>JAQPPZ010016892.1:33002500-33602500 GCA_028583015.1 Wollemia nobilis | reverse complement strand
GCACTATTGATATCCATCTGATGAAGCTTCCATCCGAACTAAGCTACCATTGCATATAGTACACAAATGGTTGTCATATTTACTATTGGTGTGAATGTCTCTTCATAATCAATACCTTCTTTTTAAGCATAAAACTTTGCAACAAGGTGGAATTTATGATTATCAATAGTTCCATATGCATTATACTTCAATTTGAATACCCATTTGCAGCCTATGGGTTTCTTTCTAGCAGGCATATAAACTAGCTCCTATGTATTATTTTTCATAAGAGACTTATGTTTAGCATCCATAGCTTCCTTCCATTGAGGTAAGCTAAGTGTATCCTGCACTAAAGTAGGTTCTTCATACTCCAACAATAAAGTCATCAAACCCCTATCTTCTTCTTCACTCCTATCTTCATCTTCTTCCTGGCATGACATACTTCAATTACGTGGCCAATTTGAATTAAGATTAGGATGTGCATCAAGTTTTATGTATCTCATTGTGTTTGTACACCATTTTGGAATTTTATTTTGTTGAGAGGGAGCCACTACTTTAGACTCATAAGATTCCAACTGTACAACAAGATATGTGTCCTTACTAGATTCTTTAGAATCTATTGTATTCAACTTGGGAGCTTCATCGAATATCACATCTTGATTAATATAATTTTTTTTGGTAATAAGGTCAACCAATTGATACCCCTTTGATTCTTCATCATAACCAAGAAATATGCATTGTAGATATTTCTCATCTAGCTTTCTCCTTTTCTTCTTAGGAATGTGAATGTAGGCTTTGCAACCAAATATTCTCATATGAGAAATTGATTATTTTCTTCCACTCCAAGCTTATTCAAGTGTGACTCCTTGAAGAGCTTTTTTTGTTGTTCAATTTAGGATATACATAGTAGTAGTGACAACTTCTGCTCAATATTGTTGCCCAAGATGAGCTTCTGTGAGCATACATTGAACCATATTCATGATGGAATGATTCCTTCTTTAAATAACACCATTTTGTTTAGGAGTATAGGTTGTTGTAAGATATATTTTTTTCAAATATTTTGTGAGACCTAGAGAACTAGTTGGGAGTAAATTTACCCCCTCGATCTGGGCAGAGGGTCTTGATTGAAAATCTTGATTCTTTCTCAACATGTTTATGAAACTATTGAAAATACAGGAAGGCATCAAAATTTAGTTGTAAGAAAATGATCATCATATTTATGGAGTAATCATCAACAAACAACTAAAAATATTTCTTGCCACCAAAATTGTTTAGCATGGATCCACACAGATCGGTGTGTATTATCTCCAATGGTGCTTTAGTACTAGAAGAATTCAATTCAAAAGGTATTCAATATTACTTCCATACTAAGAAATTGAAGCATACAAGCAATGTTGGTGAGATGTTGGGTAGACCTAACACCATATCATATTTACTCATTTGTAGTAAGTAGCCTGAACTAAGATTCCCATACCATTTGTGCCACAAAGCGGTTGCTTCTTTTGTGTTGATAGCCAAGGCAACATGAGGTGTGTTGAGGGCATATAAAGAAAACAATAAATGCTTGTAGGAATTTGTTGCTATATGTTTACCATGCTTGGTGATGAAGCAACACTTATTTCCATCAACTAATTTGAAATCAACCACCATATTATTATCCAGGATTTGTGGAATTGATAAGAAATTATTGGCCAATCCTATTGAAGAACACAAGCTTATACTGAGAGGGGGGTGAATAATATAAGACCAATTTTTACTTTTCTTTCCCAATAAATATTATGCAATGTATATATAGCAATATCAATAGCAGTAATCAAAGCAATGCACAAATCACCACACACAATAGAAACACCAAAATTTACGTGGTTCACCCAATGTGGGCTACTCCACGGAGAAAAAAATTTACTAAAATTTTCTCAATCAATCTCTTGGGAATCCTTTCCCTATTACAATGTTTATGGACCTCTGTCTAAAGGAGACACCAATCCCCTAAATTAATTTTGTGGATCTCTATCCATAGGAGACACCAATCTCCTAACTCTGCTCTAGATGGTGATACTCTAGAAGACCTCTGCCTCCACTGCCCTTAGCAAATGGAACTCTATCCATATAAGACACCTATCCTCCCTGCTCTGGCTAGAGATATATGTCCTCAACTCTGTCACCAACAAAGCTCTATATCAAATTTGTATTAAATACAGTCCTTCGATCTAGCACAAATCTGTCCTCAATATCTGTCTCTGGTCTAGCACAAACCTATCCTCAAATCTACACCAAACTTTGTCCTCAAATATGTACTAAACATAGTCCTTCGATATAGCACAAATATGTCCTCAATATTTGTCCTCAAGCCTTAAATCAAGGCTTGAATCAATCTCAATTTAAATATACTGGATCTACCCAAAACCTTAAATCAAGGTTTGAACAAATTAATAAACTCTACTCTCAAGTCTTCTCAAATACTTGTCTCAAATATACCTTGTAAGCTTCCACAAAATCTCACACCAATCTATCCTCACTAGAACTTGTACACACTATAACTTGTCCAGTCTCATAGAAACATAAAGAGAATTGTTAGAGACTCATTATGATCTATACTCATCACAATGCTTAATAACTTTCAATCACTCTTTTAGAAATATACAAAGAATTGTTAGAGACACAATATGCTTCACATTCACCTCAATTCTCAATCACTTTCACTCACTCTTTTAGAAACATATCTAGAATTTTTAGAGACTCAATATGCTTCACATTCACCTCAATGCTCAATCACTTTCACTCACTCTTTTAGAAACATATAGAGAATTGTTAGAGACACAATATGCTTCAAATTCATCTCAATGCTCAATCACTTTCACTCACTCTTTTAGAAACATATAGAGAATTGTTAGACTCAATATGCTTCACATTCACCTCAATACTCAATCACTTTCCATCAGTCTCTTATCATAGAAACATATAGAGAATTTTTAGAGACTCAATATGTTTCACACTCATCAACTCTCAATCTCTTTATCAAATCAATTCAGAATATAGAATAATTTGTTTCACAAAACTTGAACAATCATTTCACACATTCACTTGACTAGGCTCAACCAAATCTACTCAATCAATCACTCAATGAAATGATCCTTGCTCACAAACCCTAGTCTAATCATATGACAACTCATTCAAATGTTTCCAACAATAATTTATCAACCAATCTCACATAACAATGATACTCATATTATTTCCAAGCCCTAGTTCAAGTTCTTCACTCAACAACTCACTTCAATAACAATGCTTATAAAACAATCTTCACATAACAATGACTTCAACAACAATGCTTATAAAATAAAGTTCTTCACTCAACCCCTAGTTCAAGTTCTTCACTCAACCAATGGCTTCAACAACAATGCTTATAAAATAAAGTTTTAACAACTCTTTACTCTAGAAAACCTTGAAGCATTAACTCAACACACTCAATAAGAAAATCAAATTAAATCCTTTTCACTCCAAACTTGTTTTCCAGAAAACCAATCAATCAACTCAACTATGGAAGAATGTGCTCATACCTTTTTCTTGATGATGAAGGAACCTCAAACATCTGCCACAACCACAAACACTTCTTTGCCAAGCTCAAAGAAGTTAGATAACAATACAAAGCATATAATAACTCACAAATACACCTTATTACTCCATTCTTAAAATAATATCCAACACCACAATAGTTTAAATATTCACTTCTCAAAACCCTAACTCATCACAATTTCATCTCAACCATTCAAATTTGACATAAGCTACTTCAAAAAAATATCCTAAAAAATTAACCCAATTTCTACTTATAACTCCCTACTTTAATATTGCATTTAAAAATAATTATTTTGAAAAATAATGTAATAAATAATTTTCCTTTCCTCTAAGTTAAAAATATTTTTACCCACAAATTAATATCTTCAAACACCTTTCATCAAACTCATAAAATTTTTCTTTAACTTAGGCAAAACACCAAAAAAATATTCCCCTTATTTCTCCTAAGACAAACTTTAGCCTAAGCAAAAATCAAATTTAATAATTAAAAAGCTTTACCACTTTGGCATGCACGTAAGTCAAACCGAGCACATCTCTCCCACTAGAACCTTGACCATGACTTCCACACCGTGGAGCCATGTGCTCCTCTTGGAGCCTCCAAGCACCTTCAGTGCTTTGACCTTCTAAAACACACGAGCCAAAATATGTCCCCTTCACCCATACTCTATGAAACGCGTTGCACGAAGTTACTGCCATGAGGAATACACATGAAATAGCATGTGATAGTCTTTAACGAATCGGGTGGATAATTTTACCTTTATAAAGGCTATGGTATACATATGTCATATGCCTTCCAATGTGCTCCCACGTCGACGGAGTAAGACGTCGACAATGCACGCGATGAAGTCGGCACCCAACATTAGAATTTGGCCATTATTTATTAAAAATTAAAAATTAAATTATTTTAAGAATTTAATTATTATAATTTAATAATTAAATGGACTTTGTCCTTTTAAACCAAACTTTAGGGCCTTCTTAGTTTTTAGAAAAATCTTACAACTTTCCCACATGGTTTTAATGAAAAAACCTTTTATTTTTGCCATCATTAGTTTTAAGGAAAACCTTTTATTTTTCCAAAACATGGTTTTAATAAAAACCTTTAAACTTATGCTTCCACATAATATTAAAAATATTATGAAACTCTTTTGCCATTAACCTTTGCATTATTCCTTTTTACCTTTTTACATCAACGATAGCTTATTACTTGACATCAATGACAACTTTGTTTCTTGATATCAATAACTTTGAATCAAAATGTCCAACAATCCCCCCCCTTTGTCATTGATGGCAAACCAAATTATTTTTACCAGAAACTTAATATTTTCTTTGTTCTGATCCCTTTGGGACATTGCTCTCCCTGGCTCAATGCTCTTTTCAAATACCAAATCTCTCCCCCTTCCTCAAATCTCTCCCCGTTTGGCATCAATGGCAAAGGGTCACCTTTGGGGCTCAGGGCTAAGAATGATTCTCTTAGCTTATCGCCTCCCCCACATCTTCTTGAGGTGGTTAATTTTGGGGTGGGAGTATTTATACTCCCAACAAGCACTCGTATTTACCTTTATCCTATTTTCTTCTTATTTGATCCTTTTTATTCCTCTGACTGTTCCTTTCCATGTCCATGTTCTTGTTCATATCCATATTCCTGTTCCTGTCCATGTCCACATTCATATTCCTATTCATATCCATGTTCTTGTTCATATTATTGTTCTTGTTTAAATCCATGTTCCCGTTCTTGTTCCTATTCATACTTGATTTTGGAATATTTGCTCTACACCACTTTGCTATGTGTCCATAATTATTGCACTTATAACACTTAATGTTATTATTCCTTGGAGGTGCAAATGTCTTAGGATTTATCCTAGTGAAGCCATATCCTTTTTTGTCATGAACCCTACAATTCAATGCCTTGTGACCAAACTGATTACATGAGTAGCAATACCCATGAAAAGCTATTTGTTCTCATATTATTGTCTTTCATGTGTCATGCACTGTGAAGCCATATGCCCAAAATTGTGACCTGAAAAATATCTTCCATTGAAGTTTCCTTGTCTTGACCTCATTGGTCTCTTAGTCTCTCTTGACCTGTTCTGATTGCTGTTCCATCTATTTATTATTTGTGCATTGTTATTATCTTTGTTAAAATTTCTATTGTCAAACTCATCCTCAAATGTATCACTTTCTATTATACTGTCTTATTTTGAAGTTTCTTCTCCTTCAAAACTTGAGGTTGGCCTCTCTTCTTATTTCTTTTGAGCCTGGTCAAAACCAAGACCTATTTTTTTTGTTGACTTGCTTTGTACCTTGATCATCTTATCCATAATCTTTAAACTCTTTCCAAAATATTGTAGCTTACTCTTGGAATTTTCTAAATCTTCCTTTAGTAGGGCTAATTATTGCTCTAACATTTCACATTCTAAGACCTTTACTTCTAATTTATCTTTAAAATCTTTGTCTTAGCCTTTGATTTGTCTAGATCCTCTATAAGCATTCTTCTCTCTTCAACACATTCTTGAAACTAAAACTCAAGTTTAGAGTTTTTATTTCTTACCTTATTTACTATTTCAAGAGCATAAATAAGTTCTTCCTTAAGATCATATCCTTCTTTATATGATTCTTCCTCTTCTTGTTTACCTTTGTCTATATATTCATTTTATTTTGACTTGTCTTCTATAGGATCACTTTATCCTTCCTCTAGTGCCATTAGAATATTCTCTTTTGGTCCTTCAAGTGTATCTTCATATTCATCATCATTGAAACTATAACCATTCCTTATACAACTATCTTAAAGATGTCCAAAGTTACCAATCTAAAACACTTGAGAATTATTGGTGACCTTTTATTGAATTCTTTTTCTTCAATCATAAATAGGACTTCATCTCTATCATTGTCTAAAAAACTATTATTACTATCACTTGAGTAACTACTTGCCTTGTTTGCATAGTAGATCCTATTTTTCCTTTGAAATAACTTCTTTCGTTGTCTACTTTGTTCGTCCTTGGTTTTCTTTTGATGCCTGTATCTTTCTGATTCCTTATTTCTATGATCCTTTTTATCTTTATCATTGTTATTCTTAGCTTCTTGACAATTAGTTGCATAATGACCATACTTTCCACAATTAAAACATCTAACAAATTTTGCATTTCTAGATCTTCTTGAATCCTTATTCCTTTTGCCATAATTAGCTTCTTCATCACTGGATAACTTATTGCTTGATTTTGACTTCTTACCCTTTGTCTTATTTATTGCTTTGAAGGTTGCTTCCTTATGAGGATTAGGTTATTTTGTTCTCAACTCAAAAGCTGTAAGAATACCAAGTGATATATCTCTTGTTAAAGAATCAACATCCTATGATTCTTCTATAGCAAAAATATTTTCACTAAATGTTTTTGGAAGAGATATTAAGACCTTATCACAAACATCCGATTCTTCAACCTTAAGTCCAAGTCCTTGCATAACATTAACAACCTCATCGATTCGAAGCAGATAAGTACTAATGTTTTCCTCATCTTCCATTCTTAAATCTTCAAATTGTCCTTTGAGGTTTCATATATTTGCTTTCTTGACACATTTATCTCCTTCATATATATTTTGCAACTTATCCCACATTCCTTTTACATCTTGACAATGCATAAATTTTATGGACTCTGTTCTATGCAAACCTCTCAAAATTGCATTCATTGCTTTTGAATTGTAATGTTGTAGAAGCTGTTGAGCAAGGTGCAGCAACAAGATTGTCATTATTGTCAACACAGTCAGATAGATCTATTGATGCAGTGGATAGGAAGTTCAAAAGCTACTCAGATGCAGAAGATAGGAGTTCAAAGGTTATTCAGAGTATGTACAATGATTTTCCAAGAAGATCGAAGTGGCCCATATGCAAAAGATCAAAGAAAAAGACAAGTAAGAAAAGTGTCGCGATATCGCGACATATATAGTAGGCAAGAAAAACTATCATGATTTCACGACATGTTGGAAGAGAGAGAAAAAGCAGGAAAAACTGTCGCGATTTCGTGACATGTTGGAAGAGAGAAAAAGTAGGAAAAACTGTCGCGATTTCACGACATGTTGGAAGAGAAAAAGGCAAGTGGAAAAACTATCACGATTTCGCGACATGTTGGAAGAGAGAGAAAAAGCAGGAAAAATTGTCGCGATTTCGTGACATGTTGGAAGAGAAAAAGGCAAGTGGAAAAACTATCACGATTTCGCGACATGTTGGAAGAGAAAGAGAAAGCAGAAAAAGTGTCGCGATTTCGCGACAAGTTCGAAGAAAGAGAACAAGTAAGAAAAGTGTCACGATTTCGTGACATGTCACATTTTCACGACTAAAATAGGAGAGAGAAAGTAAGTTTGAAAAGTGTCACGATATCGCGACATGTCACATTTTCATGACTAAAAGAAAGAGAGGAAGCATATGAAAGCAGAACTATCGCGATTTCATGACAAAAGCAGAAAGCAAGACTTCGAAAGCAGAAGTGTCACGATTTCATGACAAAAGCAAAGAAGTAAAGTATGGAAGTAGAAGTGTCACGATTTCATGACAAAAGCAGAGAAGAAGACTTCGAAGGCAGAAGTGTCACGATTTCATGACAAAAGCAAAGAAGTAAAGTACGAAAGCAGAATGTCACGATTTCACGACAAAAGCAGAGAAGAAGACTTCGAAGGCAGAAGTGTCACGATTTCACGACAAAAGCAGAATAGAAGACTTCGAAGGCAGAAGTGTCACGATTTCACGACAAAAGCAAAGAAGTAAAGTATAGAAGTAGAAGTGTCATGATTTCATGACAAAAGCAAAGAAGAAGACTTCGAAGGCAAAAGTGTCACGATTTCGCGACAAAAGCAAAGTCGAAGTCTATGGAAGCAGAAGTGTCGCGATATCATGACAAAAGAATAGAGAAAGCGTATGGAGGCGAAAGTGTCGTGATATCGCGACATGTTGTATTTTCGCGGGCCAAAGCTAAGAGAAAGAGCAAGGAGAAAAAGTGTCACGATATCGCGACATGTTTTTTCGTGGTCCAATGCAAAGAGAAAGAGCGAGGAGAAAAATTTTCACGATATCGCGACATGTAGTATTTTCACGGCCCAAAGCTAAGAGAAAGAGCAAGGAGAAAAAGTGTCGCGATATCGCGACATGTATTTTCGCGGTCCAATGCAAAGAGAAAGAGCAAGGAGAAAAAGTGTCGCGATATCGCGACATGTAGCATTTTCGCGGTCCGATGCAAAGAGAAAGAGAGAGAAAGAAAAAGTGTCATGATATCACGACATGTATTTTTAGGGGCCAAAGCAAGGAGAAAGAGAGAAAGAAAAAGTGTCACGATATCGCGACATGTATTTTCGCGGCAACAACAACAAAAGAAGCTACAGAGGCAAAAATGTCACGATTTCACGACAGGTCGTATGTGCACAAGACAAGAAGAAGAACCCAACTAAAATGAGAAGTATGACAATGGACCGACATCTCTACAACATTTATAGGGGCAGATATAGAGTGAATTCATGCAGCTAAAATATGAAGAGTGAACAAAAGTCAGTGCGACGGCTACAGGGACTATTATCGAATGAAATCTTCGAGCGGTGGAATTATCGAATATCTTCATGAGTTGAAGCCGACTAAGATCGATGACAACCGACTAAGATTAGGGTTTACATTTGTTATGCAAGCCGACTAAGATTAGGGTTTTCATCATGAAAATATTGTTATAAAAGGAGGGTTGTTTGGAGAATTGTTGTGTTGTTGAATAAGTCGTCGAATGCGTGTCAAAGTGTGAAATGTGGTCGTAAGAGCACAGAAAGCATAGAAGCGATGAGATGATGGCGAAGTGCGCAAAGTGAGCGAAGAGTCGTGTCGAATTGTCCTAAGTGCATCTATGAGTGCGCAGAGAGAGAAAAGTGCACAGAGAGCGAAAAGGTTGAAATTCGACCAAGTGCAACTGTGATTGCACAGAGAAAGCAAAAGGCATCGAGAGTGCAAAGGGTGAAGACGAACGCAAAGTGCAGCTGTAAGGGCACAGAGTGTACGAAGACAGTGCACAGAGGGTGCATAGAGAAGCGACTCAAAGAAGGTGAAGTGCGGTTGTAGATCGCAGAAGATGTGTCTATTTCATAAATAGTGAGAGAGATTGGGTAAGCAATAGACCAGTCAGGGTCTTGTAAAAGCGAAGGTATTTTTCTGTTAAACTTCTAGATTCAAAATTGAAGTCCAGGTTGTAGCTTGGCATCATGGGTTGGTGCTCCTTCCAGTAGGTGCTGGTAAATCAGGGGTTGGTGCTCCTTTCTATTGGTGCAGATAAATAAGGGGTTGGTGCTCCTTCCAGTGGGTGCTGGTAAATTGATTGTAAAGTTGGTGCTTTGCAAAGGCTGGATTTGGATGGTAGTCCAAGCAGTCATTCTTGAGGAGTAGCCAAATTGGTGAACCTCGTTAAATCTTGTGTTGTGTGATGTTCTCTTGTGATACTTGCTTTATCTGGTTTTAAGGTTTCATTATTTTAGTTTTAAGAGTTATGAATTTAAGTTTAAAGAACTACACCGATTCACCCCCCCTCTCAGTGCCATTGTAAGACTAACAATTGGTATCATATCCAAGTTCCCTTATTAGAGCTAAATCAGTCAGGGTTGATCTTGGATTAGTACGCAATGGGTAAGAAGAATAGATCCTCCTCCAAAAGGGCATCTCAGTCCTGGAAGAGAAAATTGAACCAAAAAAGGTTGAAGACTTCTCATCAAACAAAGCACCTTTGTTTGACAAAACTAATTACGCGGTCTGGAGAATCAGGATGCAGACATATCTTTGTGCTTTGGGATACGACATCTGGGATTCAGTAGATAATGAATACACAATACCCATCACTCCTCCAACCGATGCTACCGATAAGAATCTGTTTGAGAATGACTCAAAAGCAAAGAATGCTATCAGGTGCGGATTAGTAGACAAGTGAACTGGTAAAGATCATGAGTTGTAAAATGGCAAAAGAAATATGGGACAAACCGAGGAGTATTCATGAAGGAGACGATGAGATCAAGGAGGCCAAGTTACAAACACATCAAGCTCAGTTCGAAGCTTTAAAGTTGAATGACGATGAGAACATAGAGGCATATATGCTGAGAGTTAATGAAGTCCTAGAGGATGATTCTAAAAAGAAACAGGTGGAGGTCTTTTCATGACACTCGAAGAAGAAACAAAAAAATAACAGGAATGTGATGAAGAAGAAATTGATGCAGAAATAAATTTGAAAGAGGAACTAATTGCAGCTCTGGATGAATTGAAGATAGAAAGAAAAAGGAATAAGGAAATCTCAAGAAAGCTTGAGGATGCAAATGAAATAATAACCAGTTTGAAAGTACAGGTAGAAGAATTCAAAAGGATTGAAGAAACTCTCGGGTCACAGATCAATGAGAAAGAGATTGGTTGCCGCAAACAAGAGGAAGAGATTGTTTTATTGAAGAAACAACTAGAAGAGGCCAATACAAATCTCAAATTCGAGAAGAGCACAGAGTTGCTAGATAAAATGATAAGCCAACAAAGAAGCTCCATGGATAAGCGTGGTCTTGGATATGAAGTTGAACAACCTTCATCTTCCAACTCTACAGAGAAGAAGAAGTTCACTGTTGAAGGATCGAAGCAAGAAAAGTTTGAAGCCGAATCTTCAAAAGGAAGAAAATATCAAAGGAGATCTACAACAAAGCAACCACAACAAAAGAGGTTCTATCACTCTCACTCTATTCATAATAATACTTTTAATGGCTATTGTTTTAGATGCAACCAGTATGGTCACAAGGCAATTTATTGTGGATTGAATAATAAATCAAAGAGTTATGCTGGTAGAAATACATCTGCATTTTTGAGTGAACACTATGTACAATGTTTTCAATGTAATGGTCATGGGCACATAGCAAGGTTTTGTCCAAGCACTTTTGTATCTAATCTAAGGCAAAACAATAGATTTCATCAGACGCAAAGAACGCAACATAGACAGGGAATAAATCATGTACATAAAAGAAAGGAAAATAATCATTCATCAAGGATGCACAAGAGACAACCACACAAGAGAAATGTTTGAGTTCACGAAAAGGTGCAAAATAGGGATGTAGTTGAAAAATCCAAGCCCGAGTTCAAGAAAGTTTGGAGAAAGATAGAAGAAAGGAAATCGTGTCTCCTTGGACTGAAGGAGACCACTCCGCTATTGCACTAAGCAACTCCGGGTAGCACATCCTCGGGGGGAGCAATTTTGAAGTTTCATTTTAATGCTCCTATGTATTTGTTTGATTACCTGAGGATGAAAGGCAAGTAGTCGTGGAAGTTGTCGTATAGTTGTCGAAGTGTGTTTTTAGTTCATGTAGTTGTTTGTGGAAGTGTCGTGAAGGGTGGTGATTAAATTGAGAGTTGTCATTATTGGTAGTATTGCTATATGTCATTGTTGTACTGGTGATGGTTCTTACTGCCATTGTCCAAAGTTAAGGATTATAATAGTTCAGATAATTTGGTTAGTGAAAGAATGTTGCCCTAGCCGCATATATGTGTTTCGATAAAAGTAGTGTGTATTTGAACTACACATTGACGTGAAGATTGTTAGATCTATTATGACGCTGTGGTGAAAAATATTGAAGTCTGATTATTGATTCATGTTTAGCTCATCAATATGAGCAACTTTGCTTTGTGAATCATACCTATCCGAGGTCCGAAGTATGAGTTTGAGTAAGGTGCACTATAGTTGGCCGTGAAGTGTTTGACAAAATGTTGTCTCCTGATTCGAACAGTTGAAAGTAAGGTGTGACCAGCGGTGACCGTAGAAAACATAGACCAAGTTGAAAATGTAAAAAGGGATTTGGTTGGTGTTGTGGTACAGTGTTTGATGCTTGCACAGAGTTGGCAGTAAAATTGCAGTGTCGGTACAGTGTTGGACAAAAGTTGGTACAAGTGTGAGTCACTTGACAATTTTTTTGACAGATGTGAAATCAACGTTTTTGAATGGGAAGCTTGAAGAAGAGGTTTATATTGAGCAGCCAGATGGTTTCCAGCTTGGTGATGATCCCAACTTGGTTTGTAAGTTGAAGATATATGGCTTGAAACAGGCACCCCGAGCATGGTATGCAAGGCTAGACAACTATCTCACTCAACAAAGGTTTAAGAAAGTTTTGATACATATTTGGCGTAGCAAATATGAGTGTGTAAAGTTTAGCAAATAAGTGGAAAGATTGAAATGCAATGATTTAATGCAAGTTGAGCAAGGATGACAAATCTCCACCTGTTGATCAAACCATGTACATATCTATGATTGAGCTTATACGATACTACCGACCATATATTTTGAGGCAGTATGCATGGTAGCACGATTTCAGGCTAATCCCAAGGAGACTCATGTGACAAGCAGTGAAGAGGATTCTTCGGTACCTCAAGGGTACTATGGAGTATGGGTTATGGTATCCGAAAGGTAAAGACTTCACCCTTATTTCGTATTCAGATGCAGATTGGGCAGGATGTGTAGATGACAGAAAGAGTACCAATGGAGGTGCATTCTATCTTGGAGATAGATTGGTCGCGTGGCATAGTAAGAAACAAGAGTCAGTTTCTTTATCGACAGTAGAGGCAGAATATATTGCAGCGACAACATGTTGTACGCAGGTATTGTGGATGAAATAAACCCTGAAAGATCTTGGTATTAGCTTCAGTGAGCCAATATCAGTTAAGTGTGATAACACCAGTGCCATTAACATCTCCAAGAATCCGGTTATGCATTCACGCACAAAACACATTGCTATCGGGTATCACTTTTTGAAGGAGAAAGTTGCGAAAGGTGAGGTTAAGTTGGATTTTGTTCCAACTACAGAGCAAGTAGCAGATATCTTCACAAAACCATTGCCCAAGGAAGTTTTTGAGTACCTTCGCAATAAATTGGGAGTGGTCACACTTCCCAAGAATTGACTAGCTACAGGGATCACATTCTCGGGGGGAGCATTTAAGTATTTGATTATCTTTTTGCTCATGTTCATGATTTTTGCTAAGTGTAATAAATTTTGCCTCGAGAATGTTGTGCATGGACTCGTGGGGAGTCTGCAGAGTAGCCCTTTGGTATTATTGTCAAAGGGGGAGAAGAGTTACAGGAAATTGCACATGTGTTGCCAACAATTCTAAAGGGGGAGATTGTTGAGCAAGGTGCAATAACAATATTGTCATTGTTGTCAACACAATCAGATCGATCTGTTGATGCAACGAAAAGGAAGTTCAAAAGCTATTCGGATGCAGAAGACAGGAGTTCAAAGGTTATTCAGAGTATGTACAATGATTTTCCAAGAAGACCGAAGTGGCCCATATGCAAAAGATCAAAGAAAAAGACAAGTAAGAAAAGTGTCACGATATCGCGACATATACAACAGGCAAGAAAAACTGTCGTGATTTCACGACATGTTGGAAGAGAGAAAAAGTAGGAAAAACTATCATGATTTCATGACATGTTGGAAGAGAGAGAAAAAGTAGGAAAAACTGTCACGATTTTGTGACATGTTGGAAGAGAAAAAGGCAAGTGGAAAAACTGTCATGATTTCGTGACATGTTGGAAGAGAGAGAAAAAGTAGGAAAAACTGTCATGATTTCGTGACATGTTGGAAGAGAAAAAGGCAAGTGGAAAAATTGTCACGATTTCACGACATGTTGGAAGAGAGAGAAAAAGTAGGAAGAGAAAAAGGCAAGTGGAAAAACTGTCACGATTTCGTGACATGTTGGAAGAGAAAGAGAAAGCAGAAAAAGTGTCACGATTTCACGACAAGTTCGAAGAAAGAGAACAAGTAAGAAAAGTGTCACGATTTTGTGACATGTCGCATTTTTGCAACTAAAATAGGAGAGAGAAAGTAAGTTTGAAAAGTGTCGTGATTTCGTGACATGTCACATTTTCGTGACTAAAAGAGAGAGAGGAAGTGTACGAAAGTGAATCGTACGATTTCACGACAAAAGCAGAAAGCAAGACTTCGGAAGGAGTGTCACGATTTCGTGACAAAAGCAAAGAAGTAAAGTACGAAAGTAGAAGTGTCATGATTTCATGACAAAAGCAGAGAAGAAGACTTCGAAGGTAGAAGTGTCACGATTTTGTGACAAAAGCAAAGAAGTAAAGTATGGAAGCAGAAGTGTCACGATTTCATGACAAAAGTAGAGAAGAAGACTTCAAAGGCAGAAGTGTCACGATTTCATGACAAAAGCAAAGAAGTAAAGTACGAAAGTAGAAGTGTTGTGATTTCATGACAAAAGCAGAGAAGAAGACTTCGAAGGCAGAAGTGTCACGATTTCGTGACAAAAGCAAAGTCAAAGTCTATGGAAGCAGAAGTGTCACGATATCACGACAAAAGAATAGAGAAAGCGTACGGAGGTGAAAGTGTCACGATATCGTGACATGTATTTTCATGAGCCAAAGCTAAGAGAAAGAGCAAGGAGAAAAGTGTCGCGATATCGCGACATGTTGTTTTTTCACGGGCCAATGCAAAGAGAAAGAGCAAGGAGAGAAAGTGTCGCGATATCGTGACATGTATTTTCGTAGGCCAAAGCTAAGAGAAAGAGCAAGGAGAAAAAGTGTCGCGATATCGCGACATGTTGTATTTTCACGGTCCAATGCAAAGAGAAAGAGCAAGGAGAAAAAGTGTCACGATATCGCGACATGTAGCATTTTCACGGTCCGATGCAAGGAGAAAGAGAGAGAAAGAAAAAGTGTCGCGATATCGCGACATGTTGTATTTTCATGGCAACAGCAACAAAAGAAGCTACAGAGGCAAAAATGTCACGATTTCGCGACAGGTCGTATGTGCGCAAGACAAGAAGAAGAACCCAACTAAAATGAGAAGTATGACAGTGGACCGACATCTCTACAACATTTACAGGGGCAGATACAGAGTGAATTCATGCAACTAAAATATGAAGAGTGAACAAAAGTCAGTGCGACGGCTACAGGGACTGTTACCAAATGAAATCTTCGAGCGATGGAATTACCGAATATCTTCATGAGTTGAAGCCGACTAAGACCGATGATAGCCGACTAAGATTAGGGTTTACATTTGTTATGCAAGTCGACTAAGATTAGGGTTTTCATCATGAAAATATTGTTATAAAAGGAGGGCTATTTGGAGAATTGTTGTGTTGTTGAATAAGTCGTCGAATGCGTGTCGAAGTGTGAAATGTGGTCGTAAGAGCGTAGAAAGCGTAGAAGCGGTGAGATGATGGTGAAGTGCGCAAAGTGAGTGAAGAGTCGTGTCGAATTGTCCTAAGTGCATCTGTGAGTGCACAGATAGAGCAAAGTGCGTAGAGAGCAAAAAGGTTGAAATTTGACCAAGTGCGGCTGTGATTGCGCAGAGAAAGCAGAAGGCGTAGAGAGTGCAAAGGGCGAAGACGAACGCAAAGTGCAGTTGTAAGGGCGTAGAGTGTACGAAGACAGTGCACAGAGGGTGCGTAGAGAAGCGACTCAAAGAAGGCGAAGTGCGGTTGTAGATCGTAGAAGATGTGTCTGTTCCATAAATAGTGAGAGAGATTGGGTAAGCAATAGACCAATCAGGGTCTTGTAAAAGCGAAGGTATTTTTATATTAAACTTCTAGATTCAAAATTGAAGTCCAGGTTGTAGCTTGGCATCAGGGGTTGGTGCTCCTTCCAGTAGGTGCTGGTAAATCAGGGGTTGGTGCTCCTTTCTTTTGGTGCAGATAAATAAGGTGTTGGTGCTCCTTTTTGTTGGTGCATATATATATATATATATATATATATATATATATATATATATATATATATATATATATATATATATATATATAATAACTTCCATCAAATATTGGTGCTAAATTATCTGATGATCCATTATTAGAATCCATTATGTTCTTGTAAGCTTTTCCTTCAAGTTGTTAAACTCTTTTGAAGGAACCCATTTTGATACCAATTGAATAACACAAGATTATACTGAGAGGGGGGGTGAACAATATAAGACCATTTTTTACTTTTCTTTCCCAATCAATATTGTGCAATGTATAGATAGCAATATCAATAGCAGTAATCAAAGCAATGCACAAATCACCACACATAATAGAGACACCAAAATTTACGTGGTTCACCCAATGTGGGCTACTCCATGGAGAAAATATTTCACTAAAATTTTCTCAATAAATCTCTTGGGAATCCTTTTCCTATTACAATGTTTATGTATCTTTGTCCAAAGGAGACATCAATCCCATAAATCAAGTTTGTGGATATTTATCCATAGGAGACACCAATATCCTAACTCTGCTATGGCTGGTGATCCTCTAGAAGACCTCTGCCTCCACTTACCTTAGCAAATGCAACTCTATCCACAAAAGACACTTGTCCTCCCTGCTCTGGCTGGAGATCTCTATCCTCAACTCTGTCACTTCCAAAGCTCTTTCTAAAATTTGTACTAAACACAGTCCTTCGATCTAGCACAAATCTATCCTCAATCTCTGTATCTGGTCTGACACAAACCTACACCAAACTCTATCCTCAAATCTGTACTAAACATAGTCCTTTGGTCTAGCACAAATCTATCCTCAATCTCTATACTCAAGCCTTAACTCAAGGCTTGAATCAATCTCAAGTCAACTTTGTTCGATCTACCCTAAATCTTAACTCAAGGTTTGAACAAATAAATCAACTCTGATCTCAAGTCTTCTCAAAGACTTGTCTTAAATCTGCCTTGTAAGCTTCTATAAAATCTCACACCAATATGTCCTCAATTCCTCTTTAGAACTTGTTCAAATATGCTCAATAAGTCCTCATAATAACTTATCCAAATTTGCTCTCAATCTGTATTGTAAGATTCCACAAAAGCTTACCCAAGTCTGTCCATAAGTCTTCTCAAAGACTTGCCTCAAATCTTCTCAATAAGTCTACACTAGAACTTCTAAAATATCATAGAAACATAAAGAGAATTGTTAGAGAATCAATATACTCTATACTCATCACAATGCTTAATAACTTTCAATCACTCTTTTAGAAAAATACAGAGAATTGTTAGAGACTCAATATGCTTCACATTCACCTCAATGCTCAATCACTTTCACTCACTCTTTTAGAAACATATAGAGAATTTTTAGAGACTCAATATGCTTCACATTCACCTCAATGCTCAATCACTTTCACTCACTCTTTTAGAAACATATAGAGAATTGTTAGAGACTCAATATGCTTCACATTCACCTCAATACTCAATCACTTTCAATCACTCTCTTTTCATAGAAAAATATAGAGAATTCTTAGAGACTCAATATGTTTTACACTCATCAACTTTCAATCTCTTTGTCAAATCAATTCAGAATATAGAATATTTTGTTTCACAGAACTTGAATAATCATTTCACACATTCACTTGACTAGACTCAACAAAATCTACTCAATCAATCAGTCAATGAAATGATTCTTGATCACAAACCCTAGTCCAAGAATATGACAACTCACTCAAATATTTCCAACAATGCTTTATCAACCAATATCACATAACAATGATACTCATGTTATTTCCAAGCCCTAGTTCAAGTTCTTCACTCAACAACTCAATTCAACAATAATGCTTATAAAATAACCTTCACATAACAATGATACTCATGTTATTTTTCAACCCCTAGTTCAAGTTCTTCACTCAACCAATGGCTTCAACAACAATGCTTATAAAAAGTATTTTAACAACTCTTTATTCCAGAAAACCTTGAAGCATTAACTCAACACACTCAATAAGGAAATCAAATTAAATCCTTTTCACTCCAAACTTGTTTTCCAAAAAACCAACCAATCAACTCAACTATGGAAGAATGTGCTCATACCTTTTTCTTGATGATGAAGGAACCTCAAACATCTACCACAACCACAAACACTTCTTTACCAAGCTCAAAGAAGTTAGATAACAATACAAAGCATATAATAACTCAAAAATACACCTTATTACTCCATTCTTAAAATAATATCCAACACCACAATAGTTTAAATATTCACTTCTCAAAACCCTAACTCATCACAATTTCATCTCAACCATTCAAATTTGACATAAGCTACTTCAAAAAAATATCCTAAAAAATTAACGCAATTTCTAATTATAACTCCCTACTTTAATATTGCATTTAAAAATAATTATTTTGAAAAATAATGCAATAAATAATTTTCCTTTCCTATAAGGTAAAAATATTTTTACCCACAAGTTAATCTCATCAAACACCTTTAATCAAACTCATACAAATTCTCTTTAACTTAGGCAAAACTCCAAAAAAATATATTCCCCTTATTTCTCCTAAGACAAACTTTAGCCTAAGAAAAAATTAAATTTAATAATTAAAAAGATTTACCACTTTGGCATGCTCGTAATTCAAACCGAGCGCATCTCTCCCACTAGCACCTTGACAACAACTTCCATGCCGTGGAGCCACGTGCTCCTCTTGGAGCCTCCAAGCGCCTTCAGCGCTTTGACCTTCTAAAACACATGAGCCAAAATATGGCTCCTTCACCCACGCTCTACGAAATGCATTGCACAAAGTTACTACCACGAGGAATGCACACAAAATAGCATGTGATAGTCTTTAGTGAATTGGGTGGATAATTTTACCTTTGGAAAGGCTATGGTATATATATGCCATATGCCTTCCAATGTGCTCCCACGTCGGTGAAGGAAGACGTCGACAATGCACGCGATGAAGTCGGCGCCCAACATTAGACTTTGGCCATTATTTATTAAATATAATAAATTAAATTATTTTAATAATTTAATTATTATAATTTAATAATTAAATAGATTTTGGCCTTTTAAATCAAACTTTAGGGTCTCCTTGATTTTTAGAAAAATCTTACAACTTGCCCACATGGTTTTAATGAAAAACCTTTTATTTTTGCCATCATTGGTTTTAAGGAAAACCTTTTTTTTTTCTAAAACATGATTTTAACAAAAACCTTTAAACTTATGCTTCCACATAATATTAAAAATATTATGAAGCTCTTTTGCCATTAACCTTTGCATTGTTCCTTTTGACCTTTTTACATCAACGATAGCTTATTCCTTGACATCAATGACAACTTTGTTTCTTGAAATCAATGACAAATTTTAATCAAAATGTCCAAAAATCTCCCCATTTGTCATTGATGGCAACCCAAATTATTTTTACCATAAACTTAACCTTTTTTTTGTTCTGCTCCCCCTGGGACATTGCTCTCCCTGGCTCAATGCTCTTTTCAAATACCAAATATCTCCCCCTTACTCAAATCTCTCCCCCTTTGACATCAATGGCAAAGGGTCACCTTTGGGGCTCGGGGCTAAGAATGATTCTCTTAGCTTAGCCCCTCCCCCACCTTCTCTTAAGGTGGTTAATTTTGGGGTGGGAGTATTTCTACTCCCAATAAGCACTAGTCTTTACCTTTATCCTTTTTTCTTATTATTTGATCCTTATGTTTCCTCTGACTGTTCCTTTCCATGTCCATGTTCTTGTTCATATCCATATTTCTATTCATGTCCATATCCACATTCCTATTCCTATTCATGTTCCTATTCCTGTTCATATCCATGTTCTTGTTTCTATTATTATTCCTATTCATATCCGTATTCCTGTTCCTGTTCCTATTCATACTTGATTCTGGAATGTCTACTCTACACCACTTTGCTGTGTGTCCATCATTATTGTACTGATAACACTTAATTTTATTATTCCTTGGAGGTGCAAATATCTTAGGATTTCTCCTAGTGAAGTCATATCCTCTTCTGTCATGAACCCTGCAATTCATTGCCTTGTGACCAAACTGATTACATGAGTAGAAATACCCATGAAAAAGTTGTCTATTCCCATATTCCTATCTTTCATGTGTCTTGCACTGTGAAGCCATGTGCCTAAATCTATGACACGAAAAATATCTTCCATTGAATTTTCCTTGTCTTGAACTCATTGATCTCTTAGTCTCTCTTGACCTGTTTTGATTGTTGTTCCATCTATTTCTTCTTTGTGCATTGTTCCTATATTTGTTGAACTTTCTGTTGTCCAAATCATCCTCAGATGTCTCACTTTCTCTTATATTGTCTTCTTATGAAGTTTCTTCTTCCAAAGTTTCTTCTCCTTTGAAACTTGAGGTTGACCTCTATTCTTGTTTCTTTTGAGCCTATTTAAAACTAAAACCTATTTTTTTTGTTGACCTTATTTGTACATTGATCATCTTATCCATAATATTTGAACTCTTTCTAAACTTTTGTAGCTTACTCTTGGACTTTTCTAAATCTTCCTTTAGTAGGACTACTTCTTTCTCTAACATTTCACATTCTAAGACCTTTGCTTCTAACTTATCTTTAAACTTCTTTGTCTTAGCCTTTGATTTGTCTAGATCCTCTATAAGCATTCTTTTCTCTTCATCACATTTTTGAAACTGAAACTCAAGTTTAGAGTTTTTCTTTCTTACCTTCTTTACTGTTTCAAGAGCATAAATAAGTTCTCCCTTAATATCATATACTTCTTTGATTCTTCCTCTACTTGTTTTCCTTTGTCTATATCTTCATTTTATTTTGACTTGTCTTCTATAGGATCAATTTCTCATTCCTCTAGTTCCATTAGAATATTATATTCTGGTCCTTCAAGTGTATCTTCATATTCATCATCACTGAAACTATAACCATTCCTTGTACAACAATATTCAAGATATCCAAAGTTACCACATATAAAATACTTGAGAATTATTGGTGACCTTTTCTTGACTTCTTTTTCTTCAATCATAAATAGGACTTCATATCTATCATTGTCTGAAAAACTATTATCACTATTACTTGAGTAATTGCTTTCCTTGTCTGCATAATAGCTCCTCTTTTGCCTTTTAAAGAACTTCTTACCTTGTATAATTTGTCCATCCTTGCTTTTCTTTTTATGCTTGTATCTTTCTAATTCCCTGTTTACGTGATCTTGTTTATCTTCATCATTGTTATTCTTAGCTTCTTGAAAATTATTTGCATAATGACCATACTTTCCACAATTGAAACATCTAATACATTTTACATTTCTAGATCTTCTTCAATCCTTATTCCTTTTGCAATAATTAGCTTCTTCATCATTGGATAACTCATTGCTTGATTCTGACTTCTTACCCTTTGTCTTCTTGATTGCTTTGAAGACTGCTTCCTTCTGAGGATTAGGTTCTTTTGTTCTCAATTCAAAAGCTATAAGAATACCAAGTGACATATCTCTTGTCAAAGAATCACCATCCTTTCATTATTCTATAGCAAAAATATTTTCACTAAATATTTTTATAAGAGATCTTAAGACCTTATCATAAACATCTAATTCTTCAACCTTAAGTCCAAGTTCTTGCATAGCGTTAACAACCTCATCGATTCGAAGTAGATAAGTACTAATGTTTTCCACATCCTTCATTCTTAAATATTCAAATTGTCCTTTGAGGTTTCGTATCTTTGATTTCTTGACACCTTTATATCATTCATATATATTTTGCAATTTATCCCACATTCCTTTTGCATCTTGACAATGCATAACTTTTATGGACTCTGTTCTATGCAAGCCTCTCAAAATTGCATTCATTGCTTTTGAATTGTAATGTTATAGAAGCTTACCTTCCTTATTTGTTGGTGGATCAACTGAGGGATCGTATCCATTTTGAAATACTTCCTAAATCTCATTGCCAAGTGCCATTAGGTAAATCTTCATTCTCATACTCCAATATATATAATCACTTCTATCAAATATTGGTGCTGAATTATTTGATAATCCATTCTTAGAATCCATTATGTTCTTGTAAGATTTTACTTCAAGCTGTTAAACTCTTTTGAAGGAACCTGCTCTGATACCAACTTAAGAACACAAGCTTATACTGAGAGGGGGGGGTGAACAGTATAAAACCACTTTTTACTTTTCTTTCCCAATCAATATTATGTTGGACATTTTGAGTCACTAAGTCAAAGTTGTCATTGATGTCACCAGATGAAGTCATCATTAATACCAAATATTTTAGTAGGAAATAAAGGGGACAAAGATGGTTATTTGATATCCAGAAAGAAGGCCAAAGATCAAGTGAAACAGTGCAAAAGACAAAAGTTAAAAAGGAGTTGTAATATTTATTTTATAAATTATTTAAATTCAGTATGAATTTAAATTTTATAAATAAATATTAAAGGTACATTATCGAAGGTTAATATTATAATAATGGTTATTATAATATTAAAATGTGCCATGGTGAAAACCCAAATAAAACATTTATAATTTTTATTATAATGTTTTAAAAGGCAAAAGTGGGTTTTATAAAGTCAAAAAATATTTTAATAAACCCAAAGGTTGGGTTTAAGACCAAAGGCCTTGATAATCCTCGCCGACGTCATGAGGGTTAATTACGTTTTGAAGCACCGACGTTCTAAGAAAAGGAGGAAAAATTAGTATTTAAACCTATGCCCAAAGGACATTAAAATTATCCTTGCTCGATTGGAAAAAGAATAGCATACGAATTAATGCAGAGCTCGTGAAACGAATGTGCGAATTTCGTGTTTGTCTTGATGATGAAAGGAAACAAAATAAAAAGCGTTGATTAGTTGGAAGCCAACAAGGCACCTTGGCCTAGTGGCAAGTGGGCTGCAAGCTTACGTTTTGTGTGCAAGAGGACAATGTTCGAATCTCGATGGAAGCGCTTTGGTGGGTGTGTTGAAAGCGCCAAACGTAAGGCGCACCTTTTTGCAAGGCAAGGAAGGCATAATGTTTTGAAGCACGTGGTGCTTCTTCCTCTCCAACGAGCGTGTAGCTCGTGTGGTGGTTTGCGCCATGGGAAAGACGTTTGTGTGGGCTGCGTTGAGAGTTTGAAACTCTCCAAAGGCAAAGGTAACATTTTTATATTTTATTTTATTGAATACCTAAGTTGGAGGTATAAGGTATTTGGTGGTTGAAGTTTGGAAAGGTTGCTTTGTAATAAAGTGTGGTAGTTGAGAATTACCTTTAGGAGTTATAAGGAGAATTCTGTTTTTATTTCTTTAAAGTCTTAAAATTGATATTGTGGAATATTGAAAGGTTAAGACTTTGTGGATGGTATGTTATTTTGAATTAAGGGTTTTTGTGACTATTGTGAGGATATTGATTATTATTCAAGTTGGAGTGATAAGGTGTAATTTTGATATTATTTTTGTGATATGTTTTGTTGAAGAAAATTATCCTCTAACCCTTATTGAGATTGGAAAAGAGAAATTTGTGAGTGTGGCAGATTTGTGAGATCAACTCCTCTTCAAGAAAAGGTATGGGCAAAATTCTTCTTTATTGAGTTGGTTGATTGGCTTGATTGAAAATTAAGTTTGGAGTGAAAAGGATTTGATTAGGGTTTCCTTTTCGAAAGTTTTTGAGTTGATGCTTCAAGGTTTTTTGAATTGAGAGTTGTGATTAAACCTTGTTTGATAAGCATTGTTGTTGAGACCATTGGTTGAGTGAAGTGTTTGAGTTAATGCTTCAAGGTTTTTTGGAATTAAGTGTTGTGATTAAAACCTTGTTTTATTAGCATTGTTGTTGAAGCCATTGGATTGTGTGAGGAACTTGAGTTAGGGTTTGAAAATAACATGAGTATCATTGTTATGTGAAGATTGTTTTATGAGCATTATTGTGCAAAGAACTTGAGCTAGGGTTTGAAAATATCATGAGTATCATTGTTATGTGAGATTTGTTGTTGAGCATTGTTGGAAATATTTTGAGTTGGATGATACATGCTTGGACTAGGGTTTGTGAGCAAGAGTTGTTTCTTGAAGTGATTGGTTGAGTAGAGTTGATTGAGCCTAGTCAAGTGGATGTATGAAGTGGTTGTTCAAGTTCCATAAAACAAACTATTCTATATTCTGATTTGAGTTGAGATTGAGTTTTGAGAATAGAACATATTGAGTCTCTAACAATTATCTTTATGCTTCTATGATATTGAGTTGAGAAAGTGATTGAGTTTTGAGTATAGAACATATTGAGTCTCTAAAAATTCTCTTTATGCTTCTATGAGATTGATTTGAGTTGAGAAAGTGATTGAGCATATTTGGACAAGTTCTGTGTGAGCTTGTTGAGCAGATTTAGATAAGTTTTGTGTGAGCTTGTTGAGAGATTTGGACAAGTTCTATGTGAGATCTGTTGAGAAGATTTGGATAGGTTCTATGTGGACCTATTGAGCATATTTGAGCAAGTTTTGTGTGGACTTGTTGAGCAGATTTGGATAGGTTATGTGTGGACATATTGAGCAGATTTGAGTAGGTTCTGTGTGGACCTATGAGCATATTTGGATAGGTTTGTGTGGACCTGTTGAGCAGATTTGGATAGGTTTTGAGTGGACCTGTTGAGCAGATTTGATAGGTTCTGAGTGGACCTATTGAGCAGATTTGTGTAGGTTTAGTGGACATTGAGCAGATTTGAGTAGGTTCTAAGTGGAACTATTGAGTAGATTTGTGCTAGACCGAATGTACTATGTTTAGTGCAAGATATTGAGTAGAGCTGTGCTAGACCGATTGGACTATGTTTAGTATAGTATTGAGATAAAGCTTTGGAGGTGATAGAGTAGAGAGGACAAAGTCTCTAGTGGATAGAGATCCATCAGCCAAGACATTGAGGATAGGTCTTCTGAGTGAGGACAAGAGTCTTCAAGTGGAGAGAGATCCACAGTTAGTGTAGTGGAGGCAGTAGTCTTCTAGAGGATCACTAGCCAGAGCAGAGGAGAAGGAGTTCTCCTATGGATAGAGATCCACAAACCAGATTTAGGGGATCAACATCTCCTTTGGACTGAGGTCCATAAACATTGTAATAGGGAAAGGATTCCCATGAGATTATTTGAGAAATATTTAGAAGAAATATTTTCTCTATGGAGGTAGCCATATTTGGGTGAACCACGTTAAATTTGTGTCTCTATTGTGTGTGATGATTTATGCATTGCTTTGGTTATTGCTATTGATATTGCCATTGATTATATTGATTAATATTGTTTGGGAAAGAAAAGTAAAAAGTGGTCTTATATTGTTCACCCCCTCTCAGTATAAGCTTGTGTTCTTCAATTGGTATCATAGCTGGTTCCTTCGAAAGAAGTTTAACAACTTGAAGGAAGATCTTACAAGAACACAAATGGCAAAGAAAGGCAAGAGTAGAAGCATGAGACACAAGAAGAAAAGAACACCTATGGTCATGAAAGAAAAGGAAGATGAGTTTAATATTGTTGTGTTGGGAGGACAAATGGAAATAGATTCAAGAGATGAATCAAGTAATGGAGAAATATCTAGACTGATAAAGTTTTGTACTAGATGTGGGAACACAGGTCACCATGCAACTTATTGTCCACAAGAATGTTTTGTTTGTGGTCAACTTGGCCATGATGCAAGTTATTGTAATGGGTTTAGTAGTAGTGAAGATGAAGATGATATTCTTAAAAATGAAATTCTAGAGGTTGGTTCAAGAAAGGATAATAGGGACAATCAAAATAGGTATGAAGAAGAAACTCTACTTTTAGTAATAGAAGAAAAATTAGAAGATGCTTCAAAAAAGAAAAATGGAGAAGCCACTCTTAAGGAACTTATTGAATTGAAAAGAGAGAATTTAGAATTGAAGGCTCAAATACAAGAAGATGAGAAATGTAAGACAAAGCTTCTACAAGATATCTCTGACTTGAGAGATAAGGTTGAAAAGGCAAGAAGAGTTGAAGAAGGTATGATTGAACAGTCAAAGGTAAAAGAGATAGAATGTGAAAGGCTTATGATTACTCTTGAAGAATTAAAAATGGAGAACTCAGGATTAAGGGTTCAAGCTCAAGAAGATGAGAAAGCAAAAGCAAGGTTTCTATAGGAACTCACCAACTTCAAAATCAAAGTTGAAGAGACAAGAAAAATTGAAGAAGGTATGGCCAAAAAATTAAAAATAAAAGATCTAGAGTGTGAAAGATTAGAGCATGAGATAGTTTCACTAAGGATGGAAGTAAAAGGTTCTAAGGACAAGCTACACAAGTTTGAGGAAAATTCAAAGACTTTGGATAGGATTATCAATGCACAAAGGTCATCAATCACCATAACAGGACTTAGTTCTAAAGAAGAACAAGGGAAACATGAAGCAGAGGTCAAGCTCAACCCAAAAAAGGAGAGTCAAAAGAAGTAAGTAAAAGAGAGAGTGAGACTTCTAAGGATAAGTTGGACAATAGAAAGTTCAACAAGGAAAGGAACAATGCACAAGTAAGGAACAGATGGAACAAGAAACATGTAGAAGAGACTAAGAGACCAATGGGGTCTAGGCAAGGTTTCTTCAATGGAAGATGTTTTTCATGTCACAGGTTTGGGCACATGGCTTCACAGTGCAGGACACATGAAAGACAGGAATATGGGAAAGGACAACTTTTCCATGGGTATTGCTACTCATGTAATGAGTTTGGTCACAAGGCAATGGATTGCATGGTTCATGATAGAAGAGGATATGGCTTCACTAGGAGAAATCCTAAGACATTTGCACCTCCAAGGAATAATAACATTAAGTGTTATAAGTGCAATAATGATGGTCACACAACAAGATGGTGTAGAGCAAATATTCCAAAATAGGTATGAACAAAAGGAAATGAACATGAACAGAACAGATATGAACAGAAATAGGAACATGAATAGAAAGAATAGGAATATGAATAGGAACAGGAACATGAATAGGAATAGGAACATGGATGAGAACAGGAACATGAATAGGAACAGGAACATGAATGAGAACAGGAACAGGAATAGGAACAGGAATGATGTTAGGAACATGGATGATGACTTGAACAAAAATAGTCAGAGGATTCAAAAAACTCAAAAAGAAGGGAAAAAGATAAAGGTAAAGAACAATGCTTTTGGGGAGTAGAAATACTCCCACCCCAGAATTAACCACCTCATGAGGAGGTGGGGGAGGGGCTAAGCTAAGAGGCTCATTCTTAGCCCCGAGCCCCAAAGGTGACCCTTTGCCATTGATGTCAAAGGGGAGAGATTTGTGTGATTTGTGTATTGGGGAGAGTTTTGATATTGGGAGAGATTTGATATTTGAGAGAGCATTGAGCTAGGGGGAGCAATGTCCTAGGGGGAGCAGAAGAAAAAGGAAGGTCAGGTTTCAGTAAAAGGATATGGGTTGCCATCAATGACAAAGGGGGAGATTGTTGGACATTTTGAGTTACTAAGTCAAAGTTGTCATTGATGTCACCAGATGAAGTCAGCATTAATACCAAATATTTTAGCAGGAAATAAAGGGGACAAATATGGTTATTTGATATCCAGAAAGAAGGCCAAAGATCAAGTGAAACAATGCAAAAGACAGAAGTTAAAAAGGAGTTGTAATATTTATTTTATAAATTATTTAAATTCAGTATGAATTTAAATTTTATAAATAAATATTAAAGGTACATTATCGAAGGTTAATATTATAATAATGGTTATTATAATATTAAAATGTGCCATGGTGAAAACCCAAATAAAACATTTATAATTTTTATTATAATGTTTTAAAAGGCAAAAGTGGGTTTTATAAAGTCAAAAAATATTTTAATAAACCCAAAGGTTGGGTTTAAGACCAAAGGCCTTGATAATCCTCGCCGACGTCATGAGGGTTAATTACGTTTTGAAGCACCGACGTTCTAAGCAAAGGAGGAAAAATTAGTATTTAAACCTATGCCCAAAGGACATTAAAATTATCCTTGCTCGATTGGAAAAATAATAGCATACGAATTAATGCAGAGCTCGTGAAACGAATGTGCAAATTTCGTGTTTGTCTTGATGGCGAAAGGAAACAAAATAAAAAGCGTTGATTAGTTGGAAGCCAACAAGGCACCTTGGCCTAGTGGCAAGTGGGCTGCAAGCTTACATTTTGTGTGCAAGAGGACAACGTTCGAATCTCGGTGGAAGCGCTTTGGTGGGTGTGTTGAAAGCGCCAAACGTAAGGCACACCTTTTTGCAAGGCAAGGAAGGCATAACATTTTGAAGCACATGGTGCTTCTTCCTCTCCAACGAGCGTGTAGCTCGTGTGGTGGTTTGCGCCATGGGAAAGACGTTTGTGTGGGCTGCGTTGAGAGTTTGAAACTCTCCAAAGGCAAAGGTAACATTTTTATATTTTATTTTATTGAATACCTAAGTTGGAGGTATAAGGTGTTTGGTGGTTGAAATTTGGAAAGGTTGCTTTGTAATAAAGTGTGGTAGTTGAGAATTACCTTTAGGAGTTATAAGGAGAATTCTGTTTTTATTTCTTTAAAGTCTTAAAATTGAAATTGTGGAATATTGAAAGGTTAAGACTTTGTGAATGGTATGTTATTTTGAATTAAGGGTTTTTGTGACTATTGTGAGGATATTGATTATTATTCAAGTTGGAGTGATAAGGTGTAATTTTGATATTATTTTTGTGATATGTTTTGTTGAAGAAAATTATCCTCTAACCCTTATTGAGATTGGAAAAGAGAAATTTGTGAGTGTGGCAGATTTGTGAGATCAACTCCTCTTCAAGAAAAGGTATGGGTAAAATTCTTCTTTATTGAGTTGGTTGATTGGCTTGATTGAAAATTAAGTTTGGAGTGAAAAGGATTTGATTAGGGTTTCCTTTTTGAAAGTTTTTGAGTTGATGCTTCAAGGTTTTCTGAATTGAGAGTTGTGATTAAACCTTGTTTGATAAGCATTGTTGTTGAGACCATTGGTTGAGTGAAGTGTTTGAGTTAATGCTTCAAGGTTTTCTGGAATTAAGTGTTGTGATTAAAACCTTGTTTTATTAGCATTGTTGTTGAAGCCATTGGATTGTGTGAGGAACTTGAGTTAGGGTTTGAAAAGAACATGAGTATCATTGTTATGTGAATATTGTTTTATGAGCATTGTTGTTGAAGTGAGTTGTTATGCAAAGAACTTGAGTTAGGGTTTGAAAAGATCATGAGTATCATTGTTATATGAGATTTGTTGTTGAGCATTGTTGGAAATATTTTGAGTTGGATGATACATGCTTGGACTAGGGTTTGTGAGCAAGAGTTGTTTCTTGAAGTGATTGGTTGAGTAGAGTTGATTGAGCCTAGTCAAGTGGATGTATGAAGTGGTTGTTCAAGTTCCATAAAACAAACTATTTTATATTCTGATTTGAGTTGAGATTGAGTTTTGAGTATAGAACATATTGAGTCTCTAACAATTCTCTTTATGCTTCTATGAGATTGAGTTGAGAAAGTGATTGAGTTTTGAGTATAGAACATATTGAGTCTCTAACAATTCTCTTTATGCTTCTATGAGATTGATTTGAGTTGAGAAAGTGATTGAGCATATTTGGACAAGTTATGTGTGAGCTTGTTGAGCAGATTTGGATAAGTTCTGTGTGAGCTTGTTGAGCATATTTGGACAAGTTTTGTGTGAGCTTGTTGAGCAGATTTGGACAAGTTCTGTGTGGACTTGTTGAGTATATTTGAGCAAGTTCTGTGTGGACTTGTTGAGCATATTTGAGTAGGTTCTATGTGGACCTATTGAGCATATTTGAGCAGGTTCTGTGTGGACCTATTGAGCATATTTGAGTAGGTTCTAGTGGACCTATTGAGTAGAGTTGTGTAGGTTCTGTGTGGACCTATTGAGCAGATTTGAGTAGGTTCTGAGTGGACCTATTGAGAAGATTGTGCTAGGTTCTGAGGTGGACTTATTGAGAAGATTTGAGTAGGTTTTTAGTGGACCTATTGAGCAGATTTGTGCTAGACCGAATGTACTATGTTTAGTGCAAGAGATTGAGTAGAGTTGTGCTAGACCGACTGGACTGTGTTTAGTACAGTATTGAGATAGAGCTTTGGAGGTGATAGAGTAGAGAGGACAGAGACTCTAGTGGATAGAGATCCATCAGCCAGGACATTGAGGATAGGTCTTCTGAGTGAGGACAAGAGTCTTCAAGTGGAGAGAGATCCACAAGTCAGTGCAGTGGAGGCAGTGTCTTCTAGAGGATCACCATCCAGAGCAGAGGAGAAGGAGTTCTCCTATGGATAGAGATCCACAAACCAGATTTAGGGGATCAACATCTCCTTTGGACAGAGGTCCATAAACATTGTAATAGGGAAAGGATTCCCATGAGATTATTTGAGAAATATTTAGAAGAAATATTTTCTCCATGGAGGTAGCCATCTTTGGGTGAACCACGTTAAATTTGTGTCTCTATTGTGTGTGATGATTTGTGCATTGCTTTGGTTATTGCTATTGATATTGCCATTGATTATATTGATTAATATTATTTGGGAAAGAAAAGTAAAAAGTGGTCTTATACTGTTCACCCCCTCTCAGTATAAGCTTGTGTTCTTCAATTGGTATCAGAGTCGGTTCCTTCGAAAGAAGTTTAACAACTTGAAGGAAGATCTTACAAGAACACAAATGGCAAAGAAAGGCAAGAGTAGAAGCATGAGACACAAGAAGAAAATAACACATATGGTCATGAAAGAAAAGGAATATGAGTTTAATATTGTTGTGTTGGGAGGACAAATGGAAATAGATTCAAGAGATGAATCAAGTAATGGAGAAATATCCAGACTGATAAAGTTTTGTACTAGATGTGGGAACACAAGTCACCATGCAACTTATTGTCCACAAGAATGTTTTGTTTGTGGTCAACTTGGCCATGATGCAAGATATTGTAATGGGTTTAGTAGTAGTGAAGATGAAGATGATATTCTTAAAAATGAAATTCTAGAGGTTGGTTCAAGAAAGGATAATAGGGACAATCAAAACATGTATGAAGAAGAAACTCTACTTTCAGTAATAGAAGAAAAAGAAGATGCTTCAGAAAAGAAAAAAGGGAAAGCCACTCTTAAGGAACTTATTGAATTGAAAAGAGAGAATTTAGAATTGAAGGCTCAAATACAAGAAGATGAGAAATGTAAGACAAAGCTTCTACAAGATATCTTTGACTTGAGAGATAAGGTTGAAAAAGCAAGAAGAGTTGAAGAAGGTATGATTAAATAGTCAAAGGTAAAAGAGATAGAATGTGAAAGGCTTATGATTACTCTTGAAGAATTAAAAAGGAGAACTCAGGATTAAGGGTTCAAGCTCAAGAATATGAGAAAGCAAAAGCAAGGTTTCTACAGGAACTCACTAACTTCAAAATCAAAGTTGAAGAGACAAGATAAATTGAAGAAGGTATGGCTAAAAAATTAAAAATAAAAGATCTAGAGTGTGAAATATTAGAGCATGAGATAGTTTCACTAAGGATGGAAGTAAAAGGTTCTAAGGACAAGCTACACAAGTTTGAGGAAAATTCAAAGACTTTGGAAAGGATTATCAATGCACAAAGGTCATCAGTCACCATAACAGGACTTAGTTCTAAAGAAGAACAAGGGAAATATGAAGCAGAAAAAGGAGAGTCAAGCTCAAACACCAGAAAATAAGAAGAGTCAAAAGAAGTAAGTAAAAGAGAGAGTGAGACTTCTAAGGATAAGTTGGACAATAGAAAGTTCAGCAAGGAAAGGAACAATGCACAAGTAAGGAACAATAGAACAAGAAATAGGTAGAAGAGACTAAGAGACCAATGGGGTCTAGGCAAGGTTTCTTCAATGGAAGATGTTTTTCATGTCACAGGTTTGGGCACATGGCTTCACAATGCAGGACACATGAAAGACAGGAATATGGGAAAGGATAACTTTTCCATGGGTATTGCTACTCATGTAATGAGTTTGGTCACAAGGCAATGGATTGCAGGGTTCATGACAAAAGAGGATATGGCTTCACTAGGAGAAATCCTAAGACATTTGCACCTCCAAGGAATAATAACATTAAGTGTTATAAGTGCAATAATGATGGTCACACAACAAGATGGTGTAGAACAAATATTCCAAAAATAGGTATGAAAAAGAACATGAATAGGAAGAATATGAAGGAACATGAACAAGAATAAGAATATGAATAGGAATAGGAACATGAACAGGAATAGGAACATGGATGAGAACAGGAAGAATAGGAATAGGAACATGAATGAGAATAGGAACATGAATGATGACAGGAATAGGGATGATGACTTGAATAGAAATAGTCAGAGGATTCAGAAAACTCAAAAAAGAAGGGAAAAAGATAAAGGTAAAGAATAGTGCTTTCGGGGAGTAGAAATACTCCCACCCCAGAATTAACCACCTCATGAGGAGGTGGGGGAGGGGCTAAGCTAAGAGGCTCATTCTTAGCCCCGAGCCCCAAAGGTGACCCTTTGCCATTGATGTCAAAGGGGGAGAGATTTGTGTGATTTGTGTATTGGGGAGAGTTTTGATATTGGGAGAGATTTGATATTTGAGAGAGCATTGAGCCAGGGGGAGCAATGTCCTAGGGGGAGCAGAAGAAAAAGGAAGGTCAGGTTTCAGTAAAAGGATATGGGTTGCCATCAATGACAAAGGGGGAGATTGTTGGACATTTTGAGTTACTAAGTCAAAGTTGTCATTGATGTCACCAGATGAAGTCAACATTAATACCAAATATTTCAGCAGGAAATAAAGGGGACAAAGATGGTTATTTGATATCCAGAAAGAAGGCCAAAGATCAAGTGAAACAGTGCAAAAGACAGAAGTTAAAAAGGAGTTGTAATATTTATTTTATAAATGATTTAAATTTTATAAATAAATATTAAAGGTACATTATCGAAGGTTAATATTATAATAATGGTTATTATAATATTAAAATGTGCCATGGTGAAAACCCAAATAAAACATTTATAATTTTTATTATAATGTTTTAAAAGGCAAAAGTGGGTTTTATAAAGTCAAAAAATATTTTAATAAACCCAAAGGTTGGGTTTAAGACCAAAGGCCTTGATAATCCTCGCCGACGTCATGAGGGTTAATTACGTTTTGAAGCACCGACGTTCTAAGCAAAGGAGGAAAAATTAGTATTTAAACCTATGCCCAAAGGACATTAAAATTATCCTTGCTCGATTGGAAAAAGAATAGCATACGAATTAATGCAGAGCTCATGAAATGAATGTGCGAATTTCGTGTTTGTCTTGATGGTGAAAGGAAACAAAATAAAAAGCGTTGATTAGTTGGAAGCCAACAAGGCACCTTGGCCTAGTGGCAAGTGGGCTGCAAGCTTACGTTTTGTGTGCAAGAGGACAATGTTCGAATCTCGACGAAAGCGCTTTGGTGGGTGTGTTGAAAGCGCCAAATGTAAGGCACACCTTTTTGCAAGGCAAGGAAGGCATAACGTTTTGAAGCACGTGGTGCTTCTTCCTCTCCAATGAGCGTGTAGCTCGTGTGGTGGTTTGCACCATGGGAAAGATGTTTGTGTGGGCTGCGTTGAGAGTTCGAAACTCTCCAAAGGCAAAGGTAACATTTTTATATTTTATTTTATTGAATACCTAAGTTGGAGGTATAAGGTGTTTGGTGGTTGAAATTTGGAAAGGTTGCTTTGTAATAAAGTGTGGTAGTTGAGAATTACCTTTAGGAGTTATAAGGAGAATTCTGTTTTTATTTCTTTAAAGTCTTAAAATTGAAATTGTGGAATATTGAAAGGTTAAGACTTTGTGAATGGTATGTTATTTTGAATTAAGGGTTTTTGTGACTATTGTGAGGATATTGATTATTATTCAAGTTGGAGTGATAAGGTGTAATTTTGATATTATTTTTGTGATATATTTTGTTGAAGAAAATTATCCTCTAACCCTTATTGAGATTGGAAAAGAGAAATTTGTGAGTGTGGCAGATTTGTGAGATCAACTCCTCTTCAAGAAAAGGTATGGGCAAAATTCTTCTTTATTGAGTTGGTTGATTGGCTTGATTGAAAATTAAGTTTGGAGTGAAAAGGATTTGATTAGGGTTTCCTTTTCGAAAGTTTTTGAGTTGATGCTTCAAGGTTTTCTGAATTGAGAGTTGTGATTAAACCTTGTTTGATAAGCATTGTTGTTGAGACCATTGGTTGAGTGAAGTGTTTGAGTTAATGCTTCAAGGTTTTCTGGAATTAAGTGTTGTGATTAAAACCTTGTTTTATTAGCATTGTTGTTGAAGCCATTGGATTGTGTGAGGAACTTGAGTTAGGGTTTGAAAAGAACATGAGTATCATTGTTATGTGAAGATTGTTTTATGAGCATTGTTGTTGAAGTGAGTTGTTGTGCAAAGAACTTGAGTTAGGGTTTGAAAAGATCATGAGTATCATTGTTATATGAGATTTGTTGTTGAGCATTGTTGGAAACATTTTGAGTTGGATGATACATGCTTGGACTAGGGTTTGTGAGCAAGAGTTGTTTCTTGAAGTGATTGGTTGAGTAGAGTTGATTGAGCCTAGTCAAGTGGATGTATGAAGTGGTTGTTCAAGTTCCATAAAACAAACTATTCTATATTCTGATTTGAGTTGAGATTGAGTTTTTGAATATAGAACATATTGAGTCTCTAACAATTCTCTTTATGCTTCTATGAGATTGAGTTGAGAAAGTGATTGAGTTTTGAGTATAGAACATATTGAGTCTCTAACAATTCTCTTTATGCTTCTATGAGATTGATTTGAGTTGAGAAAGTGATTGAGCAGATTTGGACAAGTTATGTGTGAGCTTGTTGAGAATATTTGGACAAGTTCTGTGTGAGCTTGTTGAGTATATTTGGACAAGTTCTGTGTGAGCTTGTTGAGCAGATTTGGACAAGTTCTAGTGAGAATTTATTGAGCAGATTTGAGCAAGTTTTGTGGGACTTGTGAGAGATTTGAGAAGGTTCTGTGTGGACCTGTTGAGCAGATTTGAGCAGGTTTTGTGGACCTGTTGAGCATATTTGAGCAGGTTCTGTGTGGATCTGTTGAGTAGATTGAGGTTTGTGTGGACCTATTGAGCAGATTTGAGTAGGTTCTGAGTGGACCTATTGAGCATATTTGTGTAGGTTTGGTGGACCTGTTGAGTAGATTTGAGTAGGTTCTGAGTGGACCTATTGAGCAGATTTGTGCTAGACCGAATGTACTGTGTTTAGTGCAAGATATTGAGTAGAGTTGTGCTAGACCGATTGGACTGTGTTTAGTATAGTATTGAGATAGAGCTTTGGAGGTGATAGAGCAGAGAGGACATAGACTCTAGTGGATAGAGATCCATCAGCTAGGACATTGAGGATAGGTCTTCTGAGTGAGGACAAGAGTCTTCAAGTGGAGAGAGATCCACTAGTCAGTGCAGTGGAGGTAGTGTCTTCTAGAGGATCACCAGCCAGAGTAGAGGAGAAGGAGTTCTCCTATGGATAGAGATCCACAAACCAGATTTAGGGGATCAACATCTCCTTTGGATAGAGGTCCATAAACATTGTAATAGGGAAAGGATTCCCATGAGATTATTTGAGAAATATTTAGAAGAAATATTTTCTCCATGGAGGTAGCCATATTTGGGTGAACCACGTTAAATCTGTGTCTCTATTGTGTGTGATGATTTGTGCATTGCTTTGGTTATTGCTATTGATATTGCCATTGATTATATTGATTAATACTATTTGGGAAAGAAAAGTAAAAAGTGGTCTTATACTGTTCACCCCCCTCTCAGTATAAGCTTGTGTTCTTCATATTATGCAATGTATAGATAGAAATATCAATAGCAGTAATCAAAGTAATGCACAAATCACCACACACAATAGATACACCAAAATTTACGTGGTTCACCCAATGTGGGCTACTCCATGAAGAAAATATTTCACTAAAATTTTCTCAATCAATCTCTTGGGAATCCTTTCCCTATTACAATATTTATGTACCTCTATCCAAAGGAGACACAAATCTCCTAAATCAAGTTCATGGATATCTATCCACAGGAGACACCAATCTCCTAACTCTGCTTTGGATGGTGATCCTATAGAAGACCTCTAACTCCACTGCCCTTAGCAAATGGAAATATATCCATAGAAGACACCTATATTCCCTACTCTAGCTGGAGATCTCTATCCTCAACTATGTCACCTCCAAAGCTCTATCTCAAATATGTACTAAACATAGTCCTTCATCTAGCACAAATCTGTCCTCAATATCTATCTTTGGTCTGGCACAAACCTATCCTCAAATCTACACCAAACTCTATCCTCGAATCTGTACTAAACACAAAAATTTGGTCTAGCACAAATATATCCTCAATATCTATCCTCAAGCCTTAAATCAAGGCTTGACTCAATCTCAAGTCAAATCTATTGGATCTGCCCCAAAATTTAACTTAATGTTTGAACAAATTAATCAACTCTGATCTCAAGTCTTCTCAAAGACTTGTCTCAAATCTACCTTGTAATATTCCACAAAATCTCACACCAATCTGTCCTCAAGTCCTCTCTAGAACTTGTCCAAATCTGCTCAATAAGTCCTCACAAGAAATTATCCAAATCTACTCTCAATCTATATTGTAAGCTTCCATAAAAGCTTACCCAATTCTGTCCATAAGTCTTCTCAAAGACTTACCTCAAATATGCTCAACAAGTCCACACTAGAACTTGTCCAATATAATAGAAACATAAAGAGAATTGTTAGAGATTAAATATTCTCTATACTCATCACAATGTTTAATAACTTTAAATCACTCTTTTAGAAAGATACAGAGAATTGTTAGAGACTCAATATGCTTCACATTCACCTCAATGCTAAATCACTTTCAATCACTCTTTTAGAAACACATAGATAATTGTTAGAGACTCAATATACTTCACATTCACCTCAATGCTCAATCACTTTCACTCACTCTTTTAGAAACATATAAAGAATTGTTAGATACTCAATATGCCTCACATTCACCTCAATACTCAATCACTTTCAATCACTCTCTTATCACAGAAACATATCGAGAATTGTTAGAGACTCAATATGTTTCACACTCATAAACTCTCAATCTCTTTCTCAAATCAATTTAGAATATAGAATAACTTGTTTCACAGTGTTTGAACAATCATTTCACACATTCACTTGACTAGGCTTAACCAACTCTACTCAATCAATCACTCAATGAAATGATCCTTGCTCACAAACCCTAGTCCAAGCATATGATAACTCACTCAAATATTTCCAATAATACTTTATCAACCAATCTCACATAACAATGATACTCATATTCTTTCCAATCCCTAGTTCAAGTTCTTCACTCAACAACTCACTTCAACAACAATGGTACTCATGTAATTTTCAACCCCTAGTTCAAGTTCTTCACTCAACCAATGGCTTCAACAACAATGCTTATAAAACAAGGTTTTAACAACTCTTTATTCCATAAAACCTTGAAGCATTAAATCAACACACTCAATAAGGAAATCAAATTAAATTCTTTTCACTCCAAACTTGTTTTCTAGAAAACCAACCAATCAACTCAACTATGAAAGAATGTGCTCATACCTTTTTCTTGATGATGAAGGAACCTCAAACATTTGCCACAACCACAAACACTTCTTTGCCAAGCTCAAAGAAGTTAGATAACAATACAAAGCATATAATAACTCACAAATACACCTTATTACTCCATTCTTAAAATAATATCCAACACCACAATAGTTTAAATATTCACTTCTCAAAACCCTAACTCATCATAATTTCATCTCAACCATTCAAATTTGACATAAGATACTTCAAAAAAATATCCTCAAAAATGAACCCAATTTCTACTTATAACTCCCTACTTTATATTGCATTTAAAAATAATTCTTTTGAAAAATAATGCAATAAATGATTTTCCTTTCCTCTAAGGTAAAAATATTTTTACCCACAAATTAATCTCATAAAACACCTTTCATCAAACTCATAAAAATTCTCTTTAACTTAGGCAAAACTCCAAAAAAAAATATTCTCCTTATTTCTCCTAAGACAAACTTTAGCCTAAGCAAAAATCAAATTTAATAATTAAAAATATTTACCACTTTGGCATCCACATAAGTCAAACAGAGCGCATCTCTCCCACTAGCACCTTGATCGTGACTTCCACACTGTGGAGCCACGTGTTCCTCTTGGAGTCGCCAAGCACCTTCAACACTTTGAACTTCTAAAACACATGAGCCAAAAGATGGCTCCTTCATCCACCTTCTACGAAATGCATTGCACAAAGTTACTGCCACGAGGAATGCACACGAAATAGCATGTGATAGTCTTTAACGAATCAGGTGGATAATTTTATCTTTGTAAAGCCTATGGTATATATATGCCATATGCCTTCCAATGTGCTCCCACGTTGGCGGAGGAATACGTCGATAATGCATGCGATGAAGTCGGCACCCAACATTAGACTTTGACCATTATTTATTAAATATAATAAATTAAATTATTTAAATAATTTAATTATTATAATTTAATAATTAAATGGACTTTGGCCTTTTAAACCAAACTTTAGGGCCTCCTTGGTTTTTAGAAAATCCTTACAACTTTCCCACATGGTTTTAATGAAAAAACCTTTTATTTTTGCCATCATTGGTTTTAAGGAAAACCTTTTATTTTTCCAAAACATGGTTTTAATAAAAACCTTTAAACTTATGCTTCCACATAATATTAAAAATATTATGAAGCTATTTTTCCATTAACCTTTGCATTGTTCCTTTTGACCTTTTTACATCAACGGTAGCTTATTCCTTGAAATTAATGAAAACTTTGTTTCTTGACATCAATGATAACTTCGAATCAAAATACCCAACACCTATTACATAAAGTACCTTCTCTATTTGGCACTATCCATCTGGAATATTTATTGAAACATTACCTACCCCTTAGACTTGATAGGTTTTATCATGTGTAATTGTGACAGGTTTTCCTCTTTGGCTTCAAAGGTATCAAACCACCCCTTATCTTCTGTCATGTGTTTGCTTGCACCTGAATCGATGTACCAAATATTATATATTTTTTTGGACTTAGTTTGAGTCATGAGCACTTTGTGTGCTTGATTTGATTCTAAATCTTATTCTTCAATAGCAACATGCCCTTTTGTTGCCTATATTTGGGTCATAGTTTTTATTTCATTTTCTTCATTGGTGGTTGTCTATTCTTATCACCTTTGTTGGAAGAGTTGAACGAGCAATATTTTGTGTCATGATTATCTTTATCACAAATGTAGTACCTATTTTGTTTTTGAGGTGTCTTTTGTGAGGAGGTTGAGGTGATAGAACCCTTGGAGAAAGATTCCTTTTGAAAAGAACCTTGTTTCTTATACCCAATTGTTTTATAAATGAGTGCATTGTTAGACAATTGGTCTCTTAGGTTTTTAGTTGCTTCTTATTATTGCAACAAATTAACAAACTCCTCAAAAAAGACTTGTCTATTTGACACTTGGAGAGAAGTGACAAGCACTGTAAAATAATCTGGTAAAGCTCTCAAAATGATGGAAGTTAAGAGCTTATTGTCCACATTCTCTCCCATTGTATATAATTTTACTCTCAAATCAACTCCTCTGCAAAGAAACACCTCTACACTTTCTCCATTATTCATGTTTATATTGTGAATCTAGGATTGAAGTTTAATAATGTTTGCTTGATTCTTTCCTTCATAAATGGTGGTCAATGTATCCCATGCCTTTTTTGCATTTTCTTTTCATAGATATGTAGTTGAATCTCATCAAAAGTGGCAAGAACTATGATCATTAATGCTTTGGTATTTACATCATCATACATTTCTCTTACATCATCTTTAAATTTTGGGTGTGTGACTCTACTAGTCATGATGTCCCATAGCTTTTCAACCTACAATATGGTCTGTATCTTTATCTTTCATGATTTAGACCTATCAAGAGTTGAGAATCTGAAAGATAGGCCTTTGTAATGGACGTTGTGAGAGTTTCTTATATCACCATATGGTCCCCCTTTCTTTATACTTCTAGTTTGATAGAACTGATCCGTTCGATATACCCACTTTTCCTATAATACCTATAAGCATATAAAATAAGTTTGTCCTCTCAATATACACGGTTGTACACGAGAGATACTATAAGGTAAATGAAACAGATCAATCCATGGCACATAATCAATACTGAAAGGGATTCACTCTATCTTTGACACTTGCTTAAAGAGACCTTCATAGATGTAGGGTGAAAAGTCCCTTAAATACTTGGAGGAACTTAATTTTAGGTTTTTATGTTGAGCGATACTAATGAATAGGATAATTATGGAGTGAAAATAAAATTGGCTTTCCTTATTTCTCCATGGCATTTATAGGGATATATCCTAGTCACCATTGTTGAAGCTATATTAGGCGCTAAATGCAGTAGCCCAATCATGATAACATTACCTGTAAGTGCGGGTTAGAGGTGTCATAATACTAAATGCTGCCTTGTGAAAATTACACAAAAATAGTGTATAAGTTTGGGGTCTTTTTCTGCCACAATATTAATACATAAAATAGAAAAATAAATGCATTTAAACATCATCATGCCCATAAATTTATATTTTGAAGGTGTTGGATTCCACCAAAAATGCACCTTTTACAATACCAATTTTGTTTCAATGTTTGTTTTGTAATAATGTTTGATGTATAATTGCAAAAATACAAACTTGTTCCCCCATTTGTTTTTGTAAAATTGTTTCCCCTTTTTTGTTTTCTTTAAAAAATGCATTTACTAAACATAATATAAATTAATTAAAAATAATTAACTACGTAATTAATTAGTAAAAAAATAAAATAATTAATAGCTAAATAATTCAACTAAATTTAAAAATATAATTTATTTTAAATAAAAAAATTGAGGTTTCGAGAACCTGGTCAGGCTTCGACTCTTCCAAAGTCAATGATCAACTAGTAGAGTCAACATGCACAATCCTCCAAGTAGGTCAATGAGGGCGCATGTCCCCAAGCAACAAGTGGTGCTAATGGCACTTAGGTCACCCATGTGGGCCCCTCGTGCAGGCATTATGAACTAGTACTTCCAAGTGGCCCCACACGGGAGGCTCTTGACCACCAAGGTGGTCAAAATACAATGAGAACCTCCTTGCTATTAAATGGCCATGAGGACCATCCCATAGACAATGTGGGATTAAACTCACTATACAATAAAATAAACTTCTACCTGTCTATCCCTGCTTGTGCTCGAACCAATGACATATTACCATGTTTCTAGTGGATGATTGGCTAGAGGAAATGTGATGTGATTGGGTGTTGGTGAAACCTTAGGAAATTAGGTTATTTTTTCATTTTTCTTTTGCTGCACCTTTCGCTTGCCTATGCAACTTTGTGTTTGTGATCGTCTGTGAGTGGTGAATTACAACACCTGATCCTCGATCGAGCATTCACTGACAAACAATAATTAGGCCCAAGCAAATAATGTAGATACATTATTTTTGATGTCCTACAAATATACAAATTGATTGCTTACTGATCTACAAAAAAAAGCCTGCTCGAGGTATAAACGAGCTACACTAGTGTGGCCGAATTTACTCTACCTATGATCGTGCGATCACATGTTTATGGCAACAATCATATCCAAACAAAAAATAATTTTTATAACTTTGTTTTGGTGCATGATTCTATGGCAATCCTTTGTTAGTTTATGTAGATATCCTAGACTAGATCTAAGGCTACCTCTGATTCTAAGCTATAGGCTTACCAATATGAGCACACAATAAACATTTAGCAGGGGATATTCCTACCCATAAAGCCATGATATATTTGCTTTGATACCACTGTTGTAAGAAGAAAAATTGTATTCATGCATCAATGAATTTTATACAGAGCATTTGGTCAAGATTAGCTAGTAACGAACATGCTAAATAAAAAAATCAAATACATTTTTTACCAAATTAAAATCACTAACTTAGGCACTATGCTAAAATTTATTTTCTACACATTGGACTCTAGAATGCCACCTCAACGTTCTTAATAAAATAATGTAATAAATAAATAACCTAAAAAAACCATTTTCCTAGATCAACATAGTTTTGGCATGCCTAGTGGAACATAATCCATTTCTATGCATTTTCTAGATTTTACCCAAAAACACATTTGTCATAAAAGAGTGATTGGCACAAAATTAGGACCTTTTTTAAAAGTTAAACTTAGGAAGCAATGCTCAAAAAGACAAGCAATTGAATCAAATCATGAACAAAATTCAAACTTTACAAAAAATAAGTGATTTGCTTAAATCACTCAACTTAGCAAGAAAATATCTCATTTTTACCTAGACTTCCAAAAGGGCGTAAATTGAGTAATTCACCTAAATGTTTATGTTTGAACTCAATTTTGCTTAAAAATTTACCCATTTTTTATTTTTGTGCTTATATCTTATAGGTACTTTACAGATGGTGGCTCCAACTCAAACCTTATAAAACTAAATATTCGATAAAGACATCCTCAACAACAACCAAATAGACTTGAATATGACCTCATATATGCATTTTCCATGGGAAAATGACTTAAGGTATATTTTTGAGTCTAATCTGCACAACTCCGAAGTAGCAAGCGATTTGTTTGATCCAATGAGCAATTCACTCAATATAGAGGGTGAAAATAAATAGAAATACCCTAGCAAGTGATTCACTTGATATAAACTAATAGGACAAATTTATTCAAAAGAGTGAATCACTCAATAAAATAAGCGATTCACTTGTCAATCTAAGAAAAGCACTAATTTTTTTTGTTTAGCAAAAATACATAAAAGACTAGTGAATCACTCAAAATTATGAGTAAATCATTTGGATTGATAGTTTATTGGAAAACTACATCCTAGAAGTGAATCATTCCATTATGCAGGCAACTCATTCAAAATAAGCAATTTTTTTCAAATTTTGACCCTAATTTTCTAGATTCTGACCTAAGACTCTATTTTTATAGGTATACTTATTTTAATAGTTGATACAAAGCTAAAAAATACCCAAAAGAGTATTTATCAATGGATATAATTGCATTCCCTAGGAGGAATACAAAAGGAAAAAGGAAAGAACAAAATACCACTTGCATACATCAAGAAGAAGAGTTTGAGGAACTTCCAGTGTCTAGTTCCATCTTGTTCAAAGGGAAAATCTCAATGGATGGGCAAGTCATCTTTGGATTCGTGCCTACTTAGAAGGATTATTTAGACCAAAAAATGTGTTATTCTATTGCCTTAGTCAACCCAACATAGTTTAACACAATAACTCACAAAAAAACCCTTATACCAAGTATTAGTAGACATAAATAACCTCATAAATAATCCATTCTAGAACATGTGAAACACACAAAGTGCTCCTTCCACAACTGCTCTTCTAGTACAAAGTCCACTAGAATCTAGTACTTCAACCATCCCTCTAGTTTGAACCTCAACCCAAATCAGATTAGTAGGCTTAAACACAAATCTCGTGCAAAATACGTAAGCGATTATTGGACAAATGGCTCATATGTGTCTCAAGAAAATTCTTAGGGAATAACATTACCTTTGAATAATCAAAATTTACAAGAATCATTTTCTTAGAACCAATAAGTATAGTAAGTGGATTTGAATTATACTTCTATGTAACATAACTTAATATTGCTTCCAACCAATTAGATATAGCAAAATTTATAAGGGCTACTTCTCATAACCAACATGTCTAGAAGCTATATTTAAAACACATTCCTTAGAATGCTCAACCACCCCTAACTAGAAATGGGTGTAAAAAATCTACCCCCTAAATACCCACCATATTATCCCCTACTTATACATTCCCTTCCTCCCATATCAACATCAAGGTTACACGATGTACCCTCCTCACCAAAAATATGACCAACCTTCTCCCCAACAAAATAATCCTAGTGTGCCTATCAAACCCCTAAATTAGCATCTAGATTGGACATACCAAGATCTCGTAAAATTATTGGTCTACTTACCTATCCCCTCGACCACTATGAGGGCTCTACCAACATTCAACATGAATGGGAAGAAAACCATAGTAGATTATCTTATCCAGGAAGAAGATATAATGGTATGTTCACTAATATATTTCCTCTATAATCAAGCTGCATTATGGTATAGGGTATTACCAGATAATTCTATAAATGATTGGATTCCAATAGTCAAGTTGTTCATACATTGGTTTAATAGTATGGGAAATGGATATTTAGTTTTATTCAAACTAAATACTATAGGAAGGGCCCCTCAAGAAAAATTACATGATTTCAACACTAGATTCCTGAGAATATCAAATTTAATTATGTAGAACATTAAGGATGATGCTCTCACCAAGGTTTTTGGACTTGAAAGATCAGATCAGGTTTGGGGTTTCGGTCAAGGAGTATTGTCAACTGCTCTATTTGATGGTGAGGGTTACATATAGAAGTTATACCAGATGCAAGAGCATATGGTAGGGAAAGAGCAAAAGTTGAAATAGAAGCTTGCAGAGAAAGAAAAAATTAGAAGAGAAGATTGCAGAGAAATATAAAAATATTGAAGTAATTTTGACATGGCTTTCACAAATAAAGGTATGTTGATTTTTTATGATTTCATATTTGAAATGCTTATGTGTTTCACCTCTAAATTTGTAACGATCCCTTGCATATAATTCCATAGGAAACATCACTCCATTATACCCCTACAATTGGAAACAACATCGGTTATGGTGTTCAAGGCACATGCACCAGCTTAATACCCTCTAGACCAGAGTCATCAATGGTACAACTATTATTTCAATTATAAAATGGTTGACTTAGTTTGTATTGTTTTGGACTGTTAATTTTCCATGTAGGGACTAAAAATGACATTGATCATGCAAACTGAGAGAAGGGAATGCTACTTGACTCAGATCCATAAGGATAACATAGTGGTTGAAGGTATGATGATTAGTATTGAACCTAAAGATATTGCACATATTGAATGTTTGGTTGAAGGTTATTGGAAAGTCAATGTGCGCATCACCCATACAGAGGAAACACTCTTGTTTAAAAGAAATTATGAGATGACCACAATGAAGGATGTTGTGGGCTCCTTCATTGCCTAGCCTATATCAAAAATTATTTACAAATAAATTATGCCATACTGTAGCAATATTATATTGCCATGTTGTAGCAGTATTGGAAATACCATATACGATTTAGTTTTGATGTTATCTTGGATATTATTTGATCATGGTACGAGTTTTATGTATTTAAGAAAATGGGATCACAAATTTGGGATCATATAATATTTTATTATTTTGTTTTCTTTTTTTTATTGATGTCCCACTTGTACTATGATTTTATTCATGTGATTATTCTAGCGAAGCTCCTGGGCCTGACTAGCTTGTATATCTTTGAATAAGATTGTATAAGAAACCTTGTTTTGACACTTGCATTCATTTACAGAAGGTATTGCAATTAACATTGGTTACAATTTCCTTACCCTTAATATAGTTTGAATAATTTATGAATGTATGACATATATGATGTGATGTAGGTACTAATACTTGGTTAAGTATCTATTCCTATGTAATTTAATCCCATTGTGAATGTCTGTAAGTGCTTGAATATGTTTGATCTTTTAATCAATGTTCTCTCACATGTTAGACCTGTGGCATTAGATGTGTATCAAATTAATTATTAATTTGCATATGGGGTTGCATGCCAAAACAAAATTGAAAATTATCATGACCATAAGTAAAATGCAATATGCAATTGTACGAATATTGAATTGATAAATTTTACCTTATCTATAATGTGGCCAGGTATAAGAAGATCTTCCATAACATCATGGACAAAGTGTAATGACTCAAAAACTAACTAAAAAGAACTAATATTTTTTTTAATACAAACACAACTAAGAGGGATCCATAAACCCCCCTATCTAGTATGTCCATTACGTTATTCTATGTTTTAAGTTTACCAAACTACCCAAATATACAAGGATCACATTGTACTCAATATCCTACACTTGTTTGCTTGAGTAGGTATATTATGCATACCATAAATAAGATATCCATATCACTAGATGAGATAACTTATCACCTTTAGTACAGTCGAAGGTATACACCCATCTCCATACCATGCAAAAGTTTGTCTGTGAAGGCATGTTATGCATACTGTGAGTTAAGTCCTCCATATCATCTTCACGATGAGATAACTTAACCCATTTGTAGATAATCAAGTTGATTCCAATTTAGCATCTCCCTAAGAAGTCTTAATCTCTTAGGTCTTTCTATGTTTCCCCTAAGAGGTCTTAGTCTAGAAGGTATTTTCTTATGTTCACTCTAAGAGGTCTTAATCTCTTAGGTATTTTCCTATGTTCACCCTAAGAGGTATAAATCTCTTAGACCTTCTCCTATGTTCATCCTAAGATGTCTTAATATCTTAGATCTATTCTAACCTTAAAAAAATAAGGCTAACTTTATCTAACTAATATAAACATGGAACAATATCTACCAAACATCTAATAAGTGCTTTAAAATAAAACATCAAGAATAAGATAAAACATTAAGCAAAGGAATGCTAAATATTCACAATACCTACATATTACATAAACAATAAAATACATTCCTCATTCATTCATTACATCATTACATAAATCCAAGTATGGTAAAACCTCCATACTTTTAAAAGAATAAAGTATCACATCCTTGTCCATCTAGGAATTTCCCCTTAGAAGTCTAATCTACCTGAATATAAATAATTATTGCAATCAAAATCAAAGTGAGTGCATTGGTTTCAATTGTCCTCTTTGGTCCTCCTTGTCTTTCCATTATTCTTTGAGGGTAGTAGGGGATCATGACAACTCATGGTTCTATGAAAGACATGCATCTAAATGCATCTACTAGTAACATGAAACCAATGCATTTACTGTTTACTTTACCAAATTGTAACTATACAAATTTAATTAAAGCATTCAACCATCTACTGTCTAGTTGATCTCATAAGAATTTCCTCATTTCCATTCTTATCTCTCATTTACTCAAGAGAGTCATTTCAACAAATACAGATAGATCACAAATCTTCCTTTAATCAAATCATTTCAAAAGCCATTATTTCAAATAACTAAGGTCTCATTCCTTAATTAAGCAAATAATCCATTTTTCCTTTTATTTAAATTAATCAAATTCCTAATCCTTTAATTAACCAAATAAACTATTTACTTCATTAACTAAAGAATCCTTTCTTTAATTAATCAAATATCCAAAAAATACTTAAATTTAATCAACTAAAGCCCGATTCCTTTAATTAATCAAATAACCAATAATTTCTTTATTTAAATTAATCAAAGTCCCATTCCTTTAATTAACCAAATAAACTATTTACTTCATTAACTAAAGACTTATTTATTTAATTAATCAAATAAACAATAATTCCTTTATTTAAATTAATCAAAGTCCCATTCCTTTAATTAACCAAATAAACTATTTACTTCATTAACTAAAGACTCCTTTCTTTAATTAATCAAATATCCAAATAAATCATATATTTAATCAACTAAAGTCCCATTCCTTTAATTAATAAAATAACCAATAATTCCTTTATCTAAATTAATCAAAGTCTCATTCCTTTAATTAACCAAATAAACTATTTACTTAATTAATTAAAGACTCATTTCTTTAATTAATTAGATATCCAAATAATATATATATTTAATCAACTAAAGTCTCATTCCTTTAATTAATCAAATATACACATATTTAATCAACTAAAAGTCCTATTTTAATCATTAAATATCCAAGTAATTTATACATTTAATCAATTAAAGTTCTTTTCTTTAATTAATTAAATATTTAAAACATACATATGTTTAATCAATTAGAGTTCATTTCTTTAATTAATTAAATATTCAAATAATATTTTTAAATAAAATAAATCATTGAGTAAAAATTACAAAGCCTATGCTTACTTAAATGAAAATAATTCGAACACAAAGGATCCCAACAAATCGAAAGGAGATGACGAACTCACTAATGTCGACCGAGCAAAGAAGGCTAGGAGGAGCATCGATGCTTACGTGGTGCATGTGGGTTCATTCTCACTAGCTCTATTGTGGTTAAAAACCCTAAAGGATTTTCTAAAATAGGATGGGATTTATAATTCCCCAGGCTGGTGTGGATAGAGCAAAACTTTCCCACATGACGATGTCCAAAGGTTGACCCAAAAATGAAAACACTCAACACACACCAAGAATCACTGATAAGGTATCAGGGTTTGAGGAGGAGGGTCTCAGTCAAGATGGTTGACGATGTAGATAACATCAACCATATACAAAAGAGAGGATGGTGCCTATCGTGCTTACAACTACACTAGCAGAAAGGTGACAAGAAACAAAAACCAATCCTAGATACAAGGAAGGAGGTAGCACGTCCACAAACTAAAGCTCACTCTCACAAAAATGGGTAACACCCCCACCTGCTGGTTAATAGGTAAACCACACAACCCAATGGTTAGAAACTATGACGCTAACCAACACCTTACCAACAACATACAACACTAGAAAAACATGACAATAAGCAAAGGCTAACAAATTAGCTATCTAGAGCTAGCAAGGAAACTATCGTGAAACCCAACGTCTTTGATGCATGTTGAAACCAACACAACAATTTCAAAACACATTGATCATGAGGGAGAGGATCACCAAAAATGAGAAGCAACCAAACAAGGGAGAACAAAGGTTTCACACTTGAGAGGTAAGGATGTCCCAAAGGGAACTTGGGAGTTCAAGGTAGGAAGTATGAACAACACATCTATGTTGTTTCTCAAATCAGAGGGAAAACAACCATCTCATAAAACAATCAATCCAAATTTTAAAATTATCAAAGGAGGAATAATTTAAAACCAACCTACAACTTATTGATTTGACTTCATATTTCCTTCTAGATTGTTGCTCCTCGCTAGACGTGCATCCTCTTATACATTGTTTCAACCTTTCTTATAGAGCGAGCGATACCCCCAATAGGTCTTCCTCACTTTTATTTTATCCCTCCAAGAGTCAAGTTCTCCTCACTCTCGCCTCTTATCTTGTCTCTTCATTGAATACACATGACTGTCATTAATTCCTTATCCAACCAGTGGTAGGGGATATTTTGTTGTTTTAAAAGCATTACTCATAGATTTCCAAAATCTTATCATCAATGAAGCTCTTCCCCATGGTTGGTAGGAAACTTTCATTCACCCAAACACATAAACTCACAATGTTCTTTAAAATCAAATTATAATTTTCTCTTATTTATAATATCCCTTTTAAGGTCTTTTAATTATTTAGATAAAATTTCTATTTTTATTTAAATAAAGTTTCTATTACTTAAATGAAATTCTATTATCATTTGAGTAGAGTTCTTATTGTTTAAATGAAATTCTATTATCATTTAAATAAATATTTTACTACCTATTTAAATGAAATTCCATTATCATTTAAATTAAGGTTTTATTATCTATTTAAATGAAATTATATTATCATTTAAATTAATATCTTACTATATATATATATATATATATTTAAAAACATAAAGGGTTATTTTACCAAATACTAACATCATACTATTATTTAAAAGATTTTCACAAAAATTCAATGATTTTAAAGGCAACCAAATTTATGCACACTTTCCCAAAATAAATGTTGTTGTAGAGTGATGAAGTAAAAGACAACCAATCATATGCAACAAGCAAAGAGGGAGTCTTTCCATCAACCTAGTCACCTGTCTCAACCGAAGAATTTATAATAGCTACTAGGCTATCAATTGCAACTCTAGGTGGTTGGATAGTTGATGATTATCCCTAAAATGATAATGCATACCTATATGAGGGTAGCCATCCATGTTACCCCGAGCTATCATAATCATCACTTCCCCTATTTCAAGCACCCCATTTTTGGTGGACAATTCTATTTCTTCCACCTTACGAGAGTACCTAATCCTGCACATTGATAATATATCAACAATACCATGTTCTTCAAAATGAATCAATCTAAGCATTGAATAGTCATTCATTTGCAACAAAACTAAGTATCAAAGTATCATTGATCATCACATAGTTTATCCATACCATAAATCTTGCTAGGGAGGGTCATGACATACTACCCCTGTAGGACTAAACACCATCCTGGGTGTTTCCTATTTTAAAGAAATAAAATTTATTACAAATTATTTTCAAATAAGAAAGGGAGATGTTTCTGCATGTCCTCCACTTTTTTCCAAGTGGAATTTTATTTAGAAAAATGGTCTCATTGGACCTTACATTTTTCCAGAGTCTAGTTTTGCATAAAATTAGAACAAAACTCAAGAATTTGCACTAGCATCACTTTAATAACCTCAGGGTTTTCCATCTGCAATTTATAAACATCCCATACATGTTTAGGATCAACAACATATATCCTAAGTAGGGATATGTGGAAGGTGTCATGGATCTTTGATAAGTTAGGTGGTAAAGCAAGTCGGTATGCAACCAGACTGATCTTCTCAGTGATCTCAAAGGGTCCCACAAACTAAGGATCTAACTTTTTGGATTTAATGGCATTTTTCATCGGTTTAACCCTTAAGAGCACTTTATCTCAGACATAATATTCTCTTGGGGTTATTTTCAGATTGACATAACTTTTTTTTCGATCGACAACTTACTTAAGCCTTTGCATGATCACCTTTAGTTGATCCTCCATTTCTCTAACCATATTAGATCCAATCACAACCCAATCTTCTATATTGTCCGAAGATAAATACATTCTACACTTTTGGCTATACAATGCATCGAAAGGAGCCATTCCTAAAGAGGAGTGATATCCATTATTGTAGGTGAACTCTACAAGGTGTAGGTAGTCTTCCCAATGAGACTTTTGATCCATGTAGTACATGCAAAGCATATATTCTAGTACTTGATTTACCCTCTATGTTTAACCATCTGTCTCACGGTGGTATGCCGAGCTCATATTCAATTTTATGCCTATTGCATGATGTATATATTTCCATAATATGGAATCCCTATCTAAAATGATTATTTTAGGAAACCCATGCAATCAAAATACCTCTTTGGAAAATCTGTTAGCCACTACCTGAGCATCATCTTTGATGTTTCCTTGGTATAAAATATGCAACCTTAGTCAATTTGTTGACTATTACAAGGATTGCATCATGTTGATACCTGGTCTTGGGTAAACCTACTATAAAGTCCATAGATATGACCTACCATTTTTGTGTAGGTATATCATGCGGATATAATTGTCCTATAGGATGCTTGCATTCAGCCTTAACCTTCTAACATTCAAGGCATCGAGCAATAAAATAGATAACATCCTTCTTCATTCCTATCCAAAAGAAGGTCCTTTTCATGTTTTCCCTCATTTTGACCCCTCCAAGGTGAGTAGAATAAGGGGATATATGGGCTTCTTGCATTATTAGCTTCCTTAAATTACCTATTTTTGGTATGATGATCCTACCTTGGTAGCACAAAAGGTCATCATTCATGTTGAACTCCTTATTACCCTCAGGATCCCTACTCATTTTTGCTTGAATTTCCTTGCAATACTCATCTTGATATTGATCCTTATCTAATCTATCAGACCCATATGACTCCTGGTTATGGCTGCTATATGCTTCCTCCTACTTAAGGCATCAACAACCTTATTCTCTTTTCCTTTGATATACTCAATCTCAAAGTCATATTTAGTAAGAAAATCGACCCATCTCCTTTGTATCGCATTGAGTATAGGTTGGGTGAATATATATCTCAAAATTTGATGGTTAATATTTAGCTCAAAGGGATTTCCTACCAAGTAATTATAACCAGGTTTTTAGAGTGTGCACCACTACAGCTAGCTCTAAGTCATGCATAGCATAGTTGATTTCATGCTTCTTAAGCTTCCTTGATGTATATGCTACTACTAACTCATCTTGGGAGAGTACTCCTCCTAACCCTTCTAGTGATGCATCAGTGCATACTGAGAAGTTCCCTTGAGGGTCTAGGATCTTTAATATTGGTGTCGTAGTGAGTTTCTGCTTTAGCAACACAAAGGTAGTTTCACACTTTTCTAACCACTTGAATTCCTTTCCCTTTTTTTGGAGGTTAGTTATTGCAGCTACAATCTTGGAGTAATCCTTTATATAACATCTATAATAGCCCATCATCCCCATGAAGCTTCACACTTCTATCACATTGGTAGGGGGTGGCCAATTCAAAATGGCTTCAATTTTCTTTGGATCTACTGCAATTCCTTTTTTAGATATGATGTGCCATAGATATCGTACCTTCGAGGCATAGAAATCACTTTTTGCTATATTTCCATAGAGTTGGTTCTCCCTTAGCAACTCTAACATGATTTTGAGGTGTCTATAATGTTCCTTTCTATCTCAGGAGTATATTAAGATATTATCTAAAATATGAAGACAAACTGATCCAAATACCTCCTAAAAACACTATTCATTAGATTCATAAATACAACTGGGGTATTAGTCAGTCCAAAGGGTAGGATTGTAAACTCATAATGCCCATACCTAGTTTTGAATATCATTTTATGAGTATTCTCCTCACATATTCTTAATTGATGGTACCCTAATTTTAAATCAATATTTGTGAACATCGTGGTATCCTTCAGTTAAACAAATACTCGATTCTAGGTAAAGGTTATTGGTTATTTATTGTAGCCTTGTTAAGCATTCTATAATAAATACATAATATTAATGAATCATCCTTATTTTTAACAAATAACATCGATGCACCCCATGGCGACACACTTGGTTTTATCAATCCCTTTTCTAATAACCCTTGTAGTTACACTTTTAATTCTTGCATCTCAATAGGATTCATCCTATATGGAGATCTATGGATAGGTTCTACTCCTGGCATAAGTTCAATAGTAAAATAAAATTCCTACATAGGAGGAATTCTAGGTAAATCCTCAAGAAACACATCTTTAAAGTCCTACAAAATTGGGTGTTTCTCCAACACTTCTCTTTTTTTATCTTCTCCAACTTCATTGAGTTTTATGACATAGACTATCCCTCCCTTCTTGAGGGCTTTCTTTAGTTGCATAGCTGAAAACATCTGGGGTTTAAATGACCCTTGTTTGCTATGAATTCTTAGTATTTCCTTACCTTTTTTTGAATACTCGATCCATCTATCTTGGAAATTGATCAAGGCTTTATGAGCCTGTAACCAATCCATTCCTAGGATCACATCAAAAGCATGAAGTGGAGCTACATACAAATAACCTTTAGTGGAACCACTAGTTAGAGTAATCTCTACCATTAGAAAAAATTGGTTTACTGAGTAGGTTTTCCCAGAACCATACTCAACCTTCCACCCTTGGGCCAAATATCTTAGTCTTTCCAACATATCCCTTACTAAACTAGAAGAAATAAAACTAAGAAAATAAATCTAACTAAAGCTAAAGTACTTCTTTTAGAGGGGAAAAATTTTACATTCCCAGATCAATGGCATGGATGCTATCTTCCAATACTGTTTCCTTGCTATCACCTATATCCTAGGGTTTGTCTCTTTAGCCTGAATGCTTGGTCTTGCTTTGCTTGGGAAATTGATCGCATAATGAGGGCCTCCACACCAGTAGCAACCTCCCTTGGGGTGTTGTTGTTTTTCCCAATTTCATTCCCCAATTGCCTTATTTGAGGTGATTCTATTCGTTCTTCTTTCCTTAAGGTTGAGTGAGTTTTGGGGGTCACCCCTTCTATCCACTTACTCAATTTTATCTTATTGGGGTATTTGATCACATAATGTGGCCCTCCACATATGTGGAAACCTTCTTTGGGGCCTTCATGGTTTTTTTGAATCTGCTTTACAATTTGTTCTACTTGGGGTGCCTTTAGTTGTCTTTGACCTCCTCCATAACCTGGTTTAGCTACACTTTTCTTTAGTTGAGTGGGTTTCCATTCACCCTATTCATCACCCTTCCTCTTATTATTGGTGGGTTTGAGTTGGATTACCCATTCTTCTAGTTGACATTTCCTCTTTAGATAACCAACACTTTCTCTCCCCTTTTGGGACTGTTGGTTTTTCTTTGTTAGTTCTGCAAAATAGGAATCATTCAACTGCTTATGTTGTTTTATTTGTTCTCTTTGCTAGTCTATTAGCTCCCCCTACTATTCTATTTGTTCTTGTAACATTGTAGCAATGGTGATGATATTTTCCACCTCTTTGCTTAAGTTCCTTGAACCCCTTTCTTGGGTCCTTTCCTTAACATTATCCTTATGGTGCTATCTATTTGGGGAAGTAATATTTCCTCCTCTCATATTGGGTGCCATCTAGCCTAAACACAACCAAAATAGAGAAAATTAGGTTACAAATTCACCTTGAACTACACTACTAATTCTAGCCAAAATATAGAGTTCTCTTGCTAAAACCATCCATACTCTAATTAGGGATGGTACTCTAAAGCTATGATGTAGCTTAAATGCACATGTCCATTCTTACTATAAGTAAGGTGTCATAGATATCTAGCCACCCTTAGGGTTAGTCCCCATTAGATTCTAGCAAGTAGGAATTCTAGATCTCCTTGGCTTATCCCAAGGTCTAAACAAATCTTGAATAGAAAGACATCCAAATCCCTTATGCATTCCATGAAGCTTTAGTCCCTCGTACCTAAAGCTTTGATACCAGATGTAATGACCCAAAAACTAACTAAAAATAACTAAGAATTTTTTTTGAATACAAACACAACTAAGAGGGATCCATAAACCCCCCTATCTAGTATATCCATTAAGTTATTCTATGTTTCAAGTTTACCAAACTACCCAAATCTACAAGGATCACATCATACTCAATACCCTACACAAGTTCATTTGTGTAGGTATATTATGCGTACCGTAGATAAGCTATCCATCTCATCCTTCTTGATGAGCTAACTTATCACCTTCAGTACAGTCGAAGGTATACGCCCATATCCATACCATGCACAAGTCTATCTATGTAGGCATGCTACATGTACTATGAGTTAAGTCATCCATATCATCTTCACGATGAGCTAACTTAACCCATTTGTAGATAATCAAGTTGGTTCCAGTTTAGCATCTCCCTAAGAGGTCTTAATCTCTTAGGTCTTTCTATGTTCTCCCTAAGAGGTCTTAATCTCTTAGGTCTTTTCCTATGTTCACCCTAAGAGGTCTTAATCTCTTAGGTCTTTTTATATGTTCACCCTAAGAGGTCTTAATCTCTTAGGTCTTCTATTATGTTCACCCTAAGAGGTCTTAATATCTTAGGTCTATTCTAACCTTAGAAGAATAAGGCTAACTTTATCTAATTAATCTAAACATGGAACAATATCTACCAAACATCTAATAAGTGCTTTAAAATAAAACATCAAGAATAAGATAAAACATTAAACAAAGGAATGCTAAATATTCACAATACCTACATATTACATAAATAGTAAAATACATTCCTCATTCATTCATTACATCATTACATAAATCCAAGTATGGTAAAACCTCCATACTTTAAAAGAATAAAGTATTACATCCATGTCCATCTAGGGATTTCTCCTTACAAGTCTAATCTACTTGAACATAGATAATTATTGCAATCATAAATCAAAGTCAATGCATTGGTTCCAATTGTCCTCTTTGGTCCTCCTTGTATTTCCATCATTCTTTGAGGGTAGTAGGGGATCATGACAACTCATGGTTCTATGAAAGACATGCATCTAAATGCATCTACTAGTAACATGAAACCAATGCATTTACTATTTACTTTACCAAATTGCAACTATACAAATTTAATTAAAGCATTCAACCATCTACTGTCTAGTTGATCTCATAAGAATTTCCTCATTTCCATTCTTATCTCTCATTTAATCAAGGAGAGTCATTTCAAAAAATATAGATAGATCACAAGTCTTACTTTAATCAAATCATTTCAAAAACCATTATTTCAAATAACTAAGGTCTCATTCCTTAATTAAGCAAATAATATTATTTACTTAATTAACTAAAGACTCCTTTATTTAATTAATAAAATATCCAAATTACACATATATTTCATCAACTAAATCCCCATTCCTTTAATTAATCAAATAACCAATAATTCCTCTATCTAAATTAATCAAAGTCCCATTCCTTTAATTAACCAAATAAACTATTTACTTCATTAACTAAAGACTCATTTCTTTAATTAATTAGATATTCAAATAATACATATATTTAATCAACTAAAGTCCCATTCCTTTAATTAATCAAATATACACATATTTAATCAACTAAAAGTTCTCTTTTAATCAATCAAATATCCAAGTAATACATAAATTTAATCAATTAAAGTTATTTTCTTTAATTAATTAAATATTCAAAACATACATATGTTTAATCAATTAGAGTTCCTTTTTTAATTCAATTAAATATTCAAATAATAATTTTAAATAAAATAAAGCATCAAGCAAAACTTACAAAGCCTATGCTTACTTAAATAAAAAGCATTCAAACACCAACGATCCCAACAGATCGAAAGGAGATGATGACCTCACTAAGTTCAACTAAGCGAACAAGGCTAGCATGAGAACCACTGCCTATGTGGCGCACACTGGTTCATTCTTGCTGGCTCTACTACGATTAAAACAATCTAAAGGATCTCCCAAATTGGGAGGGGGTTAATAATTCCCCAAGCTGGTGCAAATAGAACAAAAAATATCCATGATGGATGATGTCCAAAGGTTGACCCAAAAATGGAAATTCTCAACACACATTAAGAATTATTGACCAAGTGTCAAGGTTTGAGGAGGAGGGTCTTGGCAGAGATGGTTGATGATGCAGAAAACATCGACCACACACAAAAGGAAGGATGATGCCTATCATACTTGCAACTACACCAAAAAAATATGACAAGGAATAATAATCAATACTAAATACAAGGAAGGAGTCAGCATCTCCACCAACTAAAGCTTACCCTCTCACCAAAACAGATAACCCTCCCACCTACTAGTTAATAGGTAAACCATGAAACCCAATGCTTAAAAACTATAGTGCTAAGCAACACCTTGCTAGAAACATACACTGCTAGATGAAACACAACAGTAAGCAAAGGGTAATAAATTAGCTACCTAGATCTAGCAAGAAAACTATCATGAAACCCAGTGTCTTCGATGCATGTTGACACCAACATAGCAGTTTTGGAACACATCGATCATGAGGAATAAGATCATAAAAAATGAAAAGTAACCGAACAAGGGTAAACAAGGCTTTCACACTTGAGAGGTAAGGATGTCCTAAAGGGAACTTGGCAGTTCGAGGTAGGAAGTATGATCAACACATCTATGTTTTTTTTCAAAACAGAGGGCAAAAAACCATCTCATAAAACAATCAATACATCTTTTAAAAGATCAAAGGAGGAATGATTTAAAACCAACCTGCAACTTATTGAATTCACTTCACCTTCCCTTATGGATTTCTATTCCTCACTAAATGTGTATCCTCTTATGTATTTTTTCAACCTTTCTTATAGAGCGCACAATCCCCCCAATAAGTCTTCCTCACTTTTATTTTATCCCCCAAGAGTTAAGCCCTCCTCACTCACACCTCTTGTCTTGTATCTTCATTGAATCCACTTGCCTAACATTAATTCCTCCTCATCCAACTGATGGTAGGGGATATTTTATTGTTTTAAAAGCATTGCTCATAGATTCCAAAATCCTATCATCAATGAAGCTCTTTCCCATGGTCAGTAGGAAGCTTCCATTCACTCAAACACATAAATTCATAGTGTTATTAAATAAAAAAATTATAAATATCTCTTATTTATAATATTCTTTGTAAGGTCTTAAAATTATTTAGATAAAAGTTATATTATTATTTAAATAATGTATCTATTACTTAAGTGAAATTTTATTATCATTTAAGTAAATATTTTACTACTTATTTAAATGAAATTCCATTATCATTTAAACTAAGGTTTTATTATTTATTTGAATGAAATTATTTCATCATTTAAATTAATAACTTACTATATATATTTAAAAATATATAACGGTCCTTTTATCAAACACTAACATCTTGCTATTCTTTAAAAGATTTAAGCAACACAAAGAGTTTTAAAGGCAACCAAATTATGCATATTTTATCAAAACCAAGACAACCAATTATATGCAACAAGCAAAGTGAGAATATTTCCATAAACCCAATCACCCATCTCAGTCAAAGAATTTATGATAGCTACTAGGCTATCAAATGGGATTCTAGGTCGCTGGCTAATTGATGATTATCCCTTGAGAAATAATGCATACCTATATGAGAGTGATCATCCATGTTATGGCCGAGTGGTCTTAATCATCACTTCTCCTATTTAAGTACCCCATTTTTGGTGGATGGTTCTATTTCTTCCATCTACGAGTGTACCTGATCCTGCAGATTGACAATATGTTAGCAGTACCATGTTCTTCAAAGATAAATTAATCTAAAAAAAATTATATTCATTCATTTGCAACAAAACTAAGTATAAAATTAACACTGATCATCACATCATTTTTCATATCAAAAGTTTCACCAAGAAGGGTCATTACACAAAGATTGGCTAGGAGTAACCAAGTATTTGAACTATGTTATCTTCATTAATGAAGAAAAGTTATGCTTTTGATCTTATCTACCTGTATAACTATACTTTCTTATTTTTTAGGGGGGTCTATTTGTAGAAATAGTGAGGACTATTATCGTGGGGTTTACCAATTCTTGTAATTTGCAAGAAATAATTCAACGGACCTTGAAAGAACTAGATTTTCATATCGAAAGTGCTTAAATATAGAAACTCTTGATTTTTTGGAGATTTGTGACCACATGATTTGGCACGAGATTGACAAGACATATACCCAGTTTGTTTTGCATAGAGAACAATCCTCTAGTTTTGAGAAATATGCATCGAACACATGCTCTACCACTAATAGGGTCCAATTACCAAAGATGTACACTATGACATCATTGGAATGGTCAATGACACACAGATTTTCAATATCAATTGCTCAGAGAGTGGACAAGAACTGCGAGATAATGATGTTGAGTTTCAATCATCTTATGGAGTAGTTCCTATTGATGAATATCATAGCTTGTTAGAAGATGCCAAATTACCATTATAACTAGGCTATATAAAGTACACAAAGCTATTGGTGATCACTAAATTGTACAATATTAAAGTAAAACATGGCTAGTCGAACAAAAGCTTTAAAAACTTACTAGAGTTACTGAAAGATATGCTCTCAATCGATAATACAATTATAGAGTCCACATATATGGAAAATAAAATGATGAGGCCATTGGAATTATATTATCTAATGATACATGCATGCATCAATAACTGTATTTTATATTGGAATAATCATGAAAAGAAGCAAGCTTGCCCAACATGTGGTGCATCTCGATGGAAAGTTGACCCTCATTCACAAAAGATATGCATTAATATTCTTATGAAGGTGTTGAGGTATTTCCCCATTTAATGCTACTAATTTGTGCAAAAAAAATACAAAATACACAAAACCGATGCTTCAAACAATCACATTATGGTGTTAGTAGGGAAATAATATTGTTGGATTACTATCAGTTTCAATACCTCCTGTTCAAATGTGACTGGGTGAATGTTCTTGATATGAGGAATGGATGTAGAAAGAATGAAATGGGCTCGATATTGATCAACAGGAACATTTTACTTGGTTGGGATAGACTAAAAGATGAATCATTTGTCCTAGAATCACAAGCTAGACAAGTATTTTATATAAATGATCCACTTGATACCAGTTGGTATGTGGTTCTCACATCACCTTCAAGAGGGATCAAAGACACTAAAGCATATAAGGAAGAATATGTCAGTGTATTTTGAGCAATAGATTTCATTGGACTTGAAACTACACAAGATGAAAATGTAAATGATGACAACATTCAATACGTCCATGAAGAATGTGAGGGTACATGGTTGGAAGCCTAATTACTATACTTTAAAAGCAGTTATAATTAATGAAAATAATTAACAAGTGTTGCTAGACATTTTTTGTTCTATTTTTAGAAAATTCTAGTAGATAATTAATGAGTAGCCAAGCTAGGAGTGAGGCAAGTAGGTTTCCCGAGCATGAGGTTGGCCAATCAGATACAAGAAGGTAATTTGATTACAAAAAAAGAGAGAGAATACAAGTGCTACCAGGGCATAGGATTAAGAGTATAATCATGCATGCATGTTGTAATGTTGAAATAAAGGTTTATTATATTGAGTGAGTGTTAGTTATGAAATTGATGTTTCATGTTTGACTCTTAGTCTTAGTCCTTAGCAACAATACTTGATTTGCATAGATGGATATTTATGCATCTGATAGAAGTCTTAGGATACCATATCACCTCATATCTGATGGTTGGTGTGGGTAGGGATGTTTAGACATCTACTCATTATATGGAGAGCTCAGGTTATCCATTCACCTATATTTGTACTTCTAAATTCAATTTTAAGAATGTAGGTGCATTGAGAATGTTACTTCTTAGTACCCCTTATAAAATTGTGCTGAAGAAATATCATTTACAAAGCATACATCATCAATACTTGGTATGCATTTTTCCCCACATCTGGTATACATGTCAATAAAATTATTCATTAAAATATCACAGGGAAATCTATAATTTCTAGTTTTTGGGATTCATACCCATTCAATCCCATTTGGAACTTCTAAGCCAAGATATACTCTAAGTAGATTGGAAATAGTAAATTGCTTTGACTTCTTTCAATATTGTACCAATTGGTTTAAAAATTTAATAGATTTCTCAAATTCTCTACTGTTATCATATATACTATTGATTTTTTTATATTTTTATTGATGTATTGAGCCTTTCCCTTGCCTTGTTTTGTTATGGTTAGATTTAGATAACAGGATCTAAGTATTATCCCATTTTTGCTTGTACTTCTACAAATGGATATCAGAAATGTACATATTTTATTTTGAATTTCATGGGTGGGGCCCCCAATAGAAGTTCCTTTGAATTGACCCCCAAAAAAAAAGCATCAAATTGAGAAACTACATGTGAAGTTAGCAAAAGATATTCAACACATTTTTATTTAGAAAATTGTATTCTTAAATTCACAATCCATGTAGATAAGAACTGGTGAGGACTTGTTTCTTTTATTTGATAATAAAAAAATATTATAGCAACCTAGGTGTTGTAGGTGAGTTGGAGAGGAGAGGGTAATCCTCCAAGGGAGGTCCCGGGTTTGAATCTCCACCCTACCAAAAATTTGAACTGGGTATCCAAAATCCATTTGATAATGTTGGTGTGGGAAGCGTCAGGCGTGACTCCTGGGTGAATTTGATGGTGTAGTACCCCCTGGTAGTGGTCTCTCAGACCAAAGAATCCCCGTAAGGGATTTTTCTCTTAAAAAAAATATTATAGCAAATTCAATACATAGGCCACATTAGATAAAAGAATTCTAGAAACAAAGACAATAGAATGCATAAAATTTAAACCAATACCTACAGATATCTAAGTTTACACTTGCACCCAACTATATGCAAGAACCCTAAAAAAAGGCTACAACCTCCATAATTATCACAACCCTTTCTTATTATAGTATCAAAACTAATTAATTTTACCTCTCGATTCCATCCAACAGAACAAACTTTAAGACACAACAACCCCAAGCACAACCAAAATCATACAATTTGCTCTTTGGAATTTAGAGTGAGTTTAGTTTAACCTTGTAGCTGAGTAACAGGTTTTATATTACCAATAAATTATGCCACCTAGAAAATATCAACCATCATAGATTTTTCCCACATACATATTGGTTTAGTAACATCAACATCCATACAACTCAACCTGAACACAACAACATTAGTATCAGGTTCAGCTACACATCACAAAGTTCAACAACACTCAACAACTCTGGTGACCAGAGCATTTTAGACCAAAACTGTTGAAAAACATAATAGAAAGAGACTAAAAAAAACATAAAAACTTAAGAAACATCAAAACAGTTACCCCTTTGCATTCCTTTCCTTGAAATTTACTTTTACATTGCCTAGATGAAAAAAATGATTGACATTACAATTTGTCAATAACAACTCTGTGGTCCCTCAAGGTTCGCACAACTGTATCATCAAACTTATCTATGGTTGTTCCTAATATTTTTACAATCAAATCTTGCTAAAGTGACTCTAATGATATATGAGAATCAAGATATAGAAGTCAAAACCTTACACACACGAGATTATAAGTGTTTTACTCTTCTTAATCCAAAAAAATCAATTACAAAAAATATATGTTGTCCAATCTAAATATATGAATGAAATTAACATATAACTATTCTCTTGAATAAGGCCCACACATATATCCATGATTGTTAACATACATCTAGCCTCTTAGAGTTGTTGACTGTGCATGTTTGTTATTATTATTTTCTTGATTTCCTTTGTTTGTAGTAACATAACTTCCTAAGATAGTTCCAGCATTGACGTACATATTACTTGTATCCTGCAAAAAGTTCACATCCTATGGCACACATGTTTTATGTTCACATGAAAAACAATGGGAACCTGACAAATACCTAGATTATAAATGATAAAATTGTTGAGTGTAATATACACACACATGCTGGTAAGAAATGTATCTAGAAATAAATTTCTAAAATTAAAATAAAGACTAGTAAATTTCTAGACTCACTGCTGAGATGAGTTAGTTTGATGATGAAATTTTGTACAAGTATTGTCCTTTTCCACACTTGTTCTAATAAAAAATTCTTGGGTAGAATATTGAACTTGCTCATTTGACATTTTGTGCTTCTTTCTACACTTAAACGAACCTTAATAATATTCTATACCATATTTTCTTCTATTTGTTGTAGCATTTAGACCAATAAATCCTTCACTAATCACAACTCTCTCTCTTATGTCTTTGTTCACAATACTGCATCCTTATAGAATACGAAAGTGCAATTAATGGGTGTTCATAGTTGTAACTATCAAAACCCTCTCAACAAACTATATATGGAAGATATCTTGAATTAATATGATGCATTATTAATATATAAAATTTATGATCCCATAAAAAATGGGCTGGATATTATTTGCAATTGCTTTATTCTCAAATGAAAATTGAGTGCAATTGTGCTTCATGTTCTTTTTAAATTATGCTCCCATAAATTTGAATCTGCAACATATTGTTTTTGCTTTGTAGTTCAACTTCAGATCTACATCAAATACCCATTATGATTGGTTTCTAGAAGACTATCATAGTCAAGCTGCCAAACCATTTCTTGTGTATGTTTGGATCCATTTTGGTTGGCATGTTTCTATAATTAGCAATATTGATCCTAAGTTTGTTTGACATTTTTCAAACACAGTTTAGTCTTTACTTGATGCTAAAGTTGACTACATAACTTTTACATCCATAAAAATATGGTCAATCAGAAGTTGTAAATCACACTTTGTTTACATATATAATAAAAAAAGGTCTTTAAAGGCTTAGCAATGATATTACTTCAAAATTTCTATTCTAAATTTAAATTAATGTTCTTGAAATTATTCTAGGATGCAACAAAAAATTTGGGGATAAATTAAACCACCCTCTTAGGGCTAAGAGGGCGATTTTAAACTGCCCTCTTAGCCCTAAGAGGCACCCTCTTAGGGCTAAGAGGATAGTTTAAAACCACCCTCTTAGGGCTAGGACCTCTTAGCCTTGAGAGGGTGGTTTTAAACTACCCTCTTAGGGGTCTAAGAGGGCAATTTTTAACCACCCTCTTAGCCCTAAGAGGGTGGTTTAAAACCATCCTCTTAGGGTTTATTAGGGCAGTTTTAAACCACCCTAATAGACTCTAAGAGGGTGGTTTTAAACCACCCTAATAGACCCTAAGAAAGTGATTATAAACCACCCTCTTAGGGTCTATTAAGGTGGTTTTTGAGGTGATTTTTAACCACCCTAATAGACTCTAAGAGGGTAGTTTTTTGAGGTGGTTTTTAACCATTGTCATATGATGCAAACTTTTTATGGTGCCCTCATAGATGATGGCCGAATAACCACCCTTAAAGGTCTTTAAGTACAGTTAAATATTACCCTTAAAGACCCTTTTTGGTGTAGTGGTGATTTAGATAAGGACATAGTTATCACTAAAGTATGAGTGTGAATTTTTATGAGAAAGTTTAATATGCTAATTTTTATGAAAATCCATCTACTCCATGCCTATGTATCCTTCTCCAAGTCAAAGCATAATAATTTGTTGCACCTTAAAAGAATGTATTTGTACTTTAAATTTGTATTCAACTCTACAATTGGTGGTCACTTGTAATGAGATAAGAAGTGCATCAACATTGTAATTACAAGATGTATTGTGTTTTGAGATGATACCATATTTGTGATAAATTTATATACTCATTGATATAACAATAATGTTTATATATATTTTACTAATATAGACAAAGAATGATGGTTAAATAAAATAAAAATATGTGTTCATATTACTTATAATAACCTATGGTTGTATATGTACTTAGTAAATTTATCTACTTATTAGAGCTTATTAAGTTTTGTTGAAGCATAAGAAGTTATGGATTTATGTCACACTATTAGTCATAGTATTGTTCTAAATTCCTTTGTTAAATGTGTTTGAGAATTATGTTGACAATTGTATTGTTTTTATATGTTTTTTTGCTTAACTTTGTAAGAAACTAAAAGTGATTGTACTTATGTGTATTATGCAAAATAGAAATTCATTTCTAAATCCAAGATTTGTTTTGCATGTATCTTTGTTATAGCATTGAAACCTATTGTCATTGCATATATAGATATTTTTACCAAGTTACTAAGAACCTAATAAATTGAAAGCCACAATTTGGGGCCTCCCTTATCATAAGTCAAATTATATCTAACAACTAGGATAGGAACTCCTAGGAGAGAAACCTCCACTAGAGATACCTCCAACCATTTGAAGAAAGGGAACTCCACTAGAGATTTATTCATCCCTATAAATAATAATAAATCCATGGACATTATCTTCAACACTATTCGCTACATGATTACCATTGAAATTACCTCTAACACCACTAGCTTTAGCACCTCTTCAACTACCAAAAACTATATTTGATACCATCTACTTCAAGGCTAACCATTGGTGAACTATATCTACAAACTGCATAGAAAACTTACTGAGTAGGCAATCCATAAAAACTTATAAAAATTTGAACCTAGGTAACCTAAATGAGATCCAAATGGACCAAACAACTTGAATCATTATTAGGAACAACCCATTACCATTATTGTACAATGATTATTAAATTATTATTGTGATTGGTGACCATCAATTTTACATAGGAAAATATGTTCCTCAAGCATCAAATATCATATTAATTCAAACATGAAAATAAATTTAAAGATAAAATAATAGAGTATGTTAATTAATTAGTCATTCTATTTATTGTGACTTCCTTTCAATAATTTTCAATCTTCAATAGTAAATCACTATAAATTGAATTTTATAATTTCAATTTAACAAGAGAAAAGCATGATGGTGGATTTCCTAGAGTAGGTGATAGATATCAAACCCTAGTGTGAGGAAAGGAAGAAAAAATGTAATAATTTTTTAAAGCAGGTGATAGATATCAAACCCTAGTGCGAGGAAAAAAAAAAAATTTGAACCAAGCGACAAATATCAAACCCTAGTGCAAGAAAAAACCATAGCAAATTGCTAAAGCAAATGATAAATATTTTGAAGAAAGTGGTAAAGATCAAACCCTAATGCGAGGAAAGGAATTTTTTTTTCCTTAATTGCTATGAAAGAGATGAGATTTAAAGTCTTTTACAAGGCTGATTTTTCGATCAACTATAGTTAAAAGGAGGATTTTGAAGTCTATCAGTTGCAGTGAAAGGGGTGATATGTGAAGTGGAATGGGTCACTTTATCAATCAATTATAGGGAAATTAGTGTAATTTAGAATGTAAAAATACTACAAAATAGATGTTTGATAATTATTATAGGTGTGACTTCTCTGAAACTTGGTTAAAGTTGTGTTGTGTTTTTATTTTTTATGGATGGAACAATATTTTTTAGATTCCCCATTATAAATATATTTTTTTAAATAGAGAAAATAAAAGAGTAGGAAAAAAAGGAGAGGGATCCTAGAATGAGGTTATGTGAAGGAAACATAAAGACAATGGAAAGTCCTACCATGATCGAGCTACAAAATGATATCGATGGGAAGGTAGATTGGTTTAGAGGAGTAAAAGATCTTAGGCCTGGTGATGGGATCAATCAGGGGAGGTAAGGGAAGTGTGGACAAGAAATATAGAGAGGAAAGTGATTTTTCTTAGGGAAATATCTTGGTAAGAGAAGGTGGAAAAGATATCTTAATATAGGTGGAGTGTGTTTGAGGTAAGAAGAAAGTGGTGGAAGAGAAAGATCAACATCTAGTTATATCATATGATTCCAATTCTAAGGGACTTTTTTTTTAATATTCTAGATAAGATCTTCGAAAGGGTGCAAAAAAAGTTTCATATTATCCTAGTAGGAAAATTTATAGGCTTCTACCCAGATTTGGAATAGATAAAAAACTAGGCATCTACCCATAGAAAAACAAATGGTATTTTTTAGCTTCTTTCACAATAGAAGAGGATTTTCAAAAGGTGTTATTAAAAGGTCCTTGGTTTCTAGGTCGAGTAGGGATGTTTCTAAAGAAATGCGAACCAAGATTCAACCTCAAAAGGGAGAAAATAGATATAGCTCCTTTATGGCTTTGGATTCCTAGTCTACCACTTGAATATTGGGAAAAGGAGGTATTTGAAAGTATAGCCAACACTTTTGGAAATTTCTTGGATACTAATTATGTTACAAAGGAAAGAAAAAAATTATTTTATGCTAGAATGTGTGTATTGGTTGAGTTAAGGAAGGAGTATCTAGATCATATAAAATTGATTTCCAAGTGGTGATCTTGGTCTTGGGTCATTATTTTTTAAAATGATCCTTTTAATTGTAAAATTTGTGCTAAAATAGATCATATAGTAAGGAACTACCCAATTAAAGCTAAGAGAAATTGAAAGAGAATACAAAAAAATTAATTTTAAATCTAAAGAGGGTATTGGTTACATGGTGTGGAAGAGGAAGGTTAACAAGTCTAATAATCTTGAAGTGAATATCCCTAGAAATATTGATGAGAGTAGACAATATGAAGTGTGTGAACCATAGGTAGTTCATTTTTTTGATAAAGAAAAATAATTTACTCATGTACATGATGGTAAGAAGCATATGGAAGGTAGCAAAATATGGAATGAAATGGTAGAGGACAAAATATGTGAAATGCAATCAAATCCTATGGGGGAAATTTTTTTTTACAAGGGAGCATCCTAGAAGGAGATATTTCAAAAAAAGAAGATGAAGGCAAGGACTTGAATGTATAGCTAACAAAGGGATGTAAAAAACAAGATGCAGTATAAAATAAATATCTAATAGATCTAGAGAACAAAGAATAATTATGGAAGGGACCTAAGATCCAAGGTGATATAGAGCTAGAGGTTGTACCATGCATCTCATTTTAATCTAAAAGAGAAGACTATGGAGGTGGAGTATTCCCCCCTTTATGAGTCTATTCCAAAGGAAGATGAGAGATCTAATGTGTGAATAAAACAGAGTGCTATAAGGAATCTTGATATGGGAGTAGAATTTGTAAAGAAGGTAGGTAGGTAGGTTATCTTTTATAGAAAAATAGATAAAAGAAATAGAGAAGGATATCATCTTAGGAAAATAGAAGATCTTAGATGTTGGTAGGTGCAAGTCCACCACAATAAATTATAAATTAAGTTATTATATTAGAATGTTAGAGTGATAAATATCCCTAAAAAACAAAGGTTATTTTTAACTTATACCTTTCTCCCCTCTAAAAATACTTCTATTTCTCTCTAACCAAATGCCGCAGGCATAGTGAAACAAAATGAGATCCCAAATGTTGTTTAATATGCTACTCCTAAATGACCTTTCCCATTGTTATATCCAATATACCATGTTATCTGGTAGAACCCAACTTATTTCCATTTCCAAAATTAAATAATTAAGAACTTTCAATGAGGATAGTACTTTTCTAATAGGTTTTACTTATGTGGATCTAATGAAGAATATGTGAAACACATTATTATATTTTATTCTGAGATGCTAACCATATAAAAATAGCTATATTTGGAATAAATTTCTTACCCCATAATTTCTTCCATGGAAATCCTCCACTCGGTTATACCAAAAGTAAACCATAGGTTGATTTGAAACTAAAATTACCCTCATGGGTATGACTCCAAACAATAGAATCTTCCTCAGAGGATGAGCACACATGATACACTCTCAATTTACCATTGATTTTATCAAGACTCTACATTATATAAATTTTCTTTTAATTTCTTTCATACTACCTCTCCTTCCTTCCTTTCTCTGTAATCACAAACCAAACTACCATTTTCATTCTCCAAGTCATTCCTAATTTTGGATATTTTGCTATCCTCATGTAGTGGATGGTTTTCTAGCTAAGCATCCTCCCAAAAGTGAACTTTAGTTCCTTTACCTACTTTATATATGAACCCCTTCCAAAGCACATCTCTACTTCTTATACGGTGGTTCCATAAAGATGAGCCTCTACAAGGGTCTAAGGTAATTAAAAATCTTTCTACATCTTGATTTTGTAAATACTTGTTATTTATAATTCCTTCCCACAATGAATCCCCTTCCTTGATTATCCTTTGCCCTATTTTTATAGCCAAGATCTTATTCAAATTTTGGATGTTCCTTAGCCCTAATACTCCATTTGATTTAGGCCTACACACTTTTCCCCATGCCATAAGAGATATTTTGTTCCTTTCTTCTGGTCCTAACCATAGGAACCTTTTTTTTGAATACTCTCCACTATGTTTACAATCTTCGTAGGAATTTTAAACATAGAGAAGATACACATAGATGGATTGAAGAGTGTTATTCAATAGCTAAAGTTTATTTTCTTGACTTAGAATATTACCTTTCCATCCTACCATTTTTTTTTTAAATTTGTCTAGAAATGGGTCCTAAACATTACCCTTACATATACTAATAAATATTGAAATACCAAGATATATTGTAGTAAGAACCAAAATATTGCATCCCAACACTCTGCTATTCTCCTTTGTCTATCCTTAGGTGTACTAAAAAAAAAACACTTTGATTTTTTCCAAGTTAATCATTTTATGAGATGTCTTTTCATAAATTTTGATAATCCTTTTAAACCCTCTAGATTTTGCTAGAGAGGATTTACCAAGAAGAATCATGTAATCAACAAATTACATATGGGTAATGGCTCTAATCATTGTAGAAGGTTTTGATCCACTTATCACACTTGAATTTTGATCTCTTTAATACATCTGCCCAAATATTCTACCATAAGAACAAAAAGGTAAGGTGATAAACAATCCCCTTGCCTCAATCCTCTACTACTCCCAAACAATCCCACCAAAGTATTGTTAATGATAATTGAAAATCTTGAACAAGAGTATTAGTTACCAACCCACATTCTTAGTCTTATACTAAAACCAAATTTATTAAGCACTCTATCCAAGAAGCTCCAAGAAATCCTATCATAATCCTTATTCATATTTAACTTGAGAAACATACCTTCTCTTCCACATTTATCCATAGAATGTAATGTTTCATGCCAATTTATAACCCCATCTAAAATTGTCTTCCCTTTCTAAAACCTCCTTGTTGCTCTACTATTATTTTTGGAAGAATAATCTTCAATTTTAATGCAATTACTTTTGAAATAATTTAATAAATGACATTATAGAGGTTGATTGGCCTAAAGTCCTTAAAGCTTTTCAAGCCCTATTTCTTAGTAACTAATACCAAAAAGGTGTTATTGTACACCTTAAGAATATTCCCTAAAAGGTGAGACTCTTGAACTATAGCCACCACATCATCTTTGACTATATTCCAAAAAGGTTGAAAGAAGCCTACTTGGAAACCATATGGCCTTAGTGTTTTTTCCTTTCCTAGGTAAAAAACATCTCTAACTTCTTCCTCACTAACTTCGCTCATAGGGCTTTCATTCTTATTCTTAGTCATTATTTTGGTGTATGCTACAATATACTATACATAGCTTCATTATCCTCTTCATATTTAGATAATAGAGACTTGAAAATATTAACTATTGCTTCCTTAATTTGAACTTCTTCTTTATCTATCTCCATATTATCCTGTAATATTTCAGTTATTTTAGCTACACTTCTATGCTTGAGAGTAGAAACCTGAAAGAACCTTGTGTTTCTATCCCCCTATGTAAGCCATTTATTTTTTAACTTTTCTTCCAAAATATGTTTTCCCTTGCTATCATAGTCAATTTATATTTAAGTTCCTGTTATTTCTTAAACAATTGAGCATCCATTCCATTATTGCTAGTTTCCTCCTCTAATTGGATAAGATCTTGTCTCAAAACTTCCTTTTGTCTAAAAATATTTCTAAAAACATGCTTATTCCAAACTTTTATCTCCTTCTTCACATGCTTAAGCTTGCTTGCCACAATGAACATATTTAAGCCCTGGATAGGATGACTCCACCATTTTTCCATTTCCTCATAGATATTAGGATGTTGTAGCCACATGAATTCAAATTTGAAGGGATTGTTTTTTTTACCTCCAAATTACAATTGAACAATAAAGGGTTAGATTCTAAACCTATCCTTGTAAGAGAAACTAATGAATGCTCACAATTATCATCAAACCACTCTAGTGAGGGAAGCACTTTATCCAATCTCACTTGTATCAAATTCTCCCCTAATCTTATATTATTCCAAGTAAATTTTACCCCATTCAGGTTCACATTAAAAAGACTAGATCTTGAAATAAAACTGCTAAGATCAATCAATATCCATATAATCCCTTTAGCATACTAACCAATCTATTCCAAATCATTTCATAGCTTCTTCCTCACTTTAGTTGAATTTGAAGCATAGACATTTGTAATTAGGCAAGAGAAATTTGAGGATTTAGAAGTTACCATGACGGATAATTGATTTCCTCCTTTAGAGACTTCGTCACCATCAAATAAGACTAAGTTCCATAAGGTTAAAATTCCACTCAAATACCTTCTAGTTTCTACCTAAAAACTTATACCTTTTTTCCAAATTCCTATTTTAAGAGCCTCCCAAGATAATAATTTTAATTTTATTTCTTGAAGAATAAGTACAGCTAGTTGGTTATCTTTTAGGAATATTTTTAGACAAAAGGAAATTTTGAGACAAGATCTTATCCAATTAGAGGAGGAAACTAGCAATAATGGAATGGATGCTCAATTGTTTAAGAAAGAACAATAACTTAAATATAAATTGACTATGATAGCAAGGGACAAAATATTTTGGAAGAAAAGTTAAAAAATAAATGGCTTACAGAGGGGGATAGAAACACAAGGTTCTTTCAGGTTTCTACTCTCAAGCATAGAAGTGTAGCTAAAATAACTAAAATATTACAAGATAATATGGAGATAGATAAAGAAGAAGTTCAAATTAAGGAAGCAATAGTTAATATTTTCAAGTCTCTATTATCTAAATATGAAGAGGATAATGAAGCTATGTATAGTATATTGTAGCATACACCAAAAATAATGACTAGGAATAAGAATGAAAGCCCTATGAGCGAAGTTAGTGAGGAAGAAGTTAGAGATGTTTTTTACCTAGGAAAGGAAAAAAAACTAAGGCCATATGGTTTCCAAGTAGGCTTCTTTCAACGTTTTTGGAATATAGTCAAATATGATGTGGTGGCTATAGTTCAAGAGTCTCACCTTTTAGGGAATATTCTTAAGGTGTACAATAACACCTTTTTGGTATTAGTTACTAAGAAATAGGGCTTGAAAATCTTTAAGGACTTTAGGCCAATCAACCTCTATAATGTCATTTATTAAATTATTTCAAAAGTAATTGCATTAAAATTTAAGATTATTCTTCCAAAAATAATAGTAGAGCAACAAAGAGGTTTTAGAAAGGGAAGACAATTTTAGATGGGGTTATAAATTGGCATGAAACATTACATTCTATGGATAAATGTGGAATAGAAGGTATGTTTCTCAAGTTAAATATGAATAAGGATTATGATAGGATTTCTTGGAGCTTCTTGGATAGAGTGCTTAATAAATTTGGTTTTAGTATAAGACTAAGAATGTGGGTTGGTAACTAATACTCTTGTTCAAGATTTTCAATTATCATTAACAATACTTTGGTGGGATTGTTTGGGAGTAGCAGAGGATTGAGGCAAGGGGATCATTTATCACCTTACCTTTTGTTCTTATGGTAGAATATTTGGGCAGATGTATTAAAGAGATCAAAATTCAAGTGTGATAAGTGGATCAAAACCTTCTACAATGATTAGAGCCATTACCCATATGTAATTTTTTGATTACATGATTCTTCTTGGTAAATACTCTATAGCAAAAGCTAGAGGGTTTAAAAGGATTATCAAAATTTATGAAAAGACATCTCATAAAATTATTAACTTGGAAAAAATCAAAGTTTTTTTGTTTAGTACACCTAAGGATATACAAAGGAGAATAACAGAGTGTTGGGATGCAATATTTAGGTTCTTACTACAATATATCTTGGTATGTCAATATTTATTAGTATATGTAAGGGTAATGTTTAGGACCCATTTCTAGACAAATTTAAAAAAAAATTGGTAGGATGGAAAGGTAATATTCTATGTCAGGAAAATAAACTTTAGTTATTGAATAACACTCTTCAATCCATATATGTGTATCTTCTCTATGTTTAAAATTCCTACGAAGATTGTAAACATAGTGGAGAGTATTCAAAAAAAGGTTCCTATGGTTAGGATCAGAAGAAAGGAACAAAATATCTCTTATGGCATGGGGAAAAGTGTGTAGGCCTAAATCAAATGGAGTATTAGGGATAAGGAACATCCAAAATTTGAATAAGATCTTGGCTATAAAAATAGGGTAGAGGATAATCAAGGAAGGGGATTCATTGTGGGCAGGAATTATAAATAACAAGTATTTACAAAATCAAGATGTAGAAAGATTTTTAATTACCTTAGACCCTAGAGGCTCATCTTTATGGAACCACCGTATAAGAAGTAGAGATGTGCTTTGGAAGGGGGTCATATATAAAGTAGGTAAAGGAACTAAAGTTCACTTTTGGGAGGATGCTTGGCTAGAAAACCATCCACTACATGAGGATAACAAAATATCCAAAATTAGGAATGACTTGGAGAATGAAAATGGTAGTTTGGTTTGTGATTACAGAGAAAGGAAGGAAGGAGAGGTAGTATGAAATAAATTAAAAGAAAATTTATATAATGTAGAGTCTTGATAAAATCAATGGTAAATTGAGAGTGTATCATGTGTGCTCATCCTCGAAGGAAGATTCTATTGTTTGGAGTCATACCCATGAGGGTAATTTTAGTTTCAAATCAACCTATGGTTTACTTTTGGTATAACCGAGTGGAGGATTTCCATGGAAGAAATTATGGGGTAAGAAATTTATTCCAAATATAGCTATTTTTATTTGGTTAGCATCTCAGAATAAAATTTTGAATATGGATAATCTTAAAAAAAGAGGATAGTACTTTTCTAATAGGTTTTACTTATGTGGATCTAATGAAGAATATGTGAAACACATTATGTTGGAATGTACATACTCATTGAAAGTTCTTAATTATTTAATTTTGGAAATGGAAATAAGTTGGGTTCTACCAGATAACATGGTATATTGGATATAACAATGGGAAAGGTCATTTAGGAGTAGCATATTAAACAACATTTGGGATCTCATTTTGTTTCACTATGTTTAGGGCATTTGGTTAGAGAGAAATAGAAGGATTTTTAGAGGGGAGAAAAGATCTATAGCCAAAATTTCTCAAACCATTAAAGGATCCATTCTAGATAATTTATCAATTTTGAAGCTGAAGTAAAAACCTGAATTTGGTGAGGAGATGAATATAGTTTTGAAGTGGAATCTTAAACCTTTAGAAAAAGAGGATGTTGTCCAAACAACTTTGAGATATCAAGTCAATTGGCATCATACAAAAGAAGAATGGATGAATCCAAATTTTAATGGGTATTCTAAAGGTAATCCAAGTAAAGCTAGTGAAGGGAGAGTTATCAAGAAAAATAATGGTGTTATGGTAGGGGTAGTTACTGAATATCTAGGTACTATGACCAACCATCAGGTTGAGGCTAGAGTAGCCCTTGTTGGTGTAAAACTAGCAATAGGCATAGGAGTGAAGAGGTTGGTGGTATAGGGAGACTCTTTAAATATTATTAATTGCTTAAAAGGGAAGGCTAGGGTAAGCTAGAAAATAACAAGTACCATTGATGAAACATTATATAGCTATTAAAATCTCTAGAGAATTTTGAATTTTCACATACTTATAGAGAAGGTAACAATGTGGTAGATTAGGTGACAAATAGGGGTATGCTTAAAGAAAAGAACCAAATATGGATTACCCTGATAAATTTCATTCTAACTTAATTCAAATAGGGCAAAAGGTTAAAAATAATTTAAGTTATAATTTGTAGCTATCTGTAGCTATCTGTGGAGTATCTATAGTGGACTATTGCTAAGGCTATTGTTAGAGATTGTTGCTAAGGCTATTTTTATTGTTGTTACAACTATATTCTAGATCTGTTGTTGAGTCTATTTTCAAGATTGTTGCTAAGGTTGTTTTCCAAGGCTATTTTCCAATTATTTTCTTGGGCCTACTATTAATGATTTGTATTTCAAGACTGTTGCTAAGTTTATTGTCTAGGATTATTGTTAGGGCTATTTTTAAGTCTATTATTGAGAAAATTTTTGAGTTGTGTAAGAAGTCTAATGTTGGTTTATAGGTGGTATTTATAATACTTGAATGGCTTAATTTTGTCTTGTAAAAGAGTATGGGCCCTTTCAAAACCCTGTATTTACCCTAATCAAAAAATAAAACAAAAAATCAATTTATGGTAAAAATATGGCTATATAGAAAGAGAATTACCTACAATTACTATAACATAAATTTAAATATAGCTTAAATAGAGTAGCAAAATACTGACATAGAAAAGAAAAAATACATAATTTACCTCACTAATGCTATAAAGTCATTGTTTAGTGATGCTACTTTTTTCGCTTCAAACACAAGTTACATATTATGAGCAACATCTTAGAGAACTTGGAGTGATCAAAGGAAGCAATGTGTATATACACCTTAAGGTAAAAGGGATATAATAAGAGGATAAAAATTCTAAATTTTGCTTTCATTTTCTTAAATATAAATATAAGAGGAAAATGATACTAAAATAAAGGATCCTTAATCCAATATTATGACCTCATATGATTAGTTTCATAAATATTTTTTTTATCATTATCATGTATTTTTTGTCCTCAAGTTGATTGCCATAATTAATTGATGAATAATTTGGATTCTTGTATTCATGCAAAATAGACAAAGAAACTATAGTTCTTCTTGACTGTCTATTGTATTTTAAGAATTTTAAGATTATTTTTTATAATAGAAAGCAATAAGGGTCTTGATTTAGACTACCTCTCTATAATGTTTTTCAAAATGATGTAGCTTGTAGTGGATAATAAATTCTACACAATTTTTAAAGTAAAAAAGAAAAGGCCTTGTTAGTAGCATTATCAAGTAGGAGGCAATTAGATTGTAATTTATAAGAAATATACTTCAATGATTGGAGTTCGAACCAAATTCCATTAAAAAAATTAATATATTTTTTTATTGATGCATTTATAAAAGTTACAATCAATGGAGTCCTTAATAAGTCTTTTCCTCTATAAAATTAATACATCAAGGCTTTTCCGATTGCCCATTTCCTCTATATGCTCTCTATATATGCATTGGGATATATTTTTGAAAGATCTAATCACAATAACTTAGTATAAATAGTCCTTAGTTTCCATGTTGCAAATGATTTTATTATTTTTCTTTAGAATAATTTACAAGGATTTGACAATATCCTTCTAATCCTAGAAATATTTTTCTAGGCATTTGGTTCAAATATTTTTACAAAAATTGAATGTATTATTGTCCTAGATAGGGATTGCCCTTATTGGATCCCAAAAAAAATGGAAATAAACTTTTAATGGTGAAGTTACCTACCAACTTGTTATACTATTTGGTTACAATGTATCACTCGAGGATCTTCAATGACAATGGTTATTTATCATGATTTTTAAGAAACTCGATTAATCAGTCCATGAGATATTTATAATTGAATGACAAACTCTAGGTGGATACATTACTTTAGTAACACATATTTATCACTCCTTTTTTTGGCTCTTGTCCAAGTTTCATTATGTACAATTGACTTGAATAGTACACATATTTATATGGTCCAAATTCAATTGATCCCTTCGATGGTTCTAATATCTTGCTTAAAATGTATACAACTCAAGAACATAGGTGGTTTGGGTCTAATATGTGTTTAGATTCAATGCACTTGCTTGATGGTGAAATGGGAAATTAGGGCTGTAGGGGAATTGTAGTGAAAATTTCACTATAGTGGAGCAAATCTCCACCCCAAAGGAAAGACAAGAAAGGTTGTCATCAAAACCAATTAGATGATGGTTCCTAAAGCTCTATCCACATATCAAACAACTAATTTGAAGAAGACACCACCCAAGTGTAGGCAAAAAATTAGCTACATCCATACCTAGCTGATATTTTATAGAAAATTGACTAAGTACGAAGAAAAAAAATACAAAGGGCACTAAAATTTGGCCGAAAAGGAGAAGCATTGAATTTAGGGTAAAATGAAGAAGGCAGGTGAGCTGCACTTCTCAACACCCTTTGTATTCATTGCACAAATGTGAAAGAACATCTAAAAATAGAAAAGCGCTATGAAAAGGTTAAAAATGAGAAAGCACAAAAATTAGGCTAAATTGAAGAAAGTAGGCAAGTCACGCTTCTCAACGCTCTTTGTATTAGCCACGTGCAAATCCTAAAGATGACTAATACAAAAAAGTGTTGCAAAAAGACAAGACAAAGAAGCACTGACAAGTGGAGTAAAACAAGGAATATAAATCATGTTTCTCATACACTTTTGTATTGAGTGCACAAGCGAAAAAAGTGCTAAAAGGAGCACCCAAGTGAGAAAAGCATAGAAAAGAGGATAAGTTTGAGAAGGAAAGAAAACCATATTTCTCTACTCTCTTTACATTGTTGTGCAAACCAGAAAGCACTGAGAAACAACCAAAATTGAGAAAGCTCCAATACTCAACCAAACCAGAGAAATTCTGATGGGCAACACTTTCTTGTTAGCTTCATTACCACCGTGTAAATGGGAAGCAACACTGTAATAATTCGATGGTAAGATCTACGATGCATATTGAGCCTTTACTTCTCCTAAATATTTTTAATGAATTTTTGCATGCGCATCTAGAGAAATAGAGGAGGTTTGAAAAATGATGTCATGGAAGCCAAATCAGATGGCTACTACCCAAAACCTTCCAGAACCCCTTGATGAACCAGATTCAGTTGCAGAATTAGCGGATGGGAAAGGATTTCAAGAACCATCAATGACGATGATGATCTCGATGAGAAAACAGTTGCAACAAGATCGAAAAGGGTGTAGATAGTGGGCACCATGAATGGCAAAGTGGTTAAGAAGATCAAGAGAGGAATAAAATCTTCTGTAATGCTTAAGAGTAAAATATGATTGTAAAACCTATAAATAAAGGTAACAACCTCCTTCCAAAAGGTCGGCTCTAGAGTGTTTGCTTGCACCACTGTGTAATTTTTTGTAAAATGATGAATGAAGCATTACAAGGGATGTTTACCTCGAATTTGTACTTGTGTTGAATGGTGGACTTAATTCTTAGAAGTTATCTCATCTTGCTGCTATGGTTAGTCTATTCTATTAATTTGAAAAGCTAACTTAGAGTAGATCGAGATAATTGTTTCTGCATACATGTTTTTCGAGAATTCTATTTTTGTTAAATCAGGGCATTGATCTTATTCTGTTAAATTGGATAATCAATATTTCTAGATGCTTGGAATAATTCTGTGAACATGCAAAAGCCATTTAATAGTGTAGCCACATAATTTCTGAATGTTGTTAATTCCTTAAGCTGCTTCTAAAATAATTTGTTAGAGATACTGTGTGGATGTCTATGTTGTTAGCTTCACCCATCCATATTATATCCATACATTTCTAACCCTACCATTTCTATCCCTAAGCTTTCAATATTTGAGCTAAATAGAGTCAACATTTATTAAGTTGACAAGGTATACCAGCCTTCTCTAGAGGTCGAATCAAAGTAATTTGATTCTTCCAATGTTTAGTCTAGGACTGTGATTAGTGGGTGCTCACCTTCATATTTAGAAGAGATAATGATCATAGTTCTAGCATTGGCTAGATGAAAAACTAGACTACAATAGTTTTTGGCATGCCCGGTGGGACCTCATCCATAGAATATTAGAAGATCAGGGAAGTGGTGACCCTTGGTTTTTCAAGAAATTCAGATCTACCTAGTGACTCTGCTAAGAAAGGGCTCGGTTCAACAACCAGTTGCCTTTAAAATCATACAATATTTGTGATTTAGAATTCAATAAAAAATCATCCGAGAGGGTCAAGGATAGAATCATCTTGACCCGATAGGCGAGAAAATGGCTGAAATATGGCGACTCTGTTGGGGAGAAAACTTGGGAGTCATCATAGGTTTTCATTTATCCCTTAGGAATTAATTACCACATTCTAAGTTCAATGGCTGATCAAGACTATCCACCATGGTATGATACAGGACCACTAAATATTTCTATTCTACATGAAATCCTGAAGATCACTTTGAAAAATCTACCTAGCTATGAAGGAAAAGAAAAATCAGCTAAAGAGCATTGTCGAGATATAGCATGGTTGTCCTCAATTTACAATGTTGTGGAGGAAGATATTATGATTAGGCTACTGATTTTATATTTTAAAGGGAAGGTATTGTTATGGTATAAATCCCTAGAAAATAGAAGCATTAGTAGTTGGGAAGAATTATCCAAAGCTTTCATTGATGAGTTTGATGATCTAGGAGACCCCTTTTTATTGCTCACTTAGTTTTCATTTATGAGAAGAGATCTCCAGGAAAGTCTACCTAAGTTTAATATCCATTTCAAAAGGACATGGGAGAGGATTCCCCAAGAATACTGACCTTCCTAATCACAAGCATATCTCTATTACATCCATACCCTCTATCCTGATCTGAGTATCCTGGTTCAGCAATCCAAAGAAAAGAGGTTTCCTCAGATTTTCAAAGAAGCTATCAGAGCTAAAAATATATTAATCATGGTAGGCAAGCTTCCACCTAGAAATATTTTTTCTACCCTCAGTAATGGATTTGATGAAGAGGCAAACACGGTTTCACACCTAAAAAGAAAAGATGATTGCATTCCCGATCACTATAGAAATTATTACCTAATAGAGCTAGAGTTTGATTCAAGAGAATAGTGTTTCGATGGGTAGAATAGATACCAGAAGTTGGATTCACCAGACAAGACAGAATCCTAGAATTATGGTGATGAAAATTTTGAAAATAACTTGGCTTTAATGCAAATTGAAAGAACCAGTTCTATTCAAACAAATTTCCTACAACCTAAGGAACAAAGAAGAAATTCATATCAAGATCGAGATATCAACCATTGGGTGAACAAAATTAGCAATCTCCAAACTCCCTTGGTTCAAGATGAGGTCATGATCAAAAGACAGATGAAGGTTCGAGAAAATATTTCACCAGTAGTTGTTCAGAGGTAAGAAATATCAAGAGCTTGCAAAGATTTATATTTCCCAACTCTAACTCTAGAGGAGAGAAGAGAAAAGGTGGAACGATTCCAGAGTTTACTCGAACCTCCTTTGCAATCTAAATAGATTTTGGGGGAAGATTTGCTAGTAAGACCAAAAATCAATTTGGTTAACACTTCTTTCAAGATTGAAGAGAGTACCCCATTTTTGAAAAATAGAACCTTGAGTCCCCAAAGGGATGAAAAAGGGATAGGTTATCTATCTATTTTTGTAGAAGGGGGTATTTTGCACAATTGTATAATCGAACCAGATGTTGAAGTATCAATAATACCCCTGACTATCTGTGAGACTTTGAATTTAACTATGGAAAAGGTACAAGCCCAATGGCTTAAATTTAAAGGAAAGAGTGTCAAGGTCGTAGGAATTTTGAGGCACTTTGTGATAATGTTATACGGGCAACCTGATCTGACAATAGTGCATAATATAATTGTGACAGATGTTCCTCCCTTTTTTGGCATCTACCTCTCTAGGTATGACTTCAGCAAATCAAGATTTCACCTCGAGGATGGGAAACAACTGATTAAAATAATTGAAGAAAAGGGTAAGTTCAAAATATTTCACAAAGATATCCATCCCTTCATAATAGAAAGATATGAGCAGAATCAGTCCTACATGCCTCTAGAAGTCAATAATGATGGTAAATCAATGGTAGATATTTCATTCAAAGGAAATTTGGTACCATGTCATTCTGGGCATTATGAATAGTGGAGGATGATGACGTTCTCACATCAAGGATCTATGGATGATCCCCCTTTTTTATTTCATAGAAGTAATCAGAGAAATGTGCCATATCCAAACTTGGGATCTCTGGATTTACATATGTGTGAATATCTACAGAAAGGTATGACAACTCAAAAATATTACCAAGATCAGTTGTGTCAGACTTCTAAGGCTGAAGAGTCATCACTAGTGACACTCACTCATTACCCAAATAATGACATAAAATATGCTTCTTATACAAAAAAATTCTAGGAAATATCCGATCAGGGATACAAAGAAAAGCACATATTTAGAGTCATATGGTCAGGACATTGTAGATTCAGGGGATGATTTATAAAAAAATTTCTAGCTGGGCATGGGCTCTACTATACCAACTTTTGTGTACATAGTCGACAGGTAAATAAAGGGTGAGGTATGATTATAATAAATAGAGTAGGACAATTCCTTGGTGGGATATGAGCCTTGCATAGTAAAAGCATGGGTACAAGTTTTGAGATGAATTTTGTTGACTTTGTTGCCCAATGGATGAAACTAAAGTGAGCTTAAGATAAAAGGAAGCAAATTTGAGAAAATATAAAACTGGTAGGGATGGCATCAAATGAAAGATGTCATTCCCCATGTAGAATTATCTTTATAGATAGTAAAGAAACACACATGAAGGACTCAGGGAAAGATCAGTTCTGATCCAAACACATCAGAAATCCCATAGAGAATCCCTGTAACATGATAGTGTGGCATCAGTTGATAAGAGAAACCACCTTCAAATTAAATATAAAAGAAGGTTATCACTTGGAAAGTGAGATTTGAAGCTGTCATAAGAAATATGGGTCTCAGAATGCGGACAAGAAGTGGCAGAAAGAAGGATACATGGTGGAAGGAGTTGCTTTTTGGTCATGCTCAAAATAGAGGGAAACGAGGAAAAGCCAGACAAATGTCCATATCATGGCAATCCATCTACCTTGGAAGCTCCTCTGCACCTCGATGGAATATACATATGCAATTTTCACCTTGATGGAGTATACATATGGAGGTACAGTATCATGCACAGTTTTATCATTTTTTGTACCTCCAATTCTCTTAATTTCTTTCCTTCCTTTCCCATTCCCCAACATTTTTGTATTCTTGTCTCCACCTCTTCTATATAAGCTTACTTTTCAGTTTCTTCCTTATTTCCCTCCTGCGTCAACTATATCCTCTTGATCCTTGTTTTGTCCCTCTCCTTTCCTTTCCTTTGTTTTTCATGTGTATTATGAGGTTCATTTTGTAGCCCCTCAAACCTCCACATATCATTGTTATATTTTGAGTATCACTCTATCCTATTTTCTCCCAAATATTATAGTCGTCATGTCTGGTATCTTTTACCTCCCCTAAGGTTCAGTAAGGAATTATTCATGCATTCTCAAAAGAAGTTATGCATTCAAGGATAAGGCTCTCTGAGTTCTATAACTTTCCAAGCAAAGTTCCCTCGAGAGGTGCCATAATGTAGGCCAAAAATTGGCTACATCCATACCTAGCCAAAATTTTGTAGAAAATTGACTAAGTATGAAGAAAAAAACACAAAGGCACTAAAATTTGGCCAAAAAGGAGAAGCACTGAATTCAGGGTAAAATGAAGAAGGTAGGTGAGCCGCGCTTCTCAGCGCCCTTTGTATTCATCGTAAAAATGTGAAAGAACATCTAAAAATAGAAAAGCACTGCAAAAAGGTTGAAAATGAGAAAGCGCTAAAAATAGGCTAAATTGAAGAAAGTAGAGAAGCTACACTTCACAACACTCTTTGTATTAGCCACACAAATCTAAAAGATGACTAATACTGAAAAGCGTTGTGAAAAGACAAGAACAAAGAAGTGCTAGTAGGTGGAATAAAACAAGGAAGATAAATTGTGCTTCTCATACACATTTGTATTGAGTGCACAAGTGAGAAAGTGCTAAAAGGAGTGCCCAAGTGAGAAAAGCATGAAAAAGGGGATACATTTGAGAAGGAAAGAAAATCACATTTCTTTGCTCTCTTTGCATTTATCGTGCAAACCAGAAAGCATTGAGAAATGACCAAAATTGAGAAAGCTCCAATACTCAACCAAATCAAAGAATGTCCGATGGGCAGCACTTTCTCGTCAGCTTCATTACCACCACGCAAATAGGAAGCAATGTTGTAACCATTTGATGGTCAGATCTACGATGCATATTGAGCCTCTACTTCCCTTGAATATTTTTGATGAATTTCTGCATGCGCATCTAGAGAAACAGAGGTGGTTTGAAAATGATTTCATGGAAGCTAAATTAGAAGGCTACTATCCAGAACCTTCCAAAACCTCCTTATGAACCAGATTCAATTGCAAAATCAATGGATGGAAAAGGATTTCAAGAACCATCAATGATGATGATGATCTCAATGAGAAAATAGTTGCAACAAGATCGAAAAGGGCATAGCTAGTGGGCACCATGAATGAAAAAGTGGTTAAGAAGATCAAAACAAGAATCAAATCTTCTGTAATGCTTAGAAAATATGATTGTAAAACCTATAAATAAAGGCAGCAACCTCCTTATAAAAGGTTGGCTCTGGAGTGTTTTCTTGCACCATTGTGTAAATTTTTGTAAAATTATGAATGAAGCATTACAAGGGATGTTTACCTTGAATTTGTGCCTGTGTTGAATGGTGGACTAAATTCTTAGAAGTTATCTCATCTTGCTACTATGGTTAGTCTATTCTATTAATTTGAAAAGCTGACTTAGAGTAGATCGAGGTAATTGTTTCTACACACATGTTTTTCTAGAATTCTATTTTTGTTAAATCAGGGTGTTGATCTTATTCTGCTAAATTGGATAATAAATGTTTCTAGATGCTTGGAATAATTCTATGAACATGCAAAAGCCATTTAATAGTGTAACCGCATAATTTTTGAATGTTGTTAATCCCCTAAGCTACTTTTGAAATCAATTTGTTAGAGATACTGTGTGGATGTCTATGTTGTTAGCTTCACCCATCCATATTATATCCATACATTTCTAACCCTACCATTTCTATCCCTAAGCTTTCAATATTTGAGCTAAATAGAGTCAACATTCATTAAAGTTGACAAGGTATACCAGCCTTCTCTGGAGGTCGAATCAAAGTAATTTGATTCTTCCAATGTTTAGTCTAGGTTGTGATTAGCGGGTGCTCACCTTCAAATTCAAAAATATAATGATCACAGTTCTAGCATTGGCTAGATGATAAATTGGACTACAATGCAAAGGATAGTCTATGCCAAATACTGATAGCATGCTCTAAGTTCCCCCACCTCAAGGCAAATTCATTCACCTAGATCAAGCTAATAAAGGATTACAATCTTTTCGATGGTGACTAAGCCACATCCCATCATCAAGAGGAACCTTGAAATCTTCTTGATGGTAACAAAAAGGGTTTGATTGATGATGATGCCTCTAAAAGCTCAATTCATGGGACCTATCTTCCAATATAATAGGAAGACCCTAAAACCAATCCACTTTTACTGGATAATTGGGTTGCAATATTCCATACACCCTAGGGCAATTGATTAATAACACAAGAAAAACTCCCCTAAGGGAAATCCCAAGGATATTAGAGGGAAAGAATAAGGTGGATGGGGTGAGTTGAGTAAGGAATCAATGAGACTAACATATCTTGTTGATCCACATGTAGATATCCCAGAGGATCAAATGTGGGAGGGGTGAGAAGAGCATGGAAAATCCACCAAGGACTAGAATCATCCCTATCAAATGAGGTTTTATGGAATCCTATGCAAAGGTATCTTCAAAATATTAGCTATCACAAGAAGCATTACAACATTAAAAATGGCATCAACTAGGCTAAGAGCTAATTAGAAGCATAAGTAGGGATGCCATTGAAGAAATTGTGTCACTAGAGGGGAGGCCCCAAGACAAACCAATACCAAAATTTGGTGAGATAACACATAAAGAAATAAATCATCAAGATGGATCAGGGATTGAGGAGGCACAAATTTGCAACTATAGAATAAAATCTCCTCGCTAAATACTACCACCCAAGCTCATATTTCCACAATGGAAGTTGGGTGTATTAATGAGACCTCTAAAAAGGGTATTGTGTAACTTGTAGAAGTATTTATGGTGATTTAACTCTTGATTACCTCTATACCTTCAAAAAATTAATGTGACATAGTCCTCATGATCTAGAAACCAAAAATGACATTGACACCCCTACCCATACCCATTTTTGGGAGATTTTTGAATTTCAAATTTTGCTTGTAAATATTATAGATGTCTGTCCTTAGGACTTATAATAAGAGGTTGAATTGTTATTTTCTACCATATAACCTATGATAATTCTCTCTTTTCCATTTTGTCTTTCAATCTAGACTTGAGCCTTGGACCAACTGCATGTACATGTCACCAAGCCTCCTTTGATTATATATGAATGTAATATGCACTTTAATATGAATACAAGGGGTTGTGACTATATTTAAATCCATGTCTTGGTCTGAGTTATCATATACATTTCTATGGGAAACTATGACTATTTTAATGTTTTTTCTTGGCTCTCACTACAAGTCTTTCGAATTGATTTCATGTATGATTAAAGTTGTGTTCAATTTCACTATCATGCTTGGTTCATGTGTTTATTCATCCCACTAAGATGTTGAATGGAAATTGTAATCCTTTAGTGCATCACCACATACAACTAGGATAGTTAGGTTAGATCGGTTTCCTTTCCTACAATTTTTATTTTTTAGTCATTTAGTGCTTTATTCCCTTCCATTTTCCTTGAAGAGACACCTGGTAGAATAGGCTAGTATAGAAAAGAGGAAGCACTAATAAGATTGCATCAAGTAAAGAAATAAGCCTTGGCAAAAAACCTTAGAGTTCATTCAAAGAAATCGTGTCCCACTCTCATAATTCCTAGAATTGGCACCTTGAATGAGGATAGGGCACCAGATGCACCCTCTCAAAAGGAGAGAGCTATCACAACCATGAGGGTTGTGACACCCACGGTACAAGGTTGGTTTTGGGCCTCCAATAGTTTAAAATGACATACCTGATGGGACCTAAACTATGAAAATTCATCCTTGATCAAAAGTCAAATGGAGGTTTCGATGAAGGCCTCAGTCATCAGCTTGTCGAATCACTCTAAAGATTCACTTAGTGACTCCATTGGCTAACAAAATAATCCTAAAGAAATCACATTCTAAATAAAAAATGAGGTTATTATAGAAACCTCCTCTAGTTGAATAATTATCACTTGATGACTCCATTGTACAAATAAGAGAGAAAATACCCAAACAAGGCAACAAGAGACAAGCCTATTATTTTATGAGTGTAAGACCCACCACTGGATCAATGGCAAGAGCAAATACTTAATTGCTTCCCCCCTCTAAATATTGGCAACAAACAAAGGAATCATCAATAGAACATGGCTACATAAATCAACTTGAACCAAAGAAGGCTCTAGGCTTGGGATGATGGAGATCCCTTATGGCCATCACCAACATCAACCACTTGGAATGAGTTCCTAGCCTTCACATTGAATTCCCTACCATATTTTATTAAAGAGGACACAATAACTTCAAAAAAGAATCTCCAACACATGGCTAGTCTATACACTCTCTACAATGTTGGGAAATAAGATACCTTCAGACTACTAATGACCTCCTTAATAGGGAAACAAAGAGAGTGGTATGTCTCACTTACCTCTAACTCCATCGATGACTTGGACTAGTTGGCAAATCAACTCATTGATTAGTTTAGGGAGAAGGTTGACATGGTATCATTGCTAGAACAATTGACAACCATCAAAAGGGATCCTATAGAATCCATGGATGAATTCAATGCTAGATTCCAAAAGTCTAGGATCAAAATTCTAAAAGAAATTTATCTTGTACCAGGAATGGATTTTATATACCACCTAAAAGCAATCAATTCTAAAATAGCCATTATGGTAAAAACTAAGGGACGTAACTTATTACCAATAGCCCATGGGATAGTCACTCAATATAAGAGAGATCTCATTTATATTGGGAGGTTAGCCCTTAGACCACCTACGCCTCTTTATCTAGATATCTAGTCATTATATCTGTACCCTCCAACCATACAACTCACCACTTTTCAACCAACCATTGTTTCTAGTTAACCATTATATCAACACCCCTATCTACCACTTTTTATGTCTTCCTGACCTCTCATTCCATATAAATGTAAATAATGGAAAGCACTATGAGGGACATGAAAAAAAATTATATACTTCAAGAATCAATAGAATTTCCAAAGGTTTGGATATCAAAACTATCAGTGTCCCCCTTTTCAACAAGGTAACCAAGGATATTGATCTCCATCAATTGGATATCATAGATACCCTCCTCTACCTAACAGAGAGTACAGTTCCAAGATCCTAAAAGGTATATTGTGCCCATCCCTATCCCTGTGCAACTAGTACCCTCAAATCTGGTGAGGAACATAGTTTCCACTAAAAATAATTATATAGAAGATCCATATGGATGACTATATTATTATCTTGATCCTTGTTATGTGTACTATGGAATTTTCCAATAAGCGACATGTCCAATGCATCAGCCCACATACCATAATGATGTTATATAAGCACTAGGCCTAACTACTCAGGGCTTACCACTACAATTTCTCTCAATATAAAAAATTAAAGCATTAGAGCAGACCTTAGTGGCATGTGACAAGGTAGAATTTTATGTTATCCTTGGATGAAAAAGCACTCCACCGAATAACCATGCTCAATTCAATATGGTATTCTCACAAGGAGCAAGAGGAGAGTGATAGAGAAGACTCAATGATAGTGATAATTAGTGCCAAAATTTAGGATATTAGAGACCAATAAAGTCTAAGGGATAAATCAAGACTGGCCAAGGTCTCCAACACCAAAAAAACCAACACAAAGACAACAAGTATTTATTCTGGTCTAGGCATCAAACTTTAGCATTGAAAGACCCAGACCGCCATGGGTCCTAAACAACACACCAAAGGTCCAACCACTAGAATATTTCAACATGGTTGAGCACCTTAAGAGGTCCATTTTTTTGTTATGCGACATCCTCACCCTCCCAAAGAAAATGAAGTAATTGGATTAGGCTATGAAAAATATTATTAGAAAACAAGAGTAGGTCATTCTACAAATATTCGATCATGGTCCTAGTAGGCCCAAGCTGCAACCATTCTACCTAACACTCATATACATAGATAAAATTATTTACAATTGATTGGTGGGGTCGAGGGTGAGCACCTTAGTCATGCCTAAAAGGGTGGCTAAAGCATTGGAGCTAGCCTATGATCCAGTCAAGTAAGGGGTAGTGCAATTGAACAGGACTTCAATCCCTATTCTCAACCTTCTTAAAGATTTAGGATGTAGAAATGATTGATTTTTCCCTGTTATTTGGTCTTTGTATCTCCCATTATTTCACTAAAAATATTGGAGGGTACCTTTCTCTAGATTTGACATACATGTTCTTGAGAACCCACTACAAGGTCAAGATAAAGGTTCCTTATAAATCCTTCCATAGGAATCACATGGAACACATTCTAGCAATCAAGGTCAAGAAATTTCCTAATTTTTGAAGAAGAATCAGAGCTAGAAATGCTTAAGGAAAAAGTACACACTCAAGTCTCAAATGATCATATGGATGAGTGGGTTAATGGTACATGGGAGAAGACTTATACGAAAAATGTAAAACAATTGGATCTAAGACATATTCAATGCAAGGAGAGGATCTCAACACATTCAAAACCATTAAGCCGTCAAAAATCCATCACCAAATCTAGGAGTGCACGTGCCCACCCAACAAGGCTACCAAGAGAAGCAAAATTTTAGATCATTGTGGTCTGGACATTGCAGGTTCCGATGAGGTGACTATATAGACGGGATTGGTACGTGCATACATGTCAAGCCTTGTATTATAATGTAAATAGTTAGATTTCAATTAATGAAGGTAAAGGACAAATACTATATTTATTGGTCAATTTAAATATATAACACCTAAATAAAGAGTGGAAAGTTAAAAGTCCCTTACAAAATATTTTGGGAAACATGCCACATGTGTAAAGAAAAGGAGGTTGCATGAAGCAAGAGGACCAATAATAGGTAATATTGGCATGAAGAAATCATTTTTTGCATTACATATAGAGGTTGTCAAAACCATGAAGGAATATCTCCCACAACCAATGAGTGACAGTACATCAGATAATTATGCCATCACCAATTCAACTGCATGGGAGAGATTAAGGATAAAGATAAACAATACAAATACCTTTTAACGTTTTATTAGTCAAAAATCTATAAAAGGAGACCTCCCCCCTCAATACATCTTTAAGATCCCATACTTTCTCCTAAGATCCTGAGCTTTTAGAATCTACCCCAAAGACTGCATCCAAAGGATAAGGCTACCATTTTTTGGGTTCTTAAATTCTTTCAAACATAAGTCCCCTATGAGTCACCAAACTATAGTTAAAATTTCACTATAATGGAGTAGATCCTTGTCCCAAAGGAAAGACAAGTAAATATATCACCAAAACCAATCATATGAGGGCCTTATAGATCCATCCACATATCAAGTGGTTTATTTGAAGAAACACCAATCAAGGACAATCTATATGAAAGAATTATAACATGCTCTAATATCCTCTCACCTCAAGGTAAATTCGTTCACCCAAATCAAGCCAATAAAGGATTACAACATTTTTTATGGTGAAGAAACCACATACCATCATTAAGAGGAGCCCCAGAACCTTCCTGGTGGTGATTAAAAGGATTCAATTAATGATGAGATTTCTAAAATCTTGGTTCATTGGGACCTATTTGCCAATCCAATAGGAAGACCAAAAACCAAGCCACACTTCCCCTGGTAATTGGGTTGTAATACTTTGTAATCCCAAGAATAGTTGCTCAATGAAATTAACAACGCTCCCATAAGGATAATACCAAGGACATTGGAGGAAAATAATAAGGGGGATGGGGTGAGTCAAGTTAGGACTCAATGAGACCAAAAAACCTTGTTGATCCACATGTAGATCCCCTAAAGACTCAACAGTGGGAAGGGAAAGAAGAGCATGGAAAAACCACCAAGGACTAAAATCATTCCCATCAAACGAGGTTCAATGGAAACCTGTGTTAAGGCATATTCAAAAAATTAGCTATCAAGAGAAGCAGGTGAACATCAGAAGTGACATCAACTAGGCTAAAGGCTAACCGAAAGCATAAGGAGGGAAGCCACCAGAGAAACTAGGTCATTGAAGGGAAGGCCTCAAGTTGAACCAATAAGAGAACCCAATGATCTATCACATAAAGGAGCAAATAATCGAGGTGAGTTAAGGATTGAAGAAGAAAAAATTCACAACCACAAAAGCAAATCTCCATCTCTAAATACTGCCACCCAGGCTCATATTTCCATGGTGGAAGTTGGGTACATTAATGATACCTCTGAAAAGAGGATTGTGTCACCTATGGAAGTATTTATGATGATTTAACTCTTGATCATCTTTAGACCTTCCAAAAATTATTGCGACATAGTCCTGATATAGCAACTAAAAATGATGTTGACACTCCCACCCATACCCTTTTTGGAGAAATCTTGAATTATAAATTTTGCTTGTAAATATTATAAATGGTTGTCCTCAAGATTTAAAATAAGAGGTTAACTTGTTATTGTGTCTACCATATGACCTATGGAATTTCTCTCTTCCTTTTCCATTTTTTCTTTCAATCTAGACTTGAGCCTTAGTCCAACTACATATACAGGTCGTTGAGCCTCCTTTAATTATGTATGAATGTAATATGTACTTTAATATGAATACAATGAGTTGTGAATTATGAAATCCTTGTCTTGGTCTGAGTTTTCATATACTTTTATTTATGGGATTATGACTATTTCAGTGTTCCTATCTTGGATCTCACTAGAACTCTTTTGAATTGCATTCATGTATGATTAAATCTGTGTTCAATTTTATTGTCTTGCTTAGTTCATGTGTTCATTCATCCCATTGATATGTAGAATGGAAATTGCAATCTCTGGGTGCATCACCACCTATAGATAGGATAGTTACGCTAGATAGGTTTCCTTTCCTGTAATTTTTATTTTTTAGTCATTTATTGCTTTATTCCCTTGAATACCTTCCCTTTTCCCTAAAGAGACACCAGGTAGAATAGGCTAGCATAGAAAAGAAGAAGCTTTGAAAAAATTGCATCATGTCAAGAAATCGACCTTGGTAAAAAAACCTTAGAGGTCATCTAAAGGAGTCGCATCCCATGCTCCTTAGACTTCCTAGGACTAGTGCCCTAAACAAGTTATAGGGCATTGGATGCACCCACTAAAAAGGAGAGAGCTATCACAACTACTAGGGGTCATACCACCTAGGATGCAAGGGTTGTTTCAAGCCCCCAATAGGAATAATCCTTGAGAAAAAAATACCTTTTTATTAAGATTTAAAGCATTATTATTTAGGGTTTTTAAGAGGATGTCACATTCATAATAAGATTCTAAATGTATGTTGCTTTAAACTTAAGGTCTCTTTTCTTTTGCAAGTTGTGTGGAAATCTTGGCAAGCAATGGCAAGATGATTGTAATGGGACAACTTACCTTGAGGTATGGACTAAGCTTCTCTACTTTATTCGTATGGTGGAAGAGACTTTTCCATGTCAATGATAAACCCATAGATATCCTTTTGCATAGCAAGATAAATCCAATTTAAAAATGGAATTATAAGCTTTGTGGATCTTTGGATCATTGTAGGATAATGTCAAAAACAATCATTTGACTTGGCATCCAATTCTCCAAAGATATTATTTTGTATGCATATGATATTGTTGAGGATGATCTTCTTATAAAATTGTCTACTCTCTCTTGTAATTTATTAAAGATTGGAAAGGGTATGACAACTAGAGAATGCTTTCTTTCTTTGTTGAAATAGTCTACAATTCCTTGATCCTGTATTTCTTAATCTTATTCAAGATTAATGAAAAATGAAATTGTAAGTTTCAAGGGTTTGATCCATGTAGTATTTTTATTCATATATAGAAATCAAAAGAAATTTCTTCCTCCCAATTGCCTGTATGGAAAGAATTAAATCATAAGTTTCTAGGAAAAAACACATTTCTTAAAAATTTGTATTACTTCTTGTAGATTTCAAACAATTCAACATCTTTTCTAGGATTGCAAATTTGCCAAGCATGTTTGGAATTTTTTTGTGTCTCTTTCTCTAGCTATGCTCTTTGAAAATTTATCCTAGTGGTCTTTCATTCAATTCTCATAATATTTGGTGGTCTCTTATTCTTTCTAATTCTTCAGTTCTTCTTGCTGATATGCCAGGGATTAAAGCTTTGAGGTTGTTTCGCAAGGGCATCTGCTATATTAATGATTTAGTGCACTTTCGAGACTGGATTTCTTGGCCTGATCTCAAATAGAAATTTAATTTTTAGAATTCAGATTTTCCTTCTATTCTTAAGATTCAAGAGCTCATACCTGATGTCATGCTTCATAAGCTTGGTCTTCAACCCCCAAGTACCTGGTGGAGGGATTGACGCTGAAATGTGGATACTCCTTTCAAGAACTACTCTTCTTCCTTGCTTTATCAACTTCTTAGTCTCGTTTCCCCTAATGTTGATAAACTTAATGAGATATGGCAGACTCGCTCTACCTCCTAACTTGGATTGCTCGTCTAAACCATATTTGGCAGTCTAACCTTGAACTCAATATTACATTATTTCTATGGTCTCTTATTTATCAAGAGCTTCCTATGGGAGAGAGACTTAGTAGGGTTGGTATTCGTAATCCTAAGTGTAAACATATGTTTTGGTTCTACCCTCGTGCTCAGTCTGCTTGGTCCTAGATTCACTCATTGTTCAAGCCCTTTCATCCTAGATTTTTTAGATGGTAGATGATCTCTTTTGGAGATAACAGTTGTTGGCCTACCTATATTACTACTATGTGGAATTTCTTCCATGCTATTTTCAACTTTGGAAAGCTAGGAATGTAGATGTCTATTATGGAGATTCAATTTCTAGTCAGTTTTCCTTGCATGAAAATATTACAGTATTTTTTGCTATTACTGTTCAGTTCCATTCGTAGGCTTCCAAGTTGACTCATGACTTGGCAGATTTGATAAATCTTGTCAGGGTCTGGCATGAGGCTTCGTGCACATCAATGTGACTTCGCCTGACCTCCCTCTGCCTTAAGGTCCCTCTGTTTCTTTGAGGTATTGGCGTAGCAGGTTAATGGGGTGACATTATCCAGCTTCAGGCTGTTCTATCAGTGCCCACAGTAGGGCTCGGACTCCTCTTGGAGTGGCTCCTTTTGTTTAGTTATTCAGTTTATTCACCATTTTAGGGGCTGATTTTGTTTTTGGCCTCGGGTATTATATTTATGATGTTGATTGTTTGGGTGGCCTTGCACCTCAAGTTGTGATTTTTTCACCTCCCTTTTATTGTAACCTCTCTTATTTTTTATTGAATATAGTTGTTGGTTCCAATAAAAATTTATCCTAGTAGTTTGCACTTTTGGGTTTTGTAAATAATTTTTAATAGTATTTTTAAAACTTCCTCACAAGTTGATATTAATAATATATGGTTTATTAAATGTTTTGCTTGCTTTGTTTTTTTTTGTTTTTGTTTTCCACTTTTCATTAGAACTTGAAAAATCAAAGTTTTACATTAACTTCCTATTTTAGATTAACTCTCCTTCCAAAGAAGTTATAAGTGACAACTGTACAAATGTAGATCTTAGACTTCAAATGACAAAATTGAAGGCTTTGGTGAATGCTTAGGCAAAGGAATAAAAGTAACTAAAAAAACAAGTTGTAGAAATACACAGACACAAAACTTCTTTGGAGCATTCAATAGGTCTAGTTGGTTAATCATGCAAAATGAAAATAAGTCTTAATTCAAGAAAGATCTAAATAGTGGACGAGTCTCTTCCAAATGTAGTTTAGTGATGTTTTCTTACAAGGAATGTTTTCTACATGTGAAGATCTTTGTATAATTCTAATGTGCATTTGTGCTCTTTTATTTATTAATTTTGAGAGACATGTTATGGGTTTTTTTGGTTAGTTACTATTTTGGCCATAATAGTTGTGGTTTTATCCTTGTGTTCTAAACTTTTTTTCAACATTATAATATTAAAAAAAAACATATTAAAGATAAATTTCTAAATTTCTTAAACCACATATATTTTATGTTATTTACAAATTTTTTAATACTTTTTATAAAATTGTAAAACATGATATTAGGTAACGACAAATTCCTAAAATTTTTAAAATATTTATAATTCTTTAAAAAAAATCATGGATTGTAAAACATGATTTCAACCTAGGTTGTTTATATGTGAGTCAACTCCTTTGACAGATTTCAATCGCATGAGTCACGTACAATTATTTGTGTATGGGAAAAAAGAAGATTCATAGTGTAATTTAAATTAATTGTATATTAACTTTGGTTTCTTTGTGTTTTAAAAGTTTTGAGTAAGATAATGGAATTAAAAAAAATTAATATATATATTTTTTATTGGAATCTGTGAGGTTTGAATAAGGTCACGAACAATGAAGCATAAGTTTTAATTATTAAAATTATTTTTTCTTGGTGATAAAACAAGGTTATAGGAAGATAAACATAGAATCAAAATTTTCAATCTTAATAGGAGTTTTGGATTGTATAAGGAACTTTGCTTTAGAGACATGGAGGTTGAGGTTTTTGTCACCCAAATTAAGGAGTTGTAGAGGAATCAGATGACGTAATTTTGATTTATGTGCATAAAGCTCCGAATACAATGGTAGACTTCTTGACTAAAATGGATACCAAGAAGGAGGTAAGGGCTCAATAACATGGTTAAAGGATTGAACAAGTTAGTGAGCAAATCTAGTATTTGGCTAATTTGGACAGCCAATGCAAACATATGGTTTAGGAGATTAGGTTCCAATGCAGATCTCTTTTTATTGTTGTAACCAAAAATGTTTACTTCTTAGGATTTTTGAGCTTTAGAGTTATGTAAATTTTATAAAAAAATTAAAAAGAAGTGTTGCTCTTGTTAACTAAGGTTGGGAGGAGTCTTGACCCAATATGTAAATAATTTTGTTTTAATATAATTATAACAAAAATAAAAATAATAAATTTATTTTATTATTATAATAAAAGATATTGTTTACGTATGATTATTCAACTTGGTATATAATTCTGTCTTTTCAAAAATTTAGATTTTGAACCTTTATATAAAGTTCCAAAGTCTCTTACACTAAACTATTTAAATTATAAAGATGCCAAATGATACACAAGAATAAGAATAAAATCCAAATCTAAAAGTGTTTATTTACCTATAAAAGTATAATATATAATCTTACCTTTTTTAAAGGACTTTATTTGAACTCCAAAGTTTTAACCATTAAATTTATTTGAGTTTATAAGATGGTTTGGACTTTAGTTAAACCCAAATTCAAATCACAACCTATTTCAAAATAATATTAATAAATATTTATTTAGGTATTGAAAGAGGACTCTGGTGCAAGAAATATATTTCCACAGTCCACTAGGTGCATTATCAGCTGCATGTGGTCTACAAGCCACTTGACACCCTGAGTTCAAGTTTTATAACAAATGTGTATAAAAATTATTAATCAAAAAGTATTAATAAATAAATAAATAAATAATATTATGCGGTGCATTTTGAGACACCAAAAGGGTTTCAGCTATGGACGGCTGTCATATGGCCTGGTTTTGGTGTTAGCGGGCCAGTAAAGTCATCCACAATTGGGCATGCACCTAAAAGGAAATGGCTAACGAGAGCCAAGGGCAAAGGCTTACTCTAATGGCCATGAAGGGCCACCCGGGTAGCGGCAAATCCACAGTAGCCCAATTTCTGTCGCGATCCCTCAAATGGCCCCTCCTCGACAAAGACGACGTTCGCGATTCCACGCTCCCAATCCAAAACCTCATCCAATCTTCTTCTTCGCTGCTGAACGAGCTCTCCTACACGGTCATATGGAGAATAGCAGAGACCCAGCTGAAGGCGGGGATCAGCGCCATCGTCGACTGCCCGCTATCCCGTCCGCATCTCTTCCATGCGGCGGCAGCCGTCGCCGCACGATGCGGCGCCCGGCTCCTGGTCGTGGAGTGCAGGGCCGCCGATTGGGAGGAGTGGAAGCGGAGGTTGGAGGATCGAGGCCGGGGGAGCCCCTCCTGGCACAAACCCTCCTCCTGGAACGCCTTGCAGAATCTGTTGGAGGGATACGGGGGCTGCTTCGACTACGACACACCCGCCGCCAAAAAGCTCGTCGTTGATACCACGGCTCATCTGCCAAAAGAGCTCATCCTTCATGCTGTTCTGGATTGGGTCACTCATGGGGACGGGGATGGAGATGGGGATGCCGCGCCGGCTGCTGTAACTTTCTTTCCTAGGATAGAGGAAAATGCTACAACTGGCTAAACAGGTAGAAAACGCCACTTAAGTAATTTTTGGGTCAATGGAAAATTGAAATTTGTAATATTCCAAATTATTATTATTATTATTTTTGAGATATGTAAAGGAATTGGTAATTACTTTTCCTTTTTGAATAATTGGTTATAGGGTCAAGTAGCATTACCTCAAATTATTCATAGGGTCAAGTCACATTACCTCAAATTATTAATATTGTTAAATGAAAATTTTAAATCTGTAGGGTCAAGTCATATTACCTCAAATTATTCATAGGGTCAAGTCACATTACCTCAAATTATTAATATTGTTAAATGAAGTTTTTAAATATGTAGGGTCAAGTCATATTACCTCAAATTATTCATAGGGTCAAGTCACATTACCTCAAATTATTAATATTGTTAAATGAAGTTTTTAAACATGTAGGGTCAAGTCACATTACCTCAAATTATTCATAGGGAAGTCACATTACCTCAAATTATTAATATTGTTAAATGAAGTTTTTAAATATGTAGGGTCAAGTCATATTACCTCAAATTATTCATAGGGTCAAGTCACATTACCTCGAATTATTATTATTGTTAAATGAAGTTTTTAAATATATTGGTTGGTGGATAAAGTGCGGTTACATATGGTGTGTGTTAGAGCAATGATACTTATACAAGAATTGTAGCCCATAATTTTATTATTGAAATTCTTAGATCCATTTGGTCCATTAATTTATCTTTCAAAACAAATGTGATCCCTTAGTTCACTTTCCTCTCCATGCACATAAGAAAATAAATAATCTTAAAACAATTGTGACGAGCAATGATATTTATACAAGAATTGTAGCCCATAATTTTATTATTGAAATTCTTAGATCCATTTGGTCCATTAATTTACCTTTCAAAACAAATGTGATCCCTTAGTTCACTTTCCTCTCCATGCACATAGGAAAATAAATAATCTTAAAACAATTGTGACGAGCAATGATATTTATACAAGAATTGTAGCCCATAATCTTATTATTGAAATTCTTAGATCCATTTGGTCCATTAATTTACCTTTAAAAAAAAAATGTGATCCCTTAATTCACTTTCCTCTCTATGCAAATAAGAAAATAAATAATTTTAAAATAATTGTGATATAAACATGATTAATTTTGTGTTTACGATGATAAATTTTGTGTTTACGATGATAAATTTTTTGTTTACGATGATAATTTTTTTTTTCTCAAGATTAATTGGTTTTTTTTTTTGTCAAACTAACATCATTAAGTGAAAATTACAAGTTCAACTTAAAACATAAGCATATATTTCACGTACAAATGTCCACAATGATGTAAGAAAATTAAAAGAATGATTAAAAAGCCAACAACATTGCTAATAACAAATAAAAAGAATGAGGAAGTATTATATGTTTATTTACAAGATAGTTGAAATGTGTTGCTCATAGTGGTAAATATATGTAATTAAAAGAAAATCTATTACAAAAAAAAATCCTTAGTAGAGGTTAATAATAATATTTACCAATCAATTTTTATCACCATTGTTTTATGTAGTAGCATGCATGATTCCTACTAAAATTTACACAAATGAGATATATAGTATTACTTTAAGACCCAAATGTAAAAAAAGTATAATGCCTATTATTAAAGAAAAGATCCAACCATAAAATACATCACATCAAATATCATTAAGACATTCATCGAGGTAAAATTTACGAAATTTTATCTCACCTCACCTCACCTAATGAAGTTCCCTCTTGTTTTGATGGTGATACAATGAGATCAGAAGTTTCCTATATCACATCTAATGAGCAAAGATCCTTAGAATCTAATCATAGCACCACTTTCTCTTTTTGATCCAAAGTAGAAGGTTTACTAGCCCTAAATGCAAATTTTGACAAGTCTCTCTTACATTATTCCCCAAGGTCATGTTGATTTTACTAATGATAGACCTGCTTCACCTTTTTCTTTGGTTAATATTAGTAGAAACAATGGTAGTAAGCCAACTTGTCCATCTACTTCTCTTGAACTTGCATCCCATTTTGAATCATCAATGCTCATCAAGCATTGTCAAAGAAGCATATTTGCCCACAACAAACATGAGGGCCACAATGCAAACCATGTTGAAAAAACTAAGCACTAAGACTCCAACCTCGACTGCCATGGCAAGCATGAATGTGGGCTTGGAGTTGAGTAAAAACTGTGAGTGAAGTTGGGAAGAATATCTCTTTTATCTCCATTGTCTAAATAGATGGAGCATAGGAGCACTTTTTTGGAAACCTCATGGAGGCACTCAAGATAAAGGCTTGTGAATTTATGGAGGGTGACTCTTATGGAGGTGGTTTAGCTTTGGATGTATTGATATTTGTAGGTAAAGAAGGCTATAATTGTTGAATATGTGTTGGATAATTTTCATGATTTATAGTCATAAGGGGGAAATAACATTCTTTGGATGGGTTGTTTTTGGGTTATTTTTTGAACCCATGGTATTGTGCCCATGGTTTTGTAAAATTCGTGCATGTGCCTTTGTTATTTATTTTGCACTTGCATTAGGGTTTGCATAGAGATGCATTATTGTATTAGAGACAATTGAGTTTGTGCAATAGGAAGAAGGTTAATATGCTAGGTTTTTTACCTGAAAGAGTTTTCCCAGGTGAAATATTATGTACTATGTGTTTGCCTTATTTCTTCATCTTCATTCCTTTTATTGCGTATCTAGTTTAAGTTTATTGGGGCATACTTGCTCTTTATAGTGGTATCAAAGCTTAGGTTTTAGCTTTGTTCGAAGAGTAAATGGTTTCTTCCTTGTGATAAATTTTTCCTTGAGTGGGAGTTGTACGTGGAAGAATTTATGCGAAGGAAAACAATGGGAAGCATAAGGATAGAGATCAAAAAATTTAATGGACAAAACTTTGAGTTATGGAAACTCAAGATAAAGGATATATTAGTTGATAGAGATTAGTGGATTGTTTTCAGGAACAAAACCTATAATAATGACAGATGAAGATTGATTGAAGGTTGATGGGAAGGAAAGGAGCTCTATCAGACTATGTTTAATTCAATTTTTTTGAATGTATCGACATAAACCATTGCAAAGTTCCTATGGGATAAGTTGGGAAATCTATACCAAACAAAGTCACTGGTAAATAAACTCTTCCTCCAGAAGAAGTTGTAATCACTTTGGATGAATGATGGTGACTCTATGAAAAAACATCTAAACACCTTCAACATTGTGGTAAGTTAGTTAAACTCTTTTGACGTAAAAATGGATGAATAAGAGAAGTGTATCACTTTACTTTGTTCTTTACTTGATTCTTGGGATAACCTAGTTATGGCTATCACAAATACTACTTTTGCATTAAAAGTTGAGGATATAGTAGGAACTTTGTTATCATAAGAAATGTGGTAAAATTTGTTGAGGATTATCATAAGAAGAATACCTTGTACATAAGAGGTTGTTCTCAATAAAGAATAAAAAATAAATCAAGGGACAAGAAATCAAAATATAGGGATAAATTTGTTATTCCAGATAAGAGGAAATGCTAAAAATATGGTAAAATGAGGTATTATAAAAAGGACTGCAGATCTAAAAAGAGTGAAAATAGCAAATAATTTGATGAAGCCCCTTCTAGATAAAAAAGACCATGGGTAAATATTCGAGGGATCTATTCTTATCTTCCTCATGCTCAAGTGAATGCCATGATTCATGGTTGATCGACTTAGGCACCTCTTTTCATATGTCTCCTCATAAGGAGTGGTTCAATGAATATGAAAAAATCAATAGAGGTGAAGTCTTTTTGGGAGACAACTCAATATATAAAATCATAAATTGAGGAAGATTCAAGTTGAGGTTCAAGGATGGAAGAATTAAAACACTTCTTGATGTTCTGCATAGTTTGGAAAGAAACCTGGTATCATTTGTTGGAAATATGAGCAAGTTTTGTTGTCATTGATGTCAAGAGGTTGATGTTCAAGTTTCGTCATCATTAATGTCATAAGGTGGTTTTTCCAAAAGGCAAGGAAGAGGATAAAAGAAATAGGATATAATATTTATTTTAAATATTATATGCCTAAAACGACCTAAAATATTAAAGACCCAAGGAAGAAGAAGGAGGTTTAAAAAGAAATCCAAAGGAAGAAGCAGATTTAAAAAGAAATAATAATATTATAATATTCCGGGCTAAAGGTTGAAGTGAAGAAAAACAAGGCCCAAGAAGTCTTTAAAATATAAATCCTCAAAAGATCCATTTGGCAGATTGTAAAGGTTATTATTTAATTTATTTAAATTAAAATATTTTAACCATAGGTTAAATTTTTTTAAATAAATATTAAAGGTGCCATAAGTCTAAGTCGCCTTACCTCAAATTATTATTTTTAAGATATATAGAGGAATTGGTAACTACTTTTCCTTTTAAATAACTGGTCACAGAGTCAAGTCACATTACCTCAAATTATTATTATTAAATGAAAATTTTTAATCTATATTGGTTGGTGGATGGAGTGCGGTTACATATGATGTGTGTTAGAGAAATGATATTTATACAAGAATGGTTACATATGGTGTGTGTTAGAGAAATGATATTTATACAAGAATTGTAGCCCATAATCTTATTATTGAAATTATTAGATCCATTTTGTCCTTTAAATTACTTTTCAAAACAAATGTGATCCCTTAGTTCACTTTCTTCTCCATGTAAATGAGAAAATAAATAATCTTAAAACAATTGTGACATAAACAATCAATGATTTTATTTTGTGTTTACGATGACATTAACTAGTTTTTTTTGTCGAACTATATGATTAAGGGAAAATTGTAATTTCAACTTAAAATATAAGCATATATTTTACTTATAAATGTTCACAATGATGTATAGGAATTAAAAGAATGATTAAAAGGCCAACAACATTGCTAACAACAAATACAAGAAAATGAGAAAGTGTTATATGTTTATTTACAAAATAGTTGAAATGCGTTGCTCATAGTGGTAAAGATATGCAATTAAAAGAAAATCTATTAAAAAAAAACATCCTCAATAGAGGCTAATAATGATATTTACCAATCAATTTTATCACCATTGTTTTATGTAGCAACATTGATGATTCCTACTAAATTTTACACAAATAAAATATATAGTATTCCTTTAAGACCCAAATGTAAAATAATACAATGCCTATAATTAAAGAAAAGATCCAACCATAAAATACATCACATAAAATATCATTAAGACATTCATCGAGGTAAAATTTATGAAATTTTATCTCACCTCACCTAATGAATCTCCCTCTTGTTTTGATGGTGATACAATGAGATCACAAGTTGCCTATAGCACATCTAATGAGCAAAGATCCTTAGAATCTAGTCATAGCACAACTTTCCCCTTTTGATCCAATGTAGAAAGCTTACTAGCCACATGCAAATTTTGACAATTCCCTCTCACATTATTCCCCAAGGTCATGCTGCTTATACTAATGATAGACCTGCTCCACCTTTTTCTTTGGTTAATATTAGTAGAAACAATGATAGTAAGCCAACTTGTACATCTACTCCTATTGAACTTGCATTCCATTTTGAACTATCAATGCTCATCAAGCATTGTCAAAGAAGCATATTTACCCACAACCAACATGAGGGCCACAATGCAAACCATGTTGACAAAACTAATCACTAAGACTCCAACCTCGACTGCCATGGCAAGCATGAATGTGGGGTTGGAGTTGTTGAGTAAACATGAGTGAAGTTGAGAAGAATATCTCTTTTATCTCCATTGTCTAAATAGATGGAGCATAGGGACACTTTTTTAGAAACCTTATGGAGGCACTCAAGACAAGGGCTTGTGATCTCATGGAGGGTGACTCTTATGGAGGTGGTTTAACTTTGTCTGTATTGATATTTGTAGGTAAAGAAGGCTAGAATTGTTGGATATGTGTTGGATACTTTTCATGTTTTATAGTCATAAGGGGGGGTGCAATGGCATTCTTCGAATGGGTTGTTTTTGGGTTATTTTTAAACCCATGGTATTGTGCCCATGGTTTTATAAAATTCATGCATGTGCCTTTGTTATTTATTTCACACTTGCATTAGGGTTTGTGTAGAACTGCATTATTGTATTGGAGACAATTGAGTTTATGCAATAAGAAGAAGGTTAATGTGTTAGGTTTTTTACCCAAAAGGGTTTTCCTAGGTGAAATATTGTGTACTATGTGTTTGCCTTATTTCTTCATCTTGATTATGTTTTATTGCTTATCTAGTTTAAGTTTATCGGGGCATACTTGCTCTTTATAGTGATATTAGAGCTGGGTTTTAGCTTTGTTCGAAGAGTAAGGGTTTATTCGCTGTGATAAATTTTTCCTTGAGTGGGAGTTGTACGCGGAAGAATTTTTACAAAGGAAAATGATGAGAAGCAAAAGGATAGAGATCAAAAAATTTAATGGATAAAACTTTGAGTTATGAAAACTCAAAATGGAGGATATATTTGTTGAAATATATTAGTGGATTGTTGTCTTAAGAATAAAACCTACAATAATGACAAACGAAGATTGACTGAAGGTTGATAGGAAGGAAAGGAGTTCTATCATACTGTGTTTGTCTAATTCAGTTTTTTTGAATGTATCAACAGAAACCATTACAAAATTCCTATGGGATAAGTTGGGGAATCTGTACCAAACAAAGTCAGTAGTAAATAAACTCTTCCATCGAAAGAAGTTGTATTCACTTCGGATGAATGATGGTAACTCTCACCTTCAACATTGTGGTAAGTCAGTTAAACTCTGTTGATGTAAAAATGGATGAAAAAGAAAAGTGTATCACTTTGCTTTTTTATTTGATTCTTGTGATAACCTAGTTATGGCTATCACAAATACTACTTCTGCATTAAAAGTTGAGGATATAGTAGGAAATCTATTATCATAAGAAATGAGGCAAATATACGTTGAGGATTATCATAAGAAGGATGTCTTGTACATAATATGTCATTCTTAAGAAAGAAGTAAAAAAAATCAAGGGACAAGAAATAAAAATCTAGGGGTAAATCTATTATTTTAGATAAGAGGAAATGCTAAAAATGGGGTAAAATGGGGCATTATAAAAGGTACTACAAATCTAAAAAGGATGAAAATAGTAATTCATCTAATGAAGCTCCTTCTATAGAAACAAAGACTGCAGGTGAATATTCGAGGGATCTATTCTTAGTTGCCTCTTGCTCAAGTGAATGCCATGTTTCATGGTTGATCGACTCATGCGCATATTTTCATATGACTCCCCATAAGGAGTTGGTTTAATGAATATGAAAAGATCAATGGAGGTGAAGTATTTTTGGGAGATAACTTGAATAATAAAATTAGAGGTCGAGGAAGAGTCAAGTCGAGGTTTAGAGATGGAAGAATTAAAACCCTTCTTGGTGTTTTGCACAATTTGGTAAGGAACCTTATATCAGTAAGATGAATGATGCATGCATGAATGTGATATTTAATGAGGATAGTTGCAAGATGTTTCATAAAGAATTGGTGTTGGCAAGAGAAGTTTGTACAAGAACAATGTTCAAGATTAAGGTAAGCACTGTAAGTGTTGGGTGCAATAGCTCTATGGTTTTCGAGGAAAACAATAGTCTTCCTATAGAAAAGATAATGTTGTGGCATTAGCGCATGGGACATATTGGAGAGAGAGGCCTTCGAGCATTAAAAATGAAAGGTATGGTTGAAGGAATTTTTTATTTCCCATTAGATTTTGATTTTTGTGAGCACTGTTTATTTGGAAAGCAAACACGATTTAATTTTCCTAGTAGTGCTACAAGATCAAAAGGGATTCTACATTTAGTTCATAGTGATGTGTTTGGAACTGCTAAAGTGTCATCACTAGAAAAATCTATGTATTATATTACCTTTATAGATGACTTTTCAAGGAAAACCTGGGTATATTTTCTACAAAATAAATATGAAGTTTTCAATAAATGTAAAGAGTTTAAGTCTCCTGTATAAAATTAGATTGTTGGAAATTTTGGGTACCTTGGGTACATTGCCCTTGCTCAAGTGTTGATGTTGTCATTGATGTCAAAGAGCGGAAAGGTTTTTTGTGAAAACCAAGGCAGACTAAATTATAGGTTTTGTTTAAATCCATGGTCAGTAGTTTTGAAATGGGTTTTTCTTAAAACCCAAGTTAGCTCTTCATTTTGTTGAAAAAGGTGCTCCGATGATGAAGATATTTAATTTTAAATATCCAGTTTAAATTTTATTTATTTATTTAAAATTTAAATTAATATTTTAAAATTTAAATTAATATTTTAAAATTAAATTAAAGCTGTTCACCGGCTTGTTTTCAAAGCCGACGTTGCTAGGGTTTTGCAACGGATCAATTAGGGTTGCAGCCGACGTGTTTGAGAATGTTTTGATGGGATATTCTCTTCTATAAAAAGGTGGGACTGTTGCAAGGTTGAAGGGTGGGCGTGATGCGATATATGTGAATGAAGTTCGTGTGCAGCAGAGTGTAAGTCGGTGATATTTCTTTGGAGTTAAAGAAAAGAGATCGCAACGATGAGATAGTGAGTGAGTGCGTATCGACTGAACGAGAACAAAGAGAGCGATATGCGAGACGACATGTTTAAAGTTCGAGGCAAAAATACGCGAGATGGTAGAAGTGAGATTTCATGGAAGGTGCGATGAGAGTGAGTGGTGCAAAGAGAAGATAAGAACGCGGTATGCAGAAGTCGTGTTCCGAGTATGAAATGACAGTGTGCTGGCTATAGAAGTAATATTTCTGTGAAGTTGCAGCAGAGAACGCGAAGAGATATAGAGGAGTGGTTGAAAAAGTGCGAATCATTTTTCACAACGACGACAGAATGCCGACAAGCGACGAACGCAAGAAAAACAGCGAGATCATGCAAATTGAGGTGACGAGTTTAATTCTGCAATTTTTATTACTATCTCCAAGTTGTAGCTTGGTAAAAGGGGTTGGTGCCTCTTTCCGGTTGGAGCTGGAAAAATTGGAGTTGGTGCTCCATTACGTTTGTAGCGAGATAAAATTTAGAGGTTGGTGCCTCTTACCGGTTAGTCTTGGTGAATGATTATGTAAAGTTGTAGCTTTGCATTTGACTGAATTTGGATGGTAGTCCAAGCAGTCTTTTTGAGGAGTAGCCACATCGATGAACCTCGTTAAAATGCTGTGTTATGTGTGATGCTCTTAGTACTTTTATTATTTCTGTTTTAATCTGCTGCAGTTTATTTAAAAGTCTAAATTGCTTTTAAGTTTTTAAAGAACACACTGATTCACCCCCCCTCTCAGTGTCATTGTGATTATAACATAGATAGAGAAGAAGATAAAGGTTTTGAGAAGTGATAATGGTGGTGAATAACGATCCAATGCATTTGAGCAGTTTTGCAAGGACTATAGAATATAAAGGCAAAAAACAACTATGTATACTCCACAATAGAATGGAGTTGTAGAACGAACGAAGAGAACATTGATGGATAAGGCCAGAAGCATGCTCAGTGGTGCAGGGTTAGAAAGGAAATTCTAGGCAAAAGAAATAACAACTGCATATTATCTCATAAATATATCTCCTACCTCAAATTTGGTCAAAAAAACTCCACAAGAAGTGTGTACTGGTAAGAAACCCTCTCTCAAACATTTAAGGGTGTTTGGTTGTGATGCTTATATGTATATTCCAAAAAATAAAAGGACTAAGACTATAAATAAAAAAAATGTATATTTTTGGGTTATAGTACTAGTGTGAAAGAATATTAGTTGTGAAACCTAGAAATACAAGGTTTTTTGCAGTCGTAATGTAATATTTAAAGAAATAAAATGGAACACTAAACAAGAACTACAACCAAACAAAGAACCTGAACAAGTTCAAGTCAAACTAGAATGGGAGGAATCTATGTCTAAATTGGATGCTACTACAAAAGATGAATTAAAGAGAAATTTGGAAGAAGAAAATTCAAAATAAGAAGGGGAGGAGGAAGATAAAAATGCAGAACTAGAAACTCCAGTTTTGAGAAGATCAGATCAATAAGAATACAAAAAAGGTATAGTCCTAATTTTTGTTTTGCATTTACTTTACCATATTTATTAGTTACTGATGAAGATCCCAAGATTTTAAAGGAGGCACTTGGGTCAAGTTTTGTGGAGGAGGAAATGGAGTCCTTAGACAAAAATCAAACATGGGACTTGGTGAAATTACCTTTTGAAAGAAAACCTATTGGATGTAAATGGGTATTTAAGAAGTACAATGTAGAAGGAAAACTAGATCCTTAATATCAAAGAAGATAACTGATATTTGAATGAACTAATCATCTCTTTATTTTTACCAATAAACATGTCATCCACATACAAAATAATGATAACAAAATTTTCACCTTCTTCTTTGAAATACACACAAGGATATTCTTTGCATATATTAATCCTAAGTGCCAAAACAAACCCATCAAATTTGAAAACCTGTTGGATATAAAGCTTGCATCGTAGCAAAGGGATTTTATCAAGTTGAGGGAATTGAATTTGGTGTGATTTTCTTTCCTGTGGATAAATTAACTTCTATTAGATTTTTATTGGCTATTGTTGTTGCTTTAGATATTGAAATAGAACATATGGATGTAAAGACAACATTTCTACATGGTGAAATTGAGGAAGAAATATATATGGCACAACCAAAATGCTTTAAGGTAAGAGGTAAGGAGGACTTGGTATACAAGCTAAAAAAAGTCCCTTTATGGCTTGAAGCAATCACCAAGAATGTGGAATCAAAAATTTGATAGGTTTGTTTTGGCACTTGGGATTAATAGAAGCAAAGAATATCCTTGTGTGTATTTCAAAGAAGAAGGTGAAAATTTTGTTATCATTATTTTGTATGTGGATGACATGTTTATTGGTAAAAAGAAAGAGATGATTAGTTCATTCAAATCGCAGTTATCTTCTTTGATATTAAGGATCTTAGTGCTGCAAAATTTATTTTTGGTATGGAAATCATAAGGTATCATGTAAACAAGAAATTGTGGGTCAATAAGAGGAAGTATATTGAATTGATACTACAAAGCCTTAGGATGCATGATAGTAAACCTGTGAGTACTCCATTTCCTATTGGTCAAAAACTATTTGCTAAACTATATTCCAAGACAAAATATGAAATTTAGGATATGTATCAGGTTCCTTATGCTAGTGTTGTGGGAACTTTGATGTATGCAATGATTTTTACTAGACCTAACATTGCACATACATCAGTATCAAAGCCTCGTCCAGAATCAAATCCTCCTGAGTCACATCAGATATGGGGTATTGGACTAACTGTTACACCTAAGGGATCTAACTTAGTGGACTAACCACCCTATGAGGTGTTCAAATACAAATATTATATTGGACACTAACACCTCAAGGTTTTGGTGTAATGACAACTCTACAAGAATGAGGTAGTGTGTGTCTAGGGCTTTCCTAGGCTACATGCAAGTCAGGGGTACAATACGTCCTTGTGTAGGGAAATACAAGTGCATCCACTATGGACACAATATTTTTTGCCTTGTATTTATTCCTCCATGTGTAGTAACATACTATGTATATGAGGCAAGACAATATGTAGGTGCACATATATTCATATAAAGGATGAAAAATTCTTTGGGAAATTCATCCAAGGCAACTGTGTCAATTTTGATTGGATATTTTTATTTTATAATACTAGACCCACTTAAATGCAACTTCATAGGAAATCCTATCATTGGATATACAGTAAATGATCATGTTAGTCCACTTGAGCGATATGATAAAGTTCCTAATGTTTTTAGGACTATTAAACTAGAAAATAAAAAGAAAAATGTTGAGATAGACCCTCAATATATCACGAAGATAATAAACTAGTGGGATAGATTAAAAATAGGTATGGGTAACACCATTCTTCATAGACAATATAGATACTTTTAACGTTTTTTATTCAAAACATTCCTTACATATCTAACGAAGGATGTATTTGTAGCATGACAAAATGGTAAAGTGATGTATGCAGAATGGAGGGACTTGACAGTAGCAAAGACACATGAATAAAAAGCATGGTGTATTTAATTATTGTTAACAGATTTATTGTTATTAGTATTGTGTATTGTCATAGGTATTGTGTAAGGGAAGGAAATCAAAGATAATATTTATCTAAACTAAATAAATAATTTTCCCTACAATATCTTGAAAAGATTCATCTAACATGTTCATGGAAAAAGTGGATTGGAATAATTTTATTTTAATAATGACTTATATTGGGTTTATTTAAGATTGATTTCCACTGACGAGCCTATTGACAATGACAAACAATTTGTGGTCCTCCTAGACAAATTACGAAATCATGCAGCTTGCGTAGGCATCATCATCGGCCAAGGTGACCCCCAATGGTCACTTTTCATGATTTCATGGTTGGTCCTTATGGATCATGAAATTGTGTTTCTAGTGTTTCTTTTTAACCTATCCCTATAGTCGAATTGCCTTTCCAATTTTATATTATTGCTTTTTAAAATTTTAACCTAACCCTAATGGTTTTCCCTTTATTTTTTGTGCCCCAAATCCCTATAAATAGAGGCATTAGGATCTCATTTTAAATTAATCCGATATCACAATTACTATCGTGCTCAAGTGCTCTTACCATTGCTCTTAAGCTTATAAATTCTTGTCAAGTTCTTGAGTTTTGCATCACTATTTTTTTGGAAGGCTTTTAGGAGAGATAGTAAGGCTCTCTCTGTTGTTGCCTCTCTTTTTATTTTGCTATCTTATACTTTGAGTTTTGTTTTATCTCTTTTATCATTATAGATTTCTATGTCTTTAATTTTTAATCTTACCTCTTGTTCTAACTTTTTTTGTTTAGGTCCTTGAAATACCTTAGCATATTTTCTACCTCAATCCTATTGTTGAAATGAATTTGTGGTTTGCTCTTATAGGGTGCAAATTCGATCAATACAATTTTGTGGTCTGCTCTTATAGGGCACAAATTTGATCAACGCGATTTCATAGTCGGTCCAAAAGGACCACAAATCAACATTGGAATTGGGGGTAAGTTTATCTTTTCCTTTTCTGCTTCCACTCTATTTTCCCTTGCTTCTTATCAAACATTTTCTTTGTTGTTCTATATTTTTATCCCTTTTTGCATATTTTATGATTTTGCACTACCAAAGGCCATCAATTTTATCCTTGTTTTCGGTCATCTAAAGGACCTAGGGGGCTTGACTACCTCTCTTGCAAGCCCAGTTTCCGTAGCAACCTAATTAGGCCTCCAAACACTAACACTGAACTTTGAGTTTCCTATTTTGTAGGTACTCACTCCAATTCACTATCGCTATTTCCAGGGCATAAAATCAAGACAACCACCGAAATCAAGTAAATGTTTTGGTTAGCCTTTTAGGTGCTATTTTTCAAAAATGTTCTCTTCTTGTTATGTGTTTTGTTTCTATTTTTTATTTAGACACAAATAAATAAATAAATAAGGTCAAAGAAAAATCTAGTTAATTTGATTTGTTCGTCTTGTTTTTCAAATATGTTCTCTTGTTCTATGTTTTGTTTCTATTTTTATTTAGACACAAATAAATAAATCTAGAAAAAGGATAAAAAAGAATCTAGTTAATTTGATTTGTTTGTCTTGTTTTTCAAATCTGTTCTCTTGTTGTTTTGTGTTTTATTTTTATTTTTTTATTTAGATACAAATAAATAAATAAATAAAAAGGATAAAAGGAATCTAGTTAATTTTATTTGTTCATCTTGTTTTTCAAATATGTTCTCTTGTTGTTTTGTGTTTTGTTTATGTTTTCTATTTAGACACAACATAAATAAATAAATAGAAGGATAAAAATGAATCTAGTTTATTTGATTTGTTCGTTTTATTTTTCAAATTTGTTCTCTTGTTGTTATGTGTTTTGTTTATGTTTTCTATTTAGACACAAAAAAAGGATAAAATATTTACTTTTGTACCCTAGGATTCATGCCATTCAAATAAAAAAAGAAAATCATTTTAGATTAGTTTTTTATACTTGTATAATTTGTTTCTTTGCATCTTAGTTAGATATCATCTTTTTAATTAAGTATTTTAGCTCTCAAAGGCCAAACTTAGGTGTTTGTGAAAACACACATCAAACCCCTATACAGAATTGGAGTAAGTATTAAAAGCGCTCCTGGGGAACCCCTCAAATCCTAAATTAGCACACCAAATTGAGGTGAGGACAAAGCCCTGCAGGAATATCAACCTCGATGGATCCATTGAGAATTATTTGTATGGGTTACCTCCTCACATTTTGGTGAACCCGACGTGAACACCTCCTTATAAGTCTTTTTGACCTTCATGTAATTAAAATATAAGAATTTATTTAAAACTTAAGTGATACTATTGAATGTTGTTTGCATAGATTATATCATTAATCAAGATTTAACAATTTGTTCATTGAAATCAACATTATTAGCTTTGTTTTTTTTTTGAATTTACATGGTGGAATTGGTAGCCGCCATAGTATTCTGCGTCGTCCACCCTAGAAGTTGCCACATAGTTCTTCGCACAGCCCACCCCTATAATCACCATGCCATAATCATTTTAAACCTTTTACATTGTTGAAAGCACCAGGAAAGGGACAAGCATTTAGTACGACGAGACCTGAGATTTGAACCTTGGACCTCCACCCCCCTTACGGGGTTTAGTCGAACCAATTGGTCTACACCTTGGACCTAACATGATTAGATTTGTTATATTTCTTTAATCAATATTTAAAAATTAAATTTCCCTTTTTAACCATTCCTCCTACTCTTTGAAGCAAGAAGATTTTAGACCTAAATGAGAATTCCTTGTGGAATGAGGATGATCAACTTGATAGAGAAAACTCCAACATTAAAGATGATAATGATACCTCAAATAATGATATGATCCTATGGAAGTATCCCATGGTAAACTTACCTTCAAGTCTAATGATCATATTATGATTTTTTTAAGGTAAAATAAACACATCATTGAAGAAATTCTAGAAAGGGATGTCCACTTTAATGAATTTGGATCATCCAACAATCAACAAAGTACTTATATTAGTTCTATGCTTCTTCATAATACTCATCATAATCCTTATTTCATCAATATCCTCTAAATCACAATATCAAGCCATTCCATAATCCAACTTATGCTACACCAACCACAACTAATGTTGTTGAGCAAGGTGTAGCGACAGTATTGTCATTGTTGTCAACACACTCATATGGACAGGTTGATGCAGTGGATAAATTTTCAGAGGTTATTCAGAGTATGTATAGTGATGTTCAATGCTTATGAGGATGTTTTTTATGTTCGGGTGAAGTTTTTATAGGTTGTTCGTGCAAATTTACAAAAGTTGAAAAAATCGTCAAGAAGTTGTCAAAAAATTGCAAAAGTCATCACGGGTGCAATTGGACAAGATGGATCAGTTTGGAACATGCCATCATGTTAGGAAATATTCCAGAATAGCGTTGTAGGTGTCAGCACAGTGTTTGGATTGATCGGTGATATTTTCGGTATCTTGGTGGATGATTTGGCAAGTGGTTGTATAGGCCGAAAAAGGGTAGTTTTGTCAGAAGCACTGCGAGAAAACCAAGAAGAATTTGATAGCAAAATTTGAACTAGAGGTGGTCATTATCTTCAAGAACATGTTTTCCAAATTTCCATCAAAATGGATAAACGAGGCAAATGTTACAAGCGTTGCAAGACTGTCATAAAAATGCTCTTTTTGGAAAAAGTGTGTCAACAACAGTTTTCGTGGAGGTGGTAAAGGTGAACCGTAAGAAGTTATGCAGCGATATTAGAACTATATGTAGCCAGAATTACAAATATTCTACATTTCAAATTTTAGAGAAAACAGAGTTACGAGGTGAGAGTTATGATTGTTGTAAAAACTGTACAGGTCAATTTTAATTCAATTTGTTGCACTTGTGCAAAATCCTTCAGTTGGCCGTTTTGACCTTGCAGAGTCACCAGAGTTTTGGTTTCAGTGTTGTTACACCTTCAAGGCATCAAATAGAGCATCTTTCATTTTTTTTTTGAGGTGTCACGTGGCTCCGAAGTAAGAGAACAAGTAAGGTGTCAATTCTTTGCATGTGACGTGTTTGACAAAATGTTTTCTCAAAATAAAAAAAAAGAAGTTATATTGTTTTAAGAAGCTTCATTAAAAAATATATTTTTAAAAATTGAAAAGGGAAAAAGAATGCAAGTGTGTGCTTTTTAAGTGACAAGGGATTTTATTGAAAAGTGGGGACTTTATTTTGTGAAGAGAGAAGTGTGTGTGGAGAAAAATAAAGAGTGAAAATCCGTGATTTTTGGTGAGTGGTGAAAAACATCACTTCAGTATTTTGGGCATAAATTTCTCATATGATATCCATTTTGGCTGAAATTTTGAGATGGGTTCGTAGAGAAAGTGCTGCATAATACCCAAAAAGCATTTAGCAATTGGTAAAACGAGCTAAGAGAACAATAAGTTTTTTTTTATGATAAGAGAAGATTCAAATTCTGAGTAATGTAGAGAGAGGGATGTTATACTGGGTGAAATAGAAAGTTTTAGATTTTGAGCTTACAGACCATAGAGGGTTCTGGTTTTAGTGAGGACATTCATATATCTCATTTTATTATCAATATCAAAATCAAGTGGGTGCTTGGTAGAGGGGTTGGTGCTCCTTTCTGTTGGTGCAGATAAATCAGGGGTTGGTGCTCCTTTCTGTTGGTGAAGATAAATCAAGGGTTGGTGCTCCTTTCAGTTGGTGCAGATAAATCAAGGGTTGGTGCTCCTTTTTGTTGGTGCAGATAAATCAGGGGTTGGTGCTCCTTCCAGTGGGTGCTGATAAATTGATTGTAAAGTTGGTACTTTGTAAAGGCTAGATTTGAATGGGAGTCCAAACAATCATTTTCGAGGATGTAGCCAAATCGGTGAACCTCGATACATCTTGTGTTGTGTGATGTCATCTTATTATACTTGCTTTATTTGGTTTTATGTTTTCATTATTTTGGCTTTGAGTGTTGAAGATTTAAGTTTTAAAGAGCAACACTGATTTACCCCCCCTCTTAGTGTCATTGTGAGACTAACAATTGGTATCAGAGTGAGGTTCCTAAACAGGCTTAACCGGCTAGGGTGATCTTGGAAGTGACACAATAGCAGGTGGTGAAGGCTTCTCATCAAACAAAGCACCATTGTTTGACAAAACTAATTACACATTTTGGAGACTCAGGATGCAGACATATCTTTGTGCTTTGGGATATAAAATTTGGGATTCAGTAGATAGTGGATACACAATACCCACCACTTCTTCAATCGATGCTGTTGGTAAGAAACTATTTGAGAATGACTCAAAAGTAAAGAATGCTATCATGTGTGGATTAGTGGACAACGAACTGGTAAAGATTATGGGTTGTAAAATGACAAAGGAAATATGGGACAAACTGAAGAGCATTCTTGAAGGAGACGTTAAGATCAAGGAGGCCAAGTTACAAACACATCGAGATCAGTTCAAAGTATTAAAGATGAATGACGATGAGAATATAGAGGCATATATGCTAAGAGTTAATGAAGTCATTAATGCGATTAGAGGACTCGGTGAGGAAATCAAATATTTTGTCATCATGAAAAAGGTATTAATATCCCTTCCCCAAAGATTTGATTCTAAAGTTTTAGCTATAGAAGAAGCTAAAGATCTAAATTCTTTTAGTATAGATGAGATGTATGATTCTTTGAATGCATATGAGATGAGAATAGGAAAATCTAAACCCATAGACAGAGAAGCTGCTTTTAAAGCCCATAAAAATATGAAAGCAAAACAAGAATCCAAGGAAGAAGAGACATTAGATGAAATGGAAGCAAACTTTGTTTGAAAACTAAAAAGGGGAAAAGAAAAATATAGAGGAAAGTTACCGTTTAAATGTTTCAACTATGGAGGCATTGGGCATTTTGTAGCTAAATTTCCACTTAATGAGAAGAAAAGAAGTGATGAAGGATCGCACGAAGAAAGAAGTTACTGGAAGAAAAAACAAATTTCAAAAAAGGCAACTTCAAGAAGAAAAGTTTCATCTACAAGAATGTCAGTTCATCAGAAGATAGCTCCAGTGAGGATTCTAAAAAGGAAATAGGTGAAGCTCTTTTCATGGCACTCAAAGAAGAAAAACCAGAAAAAGAACAGGAATGTGATGAAGAAGAAATTGACATAGAAGTGAATTTGGAAGAGGAACTAATTGCAGCTCTAGATGAATTGAAGAGAGAAAGAATAAAGAATAAGAAAATTTCAAGAAAGCTTGAGGATGCAAATGAAATCATAAAAAAATTGAAAGTACTGATAGAAGAATCCAAGAAAAGCTTTGAAGATCTCAAAGTGTAAATAACCATGAAAATAGATTATTGCAGCAAGCTAGAAGAAGAGATTATTGGTTTAAGAATGCAACTAGAAGAGATGAATCAAAAAATTAGTTGTTATCACAAATATGAAGAAAGTTCTATGAAGTTGGATAAGATCATAAATAACCAATATACTACAGGCATCAAATTTGGTTTGGGTTTTGATGAAGGAGAATCATCAAATGGATCAAAGGCCATAAATGAAGAATCCACAAAGAATGAAGAGAAGAAACAGGTTGATCAAGCAAAAATGAATCATGCAAAGGAAAGCAATAATGCAAGGAAAAAAAGGAGAATTGACAATGATGGCTTCACCAATGTCACACATCAAAGAAGAAGAAGATTTATGGCTCCTATGACAACATGGCAAAGACCACCACCCAAGTTCAATCATCTATTTTTTGGTTACTTTTTTAAATGCAATGGTTATGGACATAAGATCTCAGATTGCAAGTATAATGTAGGACCAAGGAATTTTACCAATAGAAATGCTTTTTCACCTTTGATGGATTATGTAGTAGAATGTTATAATTGTCATAATTTTGGGCATATTGCAAGAAATTGTCGAAGTACATTTGCATCAAATCAATTTCAAGGAAGAAAATTTCAGCCAAATGGAATAAGACAAAATAGAAAATTTCTCGAAAAACATGCACAAGCTACTGAAAAAGAAAATCCAAAACAAGAGCCCAAAATTGTAATCAAACCTGAGTGGAAAGAAAAAGAGTAACCTAAGGAAGAAAATTAATCCTTGATTGTACAAATGACATTTAAAGCACATAATAAATCCGCACCATGGATTCTTGATAGTGGATGCTCCAATCATTTGACAGGTGACAAACAAAAATTTGAGAAGTTGCAACAATATGAAGGTGGTTTAGTAAAGTTTGGAAACAATGATGGAGCTAAGATAGTTGGCAGAGGTTCAATTAAGATCAATGACAAAAAAATCAGGTCAAAAGAAGTCTTTTTTGTGGTTGGTCTAAAGCATAACTTGTTGAGCGTAAGTCAGATTTGTGATAGAGGTCATGAAGTGATCTTTAAGAAGCAAGGTTGTGAAGTCAGAAAGGCAAACAATGGGAAGTTGATAGAAACTGGATCAAGGACATATTGCAACCTGTACACTCTCTTAGAGACTTCAAAAGGAGCTTGCTTGATTGGACAAGAAGAAGAGAATTGGTTGTGGCACAAGAGGCTCGATCATATCAGTTTTGACAATCTAGTAAAAATCAACTCAAAGAAAGTAGTGAGAGATATTCCCACCATTGGTAAACCATCAAATAACATTTGTGCTTCATGTCAAAAGGGGAAGCAAACTAGAGTCTCATTTAAAACAAAATAGTACTACACAAGCAAACCTTTGGAACTAGTACATATTGATTTATGTGGACCCATGAGAACGCAAAGCATAAACGATGATAAATATTTCATGTTGTGTATAGATGACTATTCCAGGATGACATGGGTACCATTTTTGAAGCATAAATCAAAATATTTTGATATGTTCAAGGTTTTCAAAAACCAAGTTGAGAATCAAACAGGAAAAAGGATTAAATGTTTAAGGTCAGACATAGGAGGAGGGTTCATTTCAGAGGATTTCATAGAGTATTGTGAAAAATATGGCATTAGGAGATAGTTTTCAGTAGCCAAGACACCTCAGTAGAATGGTGTGGTAGAAAAAAAGAACGGGACAGTGCAAGAAATGGCACAGACTATGTTGACTGAGAGCAAAGTAGCGAGACATATTTTGGAAAGAGGCAGTCCATACTACGGTATACATCCAAAATAGGTGCATGTTGAGGACGCATGAAAGCAAAACTCCTTATGAGTTGTGGTTCGGTAAAAAGGCAACAACAAGATACTTTAAAGTTTTTGGCAACAAGTGTTACATCAAAAGAATTGAAGAAAACCTTGGTAAGTTTGAAGATAGAGCGGATGAAGGTATTTTTCTTGGCTATTCGTCAAAAAGCAAAGCTTACAAATGCTACAACAAGAGGCTAAGGAAAATTATGGATAGTGTCGATGTTAAAGTTGATGAAGGAAGGGAACGAGTAATTAGCTATGAAGAGAACTACCCAATTTATGAAGAGTTCATTGAAGGAGATGAGGAAAAGGAAATAGAAAAGAAACCAAAAATTGACTCAGAGGATTCAAACAGTGATTCAAAAGTGGAATAAAACAAAAAATTCAAAACAGGCAACTGGCAGAAAGATCATCCTAGAGAGCAAATAATTGGAGACCCTACAGTTGGTGTTCAAAAAAGAAGAAGATTAGTAAGTAACTACTCTTTATTATCCAACATTGAGCCCAAAAATGTTGCCGACGCAAGCAAAGATGAAATTTGGGTAAAGGCAATAAATGAAGAATTAGATCAGATCGAGAAAAACAAGACTTGGGAGTTAGTACCAAGACCCGCAAATAAAAATGTAATCGATACTAAATGGGTCTTTTAGAACAAATTGAATGAATAAGGACAGGTAGTCAGGAATAAAGAAAGATCGGTATGCAAAGGCTATACACAAGTTGAAGGTATTGACTTTGAGGAAACCTTTGCACCTGTGGCCAGACTAGAGGCAATTAGAATGTTTCTTGCTTTAGCAGTTTACAAGAATTTCAATGTTTATCAAATGGATGTGAAATCAACATTTTTGAATGGGAAACTTGAAGAAAAGGTTTATATTGAACAGCTAGATTGTTTCTAGCTTGGTGATGATCCCAACTTGGTTTGCAAGTTGAAGAAAGCGTTATATGACTTAAAACAGGCACCCCGAGCATGGTATGCAAGGCTAGACAATTATCTTACTCAACAAGGGTTCAAGAAAGGTATGGTGGATAGTAATTTGTATGTCAAAACAAAAAATGGTCATCATATTGTTCTTGTTGTATATGTAGATGATATCATATTTGGTAGCAGCAAATATGAGTTGTGTAAAGATTTAACAAATAAGATGTAAAAAGAATTTGAAATGTCAAAGATTGGTGAAATTTTGTATTTCCTCGGATTGCAAGTTAATAAAAAGGATAAGGGTATATTTATTTCTCAAATTAAATATGTGAAAGAGATGCTAAAAAAGTTCACAATGGAGGATTGTAAGCCAGTTAGCACTCCCATGACGACAGGTTACAAGTTGAGCAAGGATGAAAAATATCCACATGTTGATCAAACTATGTATAGATCTATGATTGGGAGCTTATTGTACTTGAAAGCTACTAGACCAGATATTTTTTAGGCAGTATGCATGGTAGCACGATTTTAGGCTAGTCCCAAGGAGACTAATGTGATAGCAGTGAAGAGGATTCTTCGGTACCTCAAGGGTACTATGGAGTATGGGTTATGGTATCCAAAAGGTAAGGACTTCACCCTTATTGCGTATTCAGATATATATTGGGCATAATGTGTAGATGATAGGAAGAGTACTAGTGGAGGTGCATTCTATCTTGGAGACAGGTTGGTCGTATGGCACAATAAGAAACAGGAGTCAGTCTCCTTATCCATAGCAGAGGCAGAATACATTGTAACGACAACGTGTTGTACATAGGTGTTATGGATGAAATAAACTCTGAAGGATCTTGGAATTAATTTCAATGAGCCAATTTCAGTTAAGTGCGATAACACCAGTGCCATTAACATCTCAAAGAATCTGGTTATGCATTCTTACACAAAACATATTGCTATCTGGTATCATTTTTTTAAAGGAGAAAGTTGCGGAAGGTGAGGTTAAGTTGGATTTTGTTCCAACAACAGAGCAAGTAGCGGATATCTTCACCAAACCATTGTCCAAGGAAGTCTTTGAGTACCTTCATAAGAAATTGGGAGTGGTCACACTTCCCAAGAATTGACTAGCTATTGGGGCCATATTCTCAGGGGGAGCATTTGTGTATTTGTTTATCTTTTTGCTCATGTTTGTGATTTTTTTTAAGTGTAATAATTTTTATCTAAGAATGTTGTGCATTGACTCGGGAGGAGTTTATAGTAGCCCTTTGGTATTTTTTTCAAAGGGGGATAAGAGTTATAGGAAATTGTGCGTGTGTTGCCAACAATTCCAAAGGGGGAGATTGTTGAGCAAGGTGTAGCGACAATACTGTCATTGTTGTCAACACACTCAGATGGACAGATTGATGTAGTGAATAATTGTTCGAAGGTTTTTTGGAGTATGTACAATGATGTTCAATGCTTATGAGGATTTTTTTGATGTTCGGGTGAAGTTGTTACAGGTTGTTCGTGCAAATTTGCAAAAGTTGAAAAATTTGTCAAGAAGCTATCAAAAAATTGCAAAAGTCATCACGGGTGCAGTTGGATAGGATGGATTAGTTTAGAACATGCCAACATGTCAAGAAATAGTCTAGAACAACGTTGGAGGTGTTAGCACAGTGTTTGGATTGATCGGTGATATTTTTGGTATCTTGGCGGATGATTTGGCAAGTGGTTGTATAGGCCGAAAAAGGGCAATTTTGTCAGAATAACTACAAGCAAACCAAGAAGAATTTGATAGCAAAATTTTAATTGGAGGTGGTAATTAAATTCAAGAACATTTTTTCCAAATTTCCACTAAAACGGAGAAACGAGGCGAATGTTACAAGCATTGCAAGACTATCACAAAAACACTCTTTTTATAAAAAGTGTGTCAGCAGCAGTTTTCGTGGAGGTGGTACAGGTGAACCATAATGAGTTATGTAGTGATATTTATACTGGATGTATTTAGAATTGCAAAGATTCTACGTTTCAAATTTTAGAGAAAAAAAAGTTACGAGGTGAGAGTTATGATTGTTGCAAAAACGGTATAGGTCACTTTTATGTCAATTTGTTCCACTTGTGCAAAATCCTTCAGTTGGCTGTTTTGACCTTGCAGAGTCGCCAGAGTTTCGGTTTCAATGTTGTTACACCTTCAAGGCATCAAATAGAGCATATTTTGTTTTTGGTTTGAGGTGTCACGTGGCTCCGAAGTAAGAGAACGAGTAAGGTGTCAATTCTGTGGATGTGATGTGTTTGACAAAATGCCTTCTCAAAATAAAAAAAGAAAGTTATATTGTTTTAAGTAGCTTCATTAAAAAAATATTTTTAAAAATTGAAAAGGGAAAAAAAATGCAAGTGTGTGCTTTTTAAGTGACAAGGGATTTTATTGAAAAGTGGGGACTTTATTTTGTGAAGAGAGAAGTGTGTGTGGAGAAAAATAGAGTGAAAATCCGTGATTTTTGGAGAGTGGTGAAAAATGTCACTTCAGTATTTTGGGCATAAATTTTTCATATGATATCCATTTTGGCTAAAATTTTGAGAGAAGTTCTTAGACAAAGTTCTGCACAATACCCAGAAATAATTTAGCAATTGGCATAACGAGCTAAGAGAAAAATCAGTTTTATTTTGAGAAGAGAAGATTCAAATTTTGAGTAATGCAGAGAGAGGGATGTTATACTGGGTGAAATAGAAAGTTTTATATTTTGAGATTATAAACCATAGAGGGTTCTGGTTTCAATGAAGACATTCATATATGTCATTTTATTATCAATATCAAAATCAAGTGGGTGCTTGGTAGAGGGGTTGGTGCTCCTTTCTGTTGGTGCAGATAAATCAAGAGTTGGTGCAGATAAATTAGGGGTTGCTGCTCCTTCCAGTGGGTGCTGGTAAATTGATTGTAAAGTTGGTGCTTTGCAAAGGCTAGATTTTTATGGGAGTCCAAACAATCATTTTCGAGGATGTAGCCAAATTGGTGAACCTCGATACATCTTGTGTTGTGTGATGTTCTCTTGTTATACTTGATTTATTTGGTTTTATGTTTTCATTATTTTCGCTTTGAGTGTTGAAGATTTAAGTTTTAAAGAGCTACAATGATTCACCCCCCCTCTCAGTGTCATTGTGAGACTAACAAATGTTGGAGGAATCTCTCAACCACCTCCAACTAATAGTATTCCTCCCAATCATAATCAATTTTCTTCAAATCCTCCTAATAACAAATTTTCTTTTGTTAATCCAAATGCTTCCATTCCACCTAATATCAACAACTATTCTTCTCTTCCACAAAATACTCATTATGTTCCTCCACAAGATACTACACAACATCCTCCTTATCATAATCCTTATCATAATAGTGTGAATATTTCAAACATGAATCAAACCCCATTTCAAAATCCTATGACAAATAGTTATAACCCACCCTTGGGTAATTTTAGAGCAAATATACCAACAACCCAACCTTTGACATTGCACAACAATAATCCTAAGATTCAAAATTTAACCTCTCTAGTGAAACAACTTGCCCAAAGAATAGACACAATTCAAGCACCTAGTTTCACCTATTCCTATAAAGAGATGTGCAATCAACCTTTGGATCCTATAGTGGCATGTTGACCATACCCTAAGAATTTTCCTGCACCCCAACTACCAATTTATAAGGGTATGGAAGATCCAATAGAACACATAAGAATGTTTCGAACAACTTGCCATGACATATATTATGATGACATGTTATTATTAAAAACTTTCCCTAAGATTCTTGGAGGGTCATCCTTAGAGTGGTATTATCAACTACCCCGCCATTATCTCGAAAACTTTGAAGAAACTATCAAAATGTTTGTCCACCATTTCGGTGCATATGTGGAGAAAAGAGTAAGCCTCCAAGACCTCTACCTTCTCAAGCAAGCTAAATATGAAAGCTTTTTGAATTTCTTATCCCAATGGAGAGGATTAGTCAAAATATGTTAGGAGGTGAAGTCAATATCCAGATCTCCAATGTTCTTCAGTAGAGAGGTGCATGGTGGTGCAACTTATAAAGAGGAAACAAATAGTATTTTGTAGTCTTCCTTTGGGAGAGGAAACAAACAGTTTTTTGGACTCTTCCTTTGGAAGAGGAAACAAACAGTTTTTGGACTCTTCCTTTGGAAGAGGAAACAAACAGTTTTTGGACTCTTCCTTTGGAAGAGGAAACAAACAGTTTTTGTTTTTTCTATAAAAGGGGAATGACCCCTTGCATGTAAATTTTGATTGAATGTAATTCTTCCAAAATCAATAAAAGATCAAGCTGCCATTGCCCCGTGGTTTTTCCTGCACATTGCAGGTTTTCCACGTAAAATCTGTGTTACTATTTTTTTCTGTGTTATTGTGTTTTTCTGCTTGCACATAATTTTGCTATATTTTCTAACATCTGGTATCAGAGCCTAGGGTTTTGTGTGAGTGGGAGCTGCAACAATGATTGGAAGTGTAACCAAGTTTGAGATTGAAAATTTTGATGGTAGGAACTTCGCCCTATGGAAGATGAAGGTGGAGGATTTGTTGGTTCAAAATGACCAAGCCCTAGCCTTGAAAGGGGTCACGAGTAAACCAAGCAGCATGAAATATGAGGAGTGGGCAACGTTGGATAGGAAGGTGGTTTCTACAATCCGTCTATGCCTAGCGGACTCCGTCTTGTTCAATGTTGTTGAAGAAAAAACCATGGAAGCCCTTTGGAAGAAGCTTGAAAAGTTGTATGAGATGAAATCTGCAACAAATAAGGTTTTTCTAAAAAAATAGCTTTACAGCCTAAGGATGAAGGAGGGTTCATCTGTGGCAGATCACTTGAATGAGTTTAATACCCTTATCAGTAAACTGGTTTCAATTAATGTGAATATGGAGGATGAGGATAGAGCTATCACCCTACTTTGTTCCCTCTCGGAGACTTGGGATCATTTGGTGATGACCATCAACAATTCATCATCAGGAGCTCTAACTTTTGATGATGTGGTAGCCACTTTGTTGGTAGAAGAGTTGAGGCAGAAAATATCTTTGGAACCCTCAACCAATGAAGCCCTAGTTGTGAGAGGTCGATATTTCGAGAAGAGTCAACAAAGTAGATCACAGTCCAGATCTAAGTCTAAAGGATGCAAGCTGAAAGGGAAGTGTTGGCATTGTGGGAAGCCAGGGCACTCAAAGAAGGATTGTTGGCAGTTAAAAAAGAAAAAAATGGTGAAAAGCAATTTCAGCCTTCAGCTGAGGCTAGTACAGTAAATTCTGGAGAGACGACAACATGTGAGGCTTTCTGTATCAGCAATAGCAGATCTATTTTATATACCTAGGTTTTGGACTCGGGTGCATCTTTCCACATGTCTCCTCACAGAGACTGGTTTGACAAATATCAGCCATATAGTGGTGGGAAGGTCTACTTGGGTGATGATCACCCTTTAGAAATTATGGGAAGAGGGGACATAAGGATCAGGTTGGATGATGGTAGAGAAAGGATGTTATGTGATGTGCGACATGTGCCAGATTTGCGAAAGAATTTGCTCTCAATCAAGATGATGGATAAGCTAGGGTATTCTATCACTTTCGGTAACAACTATTGCAAAATTACCAGAGGTGCTATTGTAGTAGCAAAGGGAGAATCTTATGGGACCCTATATCGTTTATGCGGTGATACGGTGACAAACCATGCAACAGTAGCAACTTCTGTTCAGGATGCAGTAATGCTATGGCATCAACGCCTAGGCCATATGAGTGAAAAAGGTCTAAAAATTTTGCATGATAGAGGTATGCTTTCTGGGATTAAGTCTTGCAATTTAGACTTGTGTGAGCACTATATTTTTGGTAAACAAAAGAGGGTTCGGTTTACTGCAAGCCCTGGTAAGAGTTCTGATTTTCTGCAACTTATACATTCGGATATATTTGGACTAGTCCCCACTCAGTCCTTAAATGGTGCCATCTATTTTCTGACATTTATAGATGATTATTCTAGGAGAGTGTGGGTTTATTTTCTGAAGAAGAAGTCGGAAGCTTTGCAGAAATTTAAAGAGTTCAAAACTCGAGTAGAGAAAAGTTTGGGCAAGCCTATTTTATGTCTTAGGTCAGATAATGGGGGTGAATATTGCTCCAAGGAATTTGATAAATTTTGTACGCAGGAAGGAATTAAGCACCAGAAGACTGTACCATATACTCCACAACAAAATGGTGTGGCTGAGCGGATGAATCACACAATCATGGAACGTGCAAGAAGCATGCTCAGCGCATCCATGTTGGATAAAAGGTTATGGGCAGAGGCTGTTAATACAATTGTTTACCTCATTAACAGGTCACCTACAGCTACGTTGGATGGATAGATTCCAGAGGAGGTTTGGTGTGGTAAGCCATTTGATTACTCTCATTTGTGTACCTTTGGCTGTGATGCATTTGCCCATGTGCCTAAAGAAAAAAGGTCCAAACTTGACCCAAAGTCAAGCAAATGTGTTTTTCTTGGCTATGGAGATGCAATAAAGGGGTATAGACTATGGGATCCTACTACCCACAAGGTAATTATTAGTCGAGATGTTATTTTTGATGAAAAATCCATGCAAAGGAAGGAGGTACAACAAACACCTAATGTTGTACCAGTTGAAGTAGACATGAACGAAGATGAAAATGAAAATCAGCATGCTAAAATTTTTGACCAACATGCTGAATTTTTTGACCAACATGCAAAAAAAAAAAAGTAGAACAACAAGTAGAGCAGCCACAACAGTCACAAGACCAAGAGCCACAATCAATAGATCATTGGGTTAGAAGATCTACACGTCCACAAAAGTGTTCGAAAAGGTATTCTCATGTTTATCAGTCCTCTTTTGCTTTGTTAACTGATGATGGTGAGCCTAGTTCATTTCAGGAAGCTAGAGAGTCTGAGAATGCAAAAAAGTGGAGGAAATCCATGGAGGAGGAAATCGAGGCACTTCACAAGAATAAAATGTGGGAACTTGTGGATCTCCCACTTGGAAGAAAGGCTGTTGGAAACAAGTGGGTGTACAAAGTGAAGAAGAACAACGATGGGTTGTTGGAACGCTATAAAGCTCGCTTGGTGGCAAAAGGCTATGTGCAAAAGTCAGGTATTGACTTTAATGAAATTTTCTCTCCAGTTGTGAAGATGACTACTATTAGAGTTCTACTTGCACTTGTAGCAGCACAGGATTTAGAACTGGAGCAGCTTGATGTAAAGACTGCTTTCTTGCATGGTGATCTTGAGGAGGAGATTTATATGGATCAGCCTGAGGGCTATGAGGAAAGAGGCAAAGAGCATTTGGTTTGCAAACTGAAGAAATCTTTGTATGGGTTGAAACAGGCACCAAGGATGTGGTACAAGAAATTTGACACCTTCATGAAGAGCCAAGGTTTCAGCAGGAGTGAAGCTGACCATTGTGGATACTATAAGAGGTTTGATGATGGCAGTTTTATTATTTTGCTGTTGTATGTTGATGATATGTTGGTTGCAGGTCCCAACATGAAGAAAATCATTGATCTTAAGGCTCAGTTGGCTAGGACATTTGAAATGAAGGATTTAGGAGCAGCAAACCAAATTTTAGGGATGAAGATACACAAGGACAAAAAAGGAAGAAAGATCTGGTTAAGTCAAAAGTCATATATAGAAAATATTCTGCAACGCTTCAATATGCAGAATGCAAAACCAGTTAGTACCCCACTTCTTTCACACTTAAAATTGTCTTCCAACCAGTGTCCTAGAATAGAAGCAGAGAAGACAAGCATGTCTCGTGTACCGTATTCATCAACAGTAGGAAGCCTCATGTATGCCATGGTGAGCACCAGATCGGATATTGCCCAAGCAGTGGGAGTAGTTAGTCGGTACATGGCAAATCCTAGTAAGGAGCATTGGAATGCGATGAAGTGGATATTTAGATATTTAAGAGGCACTTCAGATGCTGCTATTTACTATGGATCGGATAGTTTGCAAGTTAAAGGTTTTGTGGATTTTGATTATGGTGGAGATAGAGATGGGAGAAAGTCCACTACAGGATATACTTTCACTCTTGTTGGTGGAGTTGTGAGTTGGGCTTCTAAGTTGTAGTCTGTGGTGGCTTTATCAACCATTGAAGCAGAATATATTGCAGTGACTCATGCCAACAAAGAGGCAATTTGGCTAGAGTGACTGTTGGGTGACTTCAAGGTAATGCAGGGGAAAATTACGTTGCATTGTGATAGCCAAAGTGCTATTCAGCTAGTGAAGAACCCAACATTCCATGATCGCACGAAACACATTGATGTCAAGTACCACTTTATAAGAAATGTGGTGGAAGAAGGTAGGATCCTATTGCAAAAAATTGACACTGAAGTGAATCCTGCAGATATGCTTACTAAGCCGGTCAAGACAGAGAAGTTTGAGTGGTGCAGAACTTCTCTGGGCTTGCTAAAAATGTGATAAGGGCAGCATTGGGCAATTGGCACTTGGATGGAAAAACATAGGCAAAGAATTCTTGTATATCGACTTCAAGTGGGAGAATGTTAGGAGGTGAAGTCAATATCCAGATCTCCAATGTTCTTCAGCAGAGAGGTGCATGGTGGTGCAACTTATAAAGAGGAAACAAACAGTATTCTGTAGTCTTCCTTTGGGAGAGGAAACAAACAGTTTTTTGGACTCTTCCTTTGGAAGAGGAAACGAACAGTTTTTTGGACTCTTCCTTTGGAAGAGGAAACAAACAGTTTTTGGACTCTTCCTTTGGAAGAGGAAACGAACAGTTTTTGTTTTTTCTATAAAATGGGAATGACCCCTTGCATGTAAATGTTGATTGAATGTAATTCTGCCAAAATCAATAAAAGATCAAGCTGCCATTGCCCCGTGGTTTTTCCTGCACATTGCAGGTTTTCCACGTAAAATTTGTGTTACTATTTTTTTCTGTGTTATTGTGTTTTTCTGCTTGCACATAATTTTGCTATATTTTCTAACAAAATATTACAATATACCCCACATCCTAGGGACATGTATGAGACATTTATCAACAATGTACAATAACAACTCTCTTATGAGCTAAACACTACAACTGTATCATCCTTTGATCAAGCAATAGATTTAGCAAGAGTAGAAAAGGCTCTCATAAGAAGAGGAAAACTAAGGCCTAAGAAAGAAGAGGAAAAGATAACAAAACCACAATACAAGAATAAGCATGTGGTAGGTGATGGAGTCACCAACAACTAACAAACCAACAATGTCAACACTACAAGTACCCTACAAAATTTGGTTCTCAACAAACCACAAAAACCTCCACCAAGGAATTTCACAAAGCTCAACCAACCTTTGTCATCCATCCTTAAACAACTCTTAGATGCCAAAATGATTGAATTACCCAACATTAGACAACCTGACACAATAGCCAATTGGTATAACCCCAATCAACATTATGATTACCATAGAGTGGATGGGCATCTCACCAACCAATGTAAAAGACTTAAAAATGTGGTTCAAGATTTATTAGATGAGGGTCACCTTGTCTTAGGTGATTTTTAACCTTCCCCATCCACTAATCAACATGGGAATATTCCAAAACCCTTTACCTAACCATGAAAAACTAACAATCAATCAAGTTTTCTATCATATTGTACCATATCCCTATGACAATATGGTGGGCATGATAGCAGTCACCACTAGACAAAAATCCTAACAACCTCAATTCTCAATGGATCTGTTGGGGCTAAGATCCCCATGGGACTTTGTTCTCACCTCAATTTGGTGTGTTGATTTAATACTTGAGGGGTTCACCAGGAGCACCTTTAAGATTCACTCCAAGTCTGTGTAGGGGTTGATGTGTGTTTTAACAAACACCTAAGTTTGGTCTTTGAGATCTAAAATATTAAATAAAAAATGCTATCTAACTAAGATGCAAGGAAAAAAATTATGCAAGAATACAAAACTCATCTAAAATATATATTTTTTGCTTTGAATGACATGAATCATAGGGTACAAAAGTAAATATTTTATCCTTTTTTGTCTAAATAGAAAACAAAAACAAAGCACAAAACAACATATTTGAAAAACAAAATGAACAAATCAAATTAACTAGATTCCTTTTTATCATTTTTTTTTAATATTTTTTGTCTAAATAGAAAATAAAAGCAAAACACAGAACAACAAGAGAACAAATTTGAAAAATAAGACAAACAAATCACATTTACTAGATTCATTTTTATCATATTTATTTATTTATTTGTGTCTAAGATTTAAAAAAAATAAACAAAAACAAAAACAAAACACAAAACAACAAGAGAACAAATTTGAAAAACAAGATGAACAAATTAAATTAAATTAACTTATTTTCATTTTTTTTTTCTTTATTTATTTGTCTAAATAAAAAATAGAAACAAAACACATAACAACAAGAGAACAAATCAAATTAACTAGATTCCCTTTTGTACTTTATTTATTTGTGTCTAAATAAAAATAGAAACAAAACACAAAACAACAAGAGAACAGATTTAAAAGACAACACCTAAAAGGCTAACCAAAACACTTACTTGATTCTAGTGGTTGTTTTGATTTTGTGCCCTAGAAATAACAACCACAAATTCAAGCGAGTACCTACAAAATGGGAAACTCAAATATGGTGTTAGTGTTTGGGAGACTACTTAGGCCACTATGGAGACTAGGATTGCAAGAGAGGTAGTCAAGCCCTCTGGGTCCTTTAGATGACCAAAAAAAAGCATAAAATCAATGACCTTTGGTAGCGCAAAATAAAAAAATATGTAAAATGGAATAGAAAAAAATATAGAAAAAATGTTCAACAAGGAGTAGGGGAAAATAGAGGAAAGATAGACTTACCTCTAATTCCAAAGCTAATTTTCCCTCACACCCTATAAGACCAAACTGTGAATTCACGTCAACAGTAGGATTGAGGCAAAAAAGAAGTTAACTAGGGTTTTCATGGACTTAAATAGCAAAGTTAGAACAAGATGTAAGATTAAAAATTAAAGACAAATAGAAATCTATGATGACAAAAATGATAAAATAAAAATTAAAGTAGAAGATAGCAAAAATAGAAGAGAGTCAACAATCAATAAAGGAGTGGTCCTCTAAGATGAGCCTTGCTATCCCTCCTAAAAGCCTTCCAAAAAAATAGTGATGCAAAACTTGAGAACTTGACAAGAATTTTGCTAACTTGAAAGCTATGGTAAGAGTACTTGAGCACAATATTAATTGTGATATAAAATTGGGTTAAAATGGGAGCCCAATGCCTCTATTTATAGGGCTTTGGGGCACATAAAAAGAGAGGGAAAAGCATTAGGGTTAGATTAAAATTTTAAAAAGCACAAAAATAAAATTGTGAAGGCAAGTTAGCTATAGGTCTAGGAGTTAAATATAAATCCTAGAAACATGATTCTACGGTCCATAAGGACTGAACACAAAATCATTAAAACTGATCATTGGGGGTCACCTCAGTTGGCATCGGTGCCTACGCAAGTTGCATGATTTCACAGTCTGTCCAAGAATTTTGGCAGACTCAAAAATTACATTTAGCAATTTTGAGAGGCTTCTAAGGTATTTAAGGGAAAATTGACTTATTTAGCTTGGTCAATTTTTGATGTCTACATTTTCCCCCCTCTTTAATGCATTTATGTTGTAATAAATGCGTCAAAGAAATTTGTAGATACCTTTAGGCTTGAAAAGGTAGGTACTAAAATGGGTAGGAAGTTTAGGTAGAGGGATGGTGCATAAATGGTTTAATTCTGAACACTTGGACTTGGCCATATTTTTTGGGGTACACTAAGTGTATTATTTGATGTGGTAATTTACCTAATACTTTCCACTTAACAAATTTGACAATCACACATATTTCTTGACAAGATACAAAATTTGGCATCCACTTTAAAAATTAAGGATCCTAACTATTTGAGCTCATGTTATTTGACTATTGTATTGATTAAGTTTTCAAAATTAATGAAATATATTTTTTTTGGTAGCCCAAACCCAAGTACATAAACTGGTAGCTAAACCAATAGCATAAGATGACACAGGCCTGCATATTGGCCAGCAACAACCTGAAGAAAAAGGTCCAAACAATAGCAGAGAAGGTTGGATGGACGCCTGACGTCAGAAAAATAAAAATGCAGTCCGAGCAATACCCACGCAGGGGTTGCTTAAGAGAAGTAACTATCTAAAAAACCTGTAAAGGAGCTATGACAAAAACCCGTGTAGGGGAAGCTCACAAAATATCCATAAAAACTATAATAGACACCGTGGGCCAGGGCGTAGGCAGTGACTCACGATCAACAACAACACCCTTCCACTTGAAAATATTCGAATGATTTGGGAAACCCTGGAGCTCAAGTTCCCAATTATGATGATCTCTTCGCACCGCTCACCCTTTCATCGGTAGTTCTATCACCTCAACCATCAACTTAATAGTAACTCTAAAATGGAGGTTACGCACAACAACATAACCATTATTCCATGAAATGACAAAGGCTTCAGTGATATCTTGCTCAACCCCTTTGAACTTGCTTAGAAATGGAATGAGACCATGAGCTTCCAGAAAGGTGTGAGATAGGGGATCAAGTTGAAGGGTAGATGGCTCAAGCAGGGCCATATTGGCAAGACTGAGGAGAAAGGAAGACCACAAAAGCTTCTTACTACCTAGGACACACAACGATGAACAAAACCAGATGACAATGGACTGACACAGACCAAGGATGTAAATATAGAAATTTTTGGTACAATAGACGCCCTTTCCGGAAGCTGAGTTGGTGTGATTGGTAGACCACGTAATAATTCTCCATAGGGAACCGACACCAAAAAAATAGACATGGCACAGGACAGACTTCGCACATGATAGGGCTGGGATAGGATTGGGAGTGCCAAATGACTGAAATAATGAATCTCAAAATTCACAAGACATAAAATTAAGCATCTCAAGACTTGATGCATATTGACATTGTTTGATAACATCCAATTGCACAACCTAGACCTACTCAGGGACTTGACATGCTTGGAGAAGACAACCACGAGGTAAACCCACTGACAGGGCCTATCTTGGGACATTGCATACTTCACAGAAGGGAAATAGGAGAACCAAATGCCAACACTGATAGCAAGGTAGAGAGTCACGCTAATCAAAAAACTTCCGCCATAAGAATTGGAACCAAAGAAACACATCATGCTGAAAAGGGTAGAGTCAGCATTGGAGAAGCTGACCCACCAAAACCTGTGACCACAACTTTCAAACCAAATCATTATTAGTAGCATTTAAAACTTCTTGGGGAAAGCTTTCTTTCCAAATGGATAGAGATTTATGGGTAACTCCCCAATTGGCAAGAATATCTGTAGGTCTGTTAGCTTCATGGTACACATGGTTGATAGAGATATCATTGAAATTTTGGGATAACTTCTTAGCTTCCTGAATAATAGTTCTGACATTCCAAGAGGACACCCTATTGTTTTTAAGAGCATTTATAATGTTCAAAGAATCTCCCTCAATAAAAAGGTTGCCTTTATAATCCTTGAGAAGATCTAGCCCTCTCCACAGTGCACGACCTTCAACAAAATGATTTGTTTGGCACCCTAGATACTCAACATAAGCCATAATAACTTGACCACTGCTATCTCTGACTAGGCCACCTACACCAGCATCCCCTGGGTTTCCTTTGGAGGCACCATCAAAATTAAGTTTCAGCCACTCACTTGGGGGAGGAATCCAATGGGCACCCACTCTAGGATGGGGGGCTAGTAAACTAGAACTGGAGTTGTAAGGAATATTTAAAGAAGAGAATATAATAGACTCCAATCTAGAATCAGGTGGTTTGGGACAAGGGAAGAGCTAGGAATTCTTGATAGCAAAGGCAATAGCTTTGTTGGCTATAGATATGGGATCCTTAGAGGAGGAAGAGAAAACCTTACTATTTCTTTCAAGCCATAATTGCCATAAGATATGATGAAGGCTCACTTTCCATAAAGAAGATAATCTGAGATTTTTGAATGGAGCAGGCCATTGGGTGAAAAGGTGACTCAACGAATTAGGAGGAACCCAAGAGATATGAAAAGTGGACATAAGGTGATCCAAAGCTATCTTGGAGAAAGGGCACTCTAGAAGGAGGTGATTGGTAGATTCCTAGGCATTCATGCACAAATAGCATATGTTGGGGATAGACATACCCCTTTTCATAATGTTATCAATCATTAGAATCTTATTTTGAATGGCCAACCAACTAAAATGAGCAAATTTTAGAATGAGGTATTTAATCCACACTCGATCATAAGGGATATGGACCACTTGATAATCAATAGTCATATCATGAGCAGATTTAATAATGAACAACCCAGAATCAGTTTCTTTCCAAAAAGGAGAGTCAGGGGAATTACTAGTGGGGATGACTATTGCATTTAGGATGGTTTTGAGAACTTCTGAGGTAGTAGAGATTTGACCATTAGCACATGGAATATGAAAATATTTCCAACACTTGGAATCCGATGAAATGTCAATGAAATATTCAACCTTGCTACCAATTAAAGTGTCTAGGAAAGGTTGTAAGATAACAATTTCATTGTTCTCTAAAAGCGGTTGATTAGAAATCCACCTGTCAGTCCAAAAATTAATTTTTCTCCCTGTGCCTAGTTGCCACCTTATCCCCTTCTGAATAAGAGATCTGGTTTGGATAATTGATTTCTAGAAAGTGGACCCATCTCTGGGAATATCATCATCTAGGAAACAATGATTTTGAAGATATTTTCTGTTGATAATTGAGACCCATTCAAGGTTGTTGTTGGTGAAAACCTTCCATGCTTGCTTGGCTAACAAGGTTGTGTTCATATTAAAAACTCTTTGAAGCCCCAATCCCCCTTGAATTTTTGGGGAGCACACCTTGTCCCAACTGACTAGATGAAATATTTTCCTATCCTCGACACCTGCCCACAAAAATATCTTCTGGATTTGCTCAATTTTCATGCAGATAGTAATAGGAACTTTGAATATGGACATGAAATAAATAGGAACACTTTGGAGATAAGCCATTGTTAGGGTGGCTTTGGCTGCTTGAGAGAGGAGGGTCCCTTTCCAACCTGTAAGTTTTTTGTTAATCCTCTCAATAACATTACTCCACATGGATTCCTTCGGAGCACTGGTGAAAAGAGGGAGGCCCAAATATTGAGTAGGTAACTGAGATATAACACATTGAAAAATGCGTGCAATATTTGCTTGTCTCTCTTGGGGAGTGTTGATGAAATAGATTTTGCTTTTAATATAATTTATTTTCTGACCTGCAGCCTCCTCATAAGTATCAAGAATACTCTTAATGGCTTTTGCTTCCCACACAGAAGCATGAGTAGCAATGATGGTATCATCAACGAACTACTGGTGAGATAGGGCTCTTAAATTGGATGCAACCTTAATGCCTAAAATTATGCCATTGGAGCAGGCATTTTTGAGTGCTCTACCCAAGGATTCAACAAGAATGATAAAAAGGATGGGGGAGAGAGGATCTCCCTATCTGAGGCCCCTATTACTAGGGAAAAACCCTACTGCAGATCCATTTACCAGGACTGAAAACCAAGGATTAGAGATGCAATTGTGAACAAGATCAACCCATTCCCTATGAAATCCAAATTTGAGAAGGACAACAATCAGGAAATATCTGTTAACTCTATCAAATACCTTATTCATATCAATTTTGAAAAACATGGCAACTTTTTTGTTAAGGCTGGTAGAATGAAGGACTTCATGTAACGTGATAACACCATCAGTAATATTTCTTCCTTTGATAGAGCTACCTTGACAAGGGTCTATGATCTGAGGAAGGATCTCCTTGAGTCTTGTAGCCATGGCTTTAGTGAGAGTTTTGTAAAGAACATTGCAGAGACTAATGGGTCTGAAATCTGACATAGATTTGCAAACAGGCCCTTTGGGAACCAAGGCAATGAAAGTGGAGTTGATACTTCTGGGTATAGATTTAGTTTGCTGAATTTCAATGATGGCATTACAAATGTCAGGCCCAATGATGTCCCAAAAGGTCTGGTAGAACCAGGGGAAAACCCATCAGGGCCTGGGGTTTTATCAAGGTGCATAGAAAAAGGGCCTCTTTAATTTCATCAGGGGTGAGGGGTTTGATAAGAGTCAAATTCATATCTGAAGTGACCAGGCTGGGAATATGGTGGAGCAATTGTCTACCAGCTTGGGTAGTATTTTGGGGGTTGGCTCCCAAAAGGCCTTCAAAGAAATATGAAGCTTCATTTCGGATCTCAAAAATATCCTTGATGATGGTGCCATCACTTCTGGTTAATTCTTTAATTTTGTTCGAACTTCGGTGCCTAAGGGTAGTGGCATGAAAGAATTTTGTGTTAGAGTCCCCCTCTTTGAGCCAAAGGGCCCTTGATTTTTGCCTCCAGAAAGTCTCCTCTTTAGCTAGTACATTATGATAGTCTGCAAGAACTTGTCTCTCTTCATTTCTGAGTTGTTCATTGAGCTGCCCATTCTGAATTTGGAGTTCAATACTTTTTAGCTTTTGCAAAATCTTCTCCTTATTTTCAAATATGTTACCAAAAACTTCTCTGTTCTAGACTCGAATATTTTCTTTGACACACTTAAGTTTTTGAGAAACCCTAAAAATAAAGGACCCATGATAGTCAAATTACCACCAGTCAGCAATTTGCATCCACAAATCTGGGTGTTGAGTCCACATAGCTTCAAATCTGAAGGGGATTTTGAAACAAGGACCTTTATCGACTTCAAACAGTAAAGGACAATGATCAGATCCAACTCTGGGAAGATAGATAAGAGTGCCATCACCCATCATCGGTATAGCTTCTTGAGACAAAAAAATCTTATCAAGTTTAACTTGAATGTGTTGATCCCCAATTCTCCTGTTGCTCTAGGTGTATTTTTCCCCTTTAGTCTGAACATCCATCAGCTCACAATCAGTGACAAAGTTATGAAAATCCTCAATGCTTTTGGAGGGCATCAGGTTCCCTCCCTGCTTGTCAGAAGGAAAAAGGGGAGAGTTGAAATCTCCAACGATAATCCATGGAAGGTTTAAGAAAGCACTTCTCATCTGACTCAAAGTATCCCATAGGCCCCTACGGTTGAGAGGATTGTTAGGGGCGTAGACATTGGACAGAACCCAAGAGAAATTACTACTTTTATAGAAGAACATCATATTGAGGACCCTATCGAAAGAGGAAATGATTCTGCCTTCTAACTTGTTTGAGTCCCAAATACAGAGAAGTCCCCCAGACGTACCTTGAGTGGGGCAAAAAGCAAACTCACCATTTTTCTAGATAGAATTTGTGATTTTCTGGATTTTATTTTGGTCAATCTTCATTTCTTGTAGAACTATGATAGTGGGTCTATGTTCTTTCCTCAGAGTGCAAACAAGCCTTTGCTTGACAACACTATTGAGGCCTCTCACATTCCATGAGAGGATCCTCATTTAGAATTTTTGGAAAGTTTTTGGCCTCCCTTAGATTGCTGCAAGGGAGGTTTGGGTCTTTTTTATTCATCCTTCTCCTATCCGAGAAGATCTTGGAATAGGGTTTTCTGGGTACCATTTGCAATATCATTTTCTATTTCCTTTTTCTTCTGATCATTTATAGAGGGTCTTCCATTTTTTTTTCTTTTCACTACCGATGTCAATAGAAGATTTCTTGAGACTTCTAGTGTTAATGGGGCTGAAATCATATTTATCTTCTTTCTCCACTTTGTCTGAGATGGGACTACCAATTTCTATATGCCCCTCAGGGGTGGATGGAGGTTTTGAGATAGTATTGGAGGGCCTAGATCTGGTCAGGGATTGAGGCTCATCTTGGTCAGAAACTAGGGTTTCAGCTAGATGTGAGGTAATGTCATCCTCACCAGGTTTAGGCCCATGAAAAGTAGTTCCTTTTAAAACATCAAAATGATTTTGGAAGGCAAAAATGGAACTCACCTTTGGATGATCATTCTCTGAATCTTGGATTTCAATCTACTTTCCTTTGGAATTTTTTGGAATTTGATCCTTCTTCTGGTAGTAGTTGCTTTGTTGCTTGCCCTATAGGGGTCTGCCTTGTTGCCACCCAATCTGCAACCCACTTCGAGAGGTATTGGGGAATTTCATCTCCTTTGAGTTTCTTAGCAATGGGTATTAGGTTTTGAGATGGCCCTAAGCCTTGCATTCAATGCAGAATGTAGGCTTATTCTCATATTCTATGGCCTGACATCTATGATAGGAGCCATAAACCAAATTTATCTGAGTGGGAAGCTAGGAATCTAGATTGGTATTAACACAAATTCTAGCATGTACCATGCGAGTGCGTGCTCTGGTCACCAGGTCGATTGCAACCAACTCACCTATATATTTTCCAATACCCTTTAAAATATCTTCATGCCAAAAATGGGTAGGCAGATCTAGAAATCGAACCTAGATTGGTGCAAAATTTATGCTCTACATCTCGGGGTTGAAATATTCACCCCACCTCCGAAGAAAGAGACTCTTTCGATCGAAGAACCAAGGACCCCTAGTAAGAATTCGGGAGGCATCTTCTTCATTGTTGAGTTGAATGAGGAAAAAGCCCTTTGAAAGGGCAACCAACTCCATATTGCCTAGGGTTTTCCATTTGGTATAGGCCCACCATCGAATAGATTCCATATCTAGCCATCCTCCAATAAATTTCCCCACCATATTATGGGATTCAATAGAAATGTAATCCACCATTAGGGTTTCAAGAATTACTAGGTCTTCACCCACTGGGAGTAAGAGGGTTCCACTACCCGAAGGAGGTTTCATAGACCCTTTTAATTTCTTAGCATAATATCAAGGAGAGGAATCACAGTCTTGAGAGAGGGACCCATTGAACATGTGTCCCTTATTGGGAGGATCCTTGCCATCTGGTTCTGAATTAGGGCCTACTTTCTCGCTATCGCATGCATTACCTATCTCTGATGAGTTCTGAGGGGTAGATCCACCTGTAGAGATTTGAAAATTTGTATTCCTACCTTCCCCTCACTCCCCTGAAGCCATCCTGATCACCTAAAACCACTCGTTCGCTCGCCATCACCTCCGCTATTGCTCAACCCAGATGAAACCCTCGCATAGTCGCTTGCCAAAAATCTTGTTCACACATTGGGATATGCTAGGATCTGTGTTGCTCCAAATGATCTAAAAATTGGTGGAGACGTTCTAGGGTTTGTCAGGCATCTACCCTCAAAATTTTAGCTCAATCTGAGTCCGGATGAGTGAGATATGGCCGAAACAAGTTTGACAGTTTGGGCAGTAAAATTAATGAAATGTTAATTTATACATTTATAGAAATTAATGGATCATTATATATTTAAATATCAATATACATTAATCTAAGGTATAATGGATTAATATTGAATGAGATGCAATTATATGAGTGCATACCAGGTTAAAGCCTTTGCATTACGATAAACACTTTTGAAATAAGGTAACTTATGTTAATACAATTTGTTATAATATGCAATAATGTGGTTCATTGAGCATTGTATCATGAGGATATAATATGATCGAGTCCCATATCAATCCCCTATTAACCATTTTTAAAAATTAATATATAATAAGTTAATAATTATTATTCAAATTAATATCAATAAGTATATAATACAATTATAATAATTTAATATGCTCAATGAAGGGGTAGAAAAAACAAATCATTCTAAACCTTGGGATAATCCTAATGTAAGTTAGTATACAATCGACAATGGAGTAGCTTAAAGTAATATAAGTCCAACAACATAGATATAGTTGGCATATATCCTTATGTTGTTATCCACAATTTGTTTGCTAAATGAGGGGTTAGATTTAGTTAAGCAGAAGTCTTGCACTTTAAAACTTGAAATTAGGCTTTTGGTTAAAGTGGACTTGAAGAAACTCTTTTGTGTTGGATTTGTTAGACTATTGAATTACTCTTCCAGCATCTCCAATGGTGTTTCTATTTTAAGAAAATGAAAGGATATACATTTGCATAAAATTTTAGGACATTAATTAAGCCTACATCAAGGATGATTTTCTCTTAGCCAATATGGAAATGATTGACAATTGAAATATAGGGTATAAATTTATCCTTGATGGACATATTTTTTATTTTGTTACAATCAGATCTCTATATCTAATAAGGATCATAACAAGATCAGTTTTACCATATTATTAGGATCCCTTTTGCTATGTTGTTATGCCTTTGGTAACATCAAAGCAACCTACTAATGTGTCATGGTGCTAAATTTTTATAATATTACTTATAAGACCATAAATATATTAATGATTTTTTAGGGAAGTCTAAACTCCATGCTCATAATTTCAAGGACTTTGGAGCCATCCTCTTCATCTTCAACAATTTTAAGTTAGTGCATCCTTGGCATGATCATGAGCAAGCTACTTGGATTTAGTCTCTAGGAGAGGTATTGACATTGATCCCTTAAATATCAAGATCATTATTGACATACCTCCTTCAAAGGATTATTATGATATTAAGTACTTCATGGGGAAATTCAAATTTATTTATAGATGTATCTCTTATTTTATTTTGAGTTGCATTACATCAATAAACTCTTGAAAAATAATCACCCCTTCAAATGGTCCCAAAAGTGCCAAGACATGTTTGAAGTCATCAAGATTTTTTCTCCTCCAATATTTGTGTTCCCTATAAAAAATGGACCTCTTCCCCTCTATTTAAGATTGAAAACATTTCCATTACTTGCATGTTAACCTAATAAAATCATGAAAATAAAGAAATGGTTGTTACAAAATATTATTCCCATGAATATGTCATTCACAATTATTCTAAATTATCAAATAATTATTATACAAACATAAATCCATATTGCAATAACCCATAAAATAGAGATACAAATAGGTAATACCATTAAGGTAGTAAAACACCAATACTACTCCTTAAGAAAGGATTAACTCCATAAAATCTCCTAATATGAGAGTGCCACTTAGAAAGGGAAAAGTCTCATAAGTCACTTCATGTGAAAATATGACTAAAAGACAATACTTGATATGATTTAAGGTTGATTACAATGATAATATTCCTTCTTTATAAATCCATCATCTAATGCTACTTGGGGGAGGGGATAACCCTAACCCTTGCTAACTCCTAAACCATTAACCAATTCATTATTATAATATGATAAACATTGGGTTATGTGTAGCCTATGCCAACTATCCATAATATCTATATACAATACAATATTATATTCATATATACCTATCCATAGGTACCATAACAATGGTTTTATACTCCATTAAGCATATTCATACTTGTATATATAACTACAACTAATTCAAAAAAGAGTGTCTTTTCATGGTTTTCACTTCTAAGTAATTGTTTCATTATGCCAACTAATGAAACTTATATTATTGTCAAATCTTGGCCTTGGGAACTTTCACAGCTAGACTATCTTGAATCCTTGTGTTGATCACTAGACCACTCTTTTGAGTGATTTTGAGATTTCTTTCATAAATACAATTTCATTTAGGGTCAAGTTATTTTTAACTATTTGGTTTACTCGTCTAGAAGAAAATACAACTAGATGAGGACTATCTTGATGAGAAGCTCCTTGCATATGCTTTTCATCTTAATAAAACTACTTAGTAGTTTGTCATAGTCATATATCTTCTCCCTATGCTTATCTCAATGATATATTTTATAATAAAAAAAGTATTTATATTCTCAATTCCATGTACATCATTTAGAGAGAATTTCCTATTGTATGTTCTTTGGTAAAATTATTGTGTTATGTTGATGAAAATCCTATGTTTTTTTAATGCAAGTTTAAAATAGTCTATGTGGTAGTCACTTTGGTGGTTATGCTACTTTTTAGAAATTCTAAGAGTAGGTTATTTATATCCCAGTCTTGAGATAAATACCATAAAGTTATTTTGTGGTTTTGCCTAGTCTTAGTTTCATTAAAACATCTTACACACTTCCAGATGAGTGAAGACTTATTGTAACTTCATGATGATACTTTATGTTGTGTAATGATCATTGTTAAATCCTTTCATGGCCATGAATATGTCATTATCACCACTAAATATTTTACAAAATTGTTAGAGGTCATGTCTCATTTTTATCAAGTCTATAATGTTAAAATTCATTCCAAATCATATTATCTATAGGTTTGATGTGTTTGAATCCATTATTTTTTACAATAGTTATTTTAATAACAAGTAGACTAAGTAGATTTATTTTTGGTTTCACATTATGTACAACATCACCTCTCGTTAATATCCCTAAGCCAAATTTTAGGGAAAAGCAATCGATAAGGCAATTAAGTCCTTGTACAAGAGCATTAAAAAGTCCAAGTGATGTTAACATATTCAATTGTACTCATTATTATATGCCTATCAAACTAGTATGAGGACCCTTATTGGTGTAACTCTTTTTTAATTAATAGTAGTATCAAATTTATTCTAAGTTTGAAACTAAGATTCCTAGCTTGAGGGAATCCTTTACAAATATACTTATAGATGCAAAATATAGAATAACCTCCTCATCTATTTTAGAAGTTTAATGTGAGAATCATCTTAGGGCTCACTAGGTCCATGAGGATTACCTTATTGGTCTTAGCTATTATTGCAACAAAGATCCTTTGGAAATATGTAACTTAGTTCTTAGATTAGATTATAAGATAGATATGAAGCTTAAAGAATATAAGTTTATTTTGAATTGACTTGGCATGTTTCAAATTCTTCATGACTATAGAAATAAGTCCATCAAGCCATGTAATATGAAGGATGAGGAATTAGGTAGTTATGTTATTTTTCCTTAAATACTACTATCCTTTATTAGCTTATTCACCTTGTATCCATATTTGAATTTTTATATATTTATTTTTTAGTGAACTCTAAATTGGATTTTTAAGCCCCTCTTGTAACTTACTAGAACAACTACCTTATAAAGCATCCCTTATAAAAAATACCTTCATATTTTTCCTCTCCTAATTTTTTCTTAAATACTATTCCAAGATTAAAAGAATTTTTTCAAGGTATTATGTTTGATTATGGTAAAGTTACATGTTATTGTAAGAGGACATTTAAGATGTCCTCAAAAATATGAGGAACTTAAACTCCTCACACCTCAAATTTATATTGGTATGTTATATGTTATAACTACCTAGAATATCATGTGTATATTTCATAAACACCCAAAATTTCTAAGGAGAGCCAAATCCTCCACCTAAGATTCCCTACTTAAACCTTTAAGCCTAATTGGGTCTATTGAATATAAATATGCAAAATTCAAGTTGTAGACGATAAAAAGATGCACCATATAAAAGAAATGTAAATGAAAGCAATGACATATATATTGTATTGTGCTTTTTGTCCTCTATGATTACAGTAAAACCCTCTAAATATTGTACAAAGATGTAAGGGACTCATTCCCTTTTACAAATGATAATGGTGCTTCGATTTTTTCATCGTTACATCACTGGAAGGTGGGTTTATCATGATCACTGCTTTTGCTGGTTCTAGGTATTTGTGTCTGGGTCTGCATATTTGTTTACATCCATTGGGGCTATATTTTGGTATCAACCATCAAGGAGGTCGACGATCATGTACTCTGAACGTCAAGGCTTTGAATGGTTATGATATTTGACTATCTAGGATCGAACAACCGAGTGCTGAGGTTTGTTACCATATTTAGGTTTTTTGTTGCATCTGTGTCTGCTTGCTCTAAACCTATATGCTTGCACACAAAGAAATTGTAAACTAATTAATGATGTGTCAAGACTCCTAAAGTAAGACTTAGATTCAAGATATATTAAATCAAGTACAAAAAACATGTGTTAGTGTATAAATGGAAAGCAATTGTAAAAAAATTTTACCTTTCTTGAATATCGTTGTTGTTGTTTTGTGTCATGATGTGTCATGTTGCACCATGCTACATATGGAGGTTTCTATATAGGTTGGGTGATGATCATCTGGGTTGAAACGACTACGAATTGAGATCGTTCAGTGTCAAAAAATCATGGGCTATGGCATTCTTTCATTGATGAAAGCCAGATCTGAGCTTGAAAAGTGTTATAGTTAGGGTCTAACATGGGATAGATATGGTTGCATATGATTTAATTTGGGCGTTTGGAGGTGCAAAGTGTGCTCAAGATTTTAGCAGTGCTTCGATGCATGAACCATCCTCTCTTGTAATGAGGGTATAGGGGGTGCATTTATAGTTTTTAGGATGGAGGAGGGTGGCCTCATGCAAATGATATGCATGCAAGGATGAAGACACCTTGGGATCTCCTCCACTCAAGTAAACAACCAATATTAACATGCTTGATCATTAGTTAATTTTTTTGAACAAAAGCATGCTTATTTATTTATTTTTAAATAAATATTTCTTTATCCACTGAGTTCAATTAACTTGTGAAACTGAAGTGAAAAGTATTATCTTAATTATTTTTCCCACGTTGACCTCCTTATATTTTATGTGCCAGTTAACTTGCATGAGGTGTGATGAGGTTATGATTGTAGTTAACTGGAGATTGGATTTGGGTGAGGATAATCCTCACCCATCTAGATAAGGATAAGGCAGAGGTGGAGTTAACTTGTGTTTATTTTTGGACAATGTGATATTTTCCTGCATGTAACCGGGATGAAGGATGTGAGGTGGAACTAAAGTGAACTACGAATGATGAAGCCACGGGGGATGCAAGGGTGAATGGTCCCATTGAGAAGGGGTGATTGATTGTGTAGCTTAGGCAATAGTTAATCAAATATTTAATAGATAAATTAGTTAATTAATTAATTAATTAACACTTTAAATGCATATTAATTTAATATTAATTAATTTTAATTAATATTAAATATAATAATTAATTATGATGAATTAATTAGTGTTCATTATGCTTAGTTTTGGTGTCTACAAATACCCCTTTTTGTATCATGTTGTGTGACAACACAATGCGATGCAAAAATAAATGACACCTATCACTGTACAAATTAAAGATGGCTTGTGTTTGAGGATTTGCCCTTTGTTTTGCCCTAGACCAAGAGCAATGTAGGATGACCCAATGATGGAGGTGTCGAATATCTTTGAACATTTTCAATGATAAATTGATGAGAACATAAAGATGCTAACCAATAACTAAACTATTAAGACCTGGAGTCTCTGTGTGAATGTGACCTAGAGTCACTATATAAAAACTAAGATGATACTATATGAATGATAGTCTTAAACAGGGTTCTTAGACAAACGTCAAGTTCAACATGGATGTTTTATTATTGAACTTGTTTGGATTAATGTTTTTGGTATTGTCTACCCTCTCAAACGACGAGTCGACGAAGGAAAAAATAGATGACAATAGCAAGATGATTGACCTCAGTGGGATTGGGTACTTGAGGGATGGATGACATATGGCTGATGACAATTTTGGGTTGTTTTTAATTTTTTTTTTCTTTTTTTTAATATCACGACCATCTGATACAGTCAATATACTAGACCATGTGGGACAATTGCGATGCAATCGTCTTGGACAGTCATGTTGTAAAGGATTTAAATGAATTTTTTGGGCACGTAATTGATCATTTTTACTATTGTGAATGAGGAATGAGTGGAGAGTGAGGCATTTGACTAAAAAATTAACATGAAGGTCTTACCATTTTTTGAGTGGAGCGGATCAAATCACTTTAAGAGGCAGGGATATTGGAGTCGACGGGAGTGCAGGATCAGTAACACAAGTTACCCATTCTTAATTTTATGTTGGATAAAAATGAACCCATTGAATATTGGGAACCTTCGTATCATGAACGGTTAGTTTTATTTATTTTTTTGCATGGTGCATGTGTGTGGAGGCCTTTTATTGACAAGAAAATTAGTGGTGGAGGTCGTTCGTGTCATGAAAAATCAATGTGTTTTTGACGTATGTGTTTCTTGATTTTTTTTGTTGTTATTTTTGTGATCGTCCATCTACCAAATGACTATTTTTGATGGTCATCTGCTTGTAAAACAGTCGATGTGTTTGTGGCATTTATATATTTTTTTAATGTTTGCAATCGTCCACTATTCAAATAGTTGAGGCCAAAGGCCATTCACATTTTAGATGGTCAATGTATTTTTGTCATTGTGATTGTTCATTTTTTGGATGATGATGGTCGAAGACCATCCATTTTTTGGACGATCGATGTATTTTTGGTTTTTTTATGTTGTTTTTTTAATAGAATGATGTTGATGATTTGATATGACTTTGTTATATTCTACAACGAAGATTATTGAGACTGAGGCATCGGTTCAAGGGCGTGTTTTACAAATCTCAACGATGGATGTTAGATGAGGACTGAAAGTGGTTAGATGTAATTGGGTTGTGGTATGTATCCAAGTTGGAGAATGTGCATCTAGATCATGCATACCTGATAGCATTAGCTAATAGGTGGGATACTGACACATGCACCTTCCATATGTCCATAGGAGAGATCACTATTACACTCGAGGATGTGTATCAGATTTTTTGGATACCAGTTGAGGGTAATAGGATTAAGAAAATATTGATGCACTAGAGGGAGGTACTACTATAGCGAGTGTACAATAATCATGTGTCGATGATTACTATGGATAGTGGGGGTGTGGACATCAATAGCCATTATCAACTGTGGTGGTTGTCAATGAGGCATAACATTTTGATGATATTGATCTCCAATGTCATCCTACTAGATTCATCAGGTGCCCGGTTCCCATGGAACCTACTTTGGCTAGTATAGGATTTGATAGAGGAGCCCAAGATGATGTAATGAGATCTAGTATTACTAGCCTAGACTTACCAAGAGTTGTACTAGATACAACATCGAGGTAGATCTGGTTTGGGTTGTATTTTATTACTATAGATTTGGGTATGGGAGCATTTCTTAGTTGGATGACCCAAGGGGTTGTTGTGGTTAGAGAAATAGGAAATGGATTCTGATACTCCCTACACCATGCGATGGAGTAGGGATTAGGAGGGAAAGAGCCACCCATTTGTAGGTGTAATGATATACTATGATGATTTGTTTTCACTATTGCATCTAGGGGAGGTGGTATGGAGGCCTTAGAGGGAGGGTCCTAGCTGGCCGAAATATGTATTACATTTGGGATGGTTTTGATAGGGGATATGGATGGTGGGTCACCATGGGATCGAGTATGAGTTTTTCCAATACAATAACATGTTGTGATAGTTTGATTTTTCTAAGGGTGTTCCTTCAAATCTTATGATATATAGACGATGGTGTACAGAGGTAGCCACAAATCCAAAGTATGAGTTTATGTGAGCAAAGGTGGATACGATGTTGATTGTGGTGGATGTTGATGATATAAAAATGATATTAGAGTATGACGTATGGGTTGGAGTACAAGCAGTGCAACTAGAGGTAGGGGGTGGTTCCACAAGTAGCGAGGAGGTAGGACCTTCATATTCTATAGGATAATGGATACAGTGATGGATGGATCCTAGGGTAAGATTATCATGAGAGGATGGTAAGGCAATCACAGAGGATAGCTTTGGTGGTGATGGGTATAGTGATAGCAATGAATCTACAATAGAGTATGTTGTTATGTCAGATCAAGTATGATTTTTGGAGAGGTAGAACGTAGAGATGAAGACTACCATTATCCAAGATCGAAGTCAGTGGGATGGGGAGCACCAGAGATGGTGATGTTGGGAGGAGTAGCAGGATATGCTACAGGATCAAGTGTAGAGTCTATAGAAGGAGTAGGATAGGTTGATAGATGAGCATAATGTGCTACAAGTTGAGTAGGATGTAGTGTAGGTGGAGCAGGATTCACTATGGATTGAGATATCTCAAAGACCTAGTAAGTTAGGGATCGGGGGTCATGATGGCATAGTTATAGTGGTAGAGGGACTACATGAGGTTATTGGAAAATGCCCTAGTGCTTCATGATATAGCAGTACCATCACCTTCATCCTCCCAATCCTTGTAAAGTTAGAGGAGTGGAGCATTGGGTGCTCCTTTAGTAGCTCCACATGTACATCACTTTGTAGAGGTATCAACTTCTTGAGCCTTAGGGGTAGGGACCTCTCATGGAGAGGGTTAGTGGCATGGAAAAAATAATAGGTAGGCCCAAGGATATTAGGTCGAGGGATGTAATGATAACGTTAAGGGTGGGGAGTGACATGTAGATGTTGAGATTTGTATGGATGCCTTGTATATTTTGTTGATAGTTTTGATGAGCTTTGACAACTTTGACATGTTTGAAAAAGAAAATAACTTGATATTATTTAATTGAAAGGACCTTGCTTAAATAACAAGTGCTTACAATCTGATCCATTGGATCATAACTAACTGAGTGATCTCAACCACACAACTTATCCTAGTAACAACTTAGGATATAATATATTATTCTAACACCCCCCCTTAAGTGGTACTAGGATATCTCTAACACCCCCCTTAAGTGGTACTAGGAGGTAGGAAAAAACAACAAAACCAAAACAAGTGGCATATCCACAAGTATGAGTCCCGACAACAAGGCCTGATAAGGTACTCATGTACAATATGTGCATAAGAAAATTTTGCTTAAATATGATAAAAAACTATAAGGGAGAAAACCACCTACCAAAATAGAAAGAAGAAGAAGAAGGAAGATGTGCAAGGAGGATGGAGAGGAAGATGTCCTCTTCAACCCCCCTTAAGACAACTTCATTTTAGGAGCCTACAAAGGATCCGTGATATCTCTCAAAAAAATAGAGAATCCTTGTCACCGAACTGAAATAAATCTCACTCCTAGACTGGTGCTTGTGACAAAAATCAAGGTTGTGAACCATGAAAAAAATGTCACTAAAGAAAACCCCTTGAAACCAAAGTGTCTCACAAAAAGAAGAGTGTGAAGATAGTGTGGATAGAACCACAAAAATTGCAAGGGTAGTCCAAAATGACTCCACAAGCATGAGTATGTGGTTTCCACCTATATGAACACAATGGGCTGATAACAAGGTCCAAAAATTGTGGACAAACAACAAAACAAGGGAATCAAGAATGTAATGGCACCAATGTAGCTGTGGAACATGTCCTTATGGTGACCTCCTCATCCTACCAAAATGCATGGGTAACCAGCCGCTACAACCGCTAGGTGATATAGAGGATATGACTAGATACTAGGATCACTCTAACAAATATCTAGGAGTGTCGAGTTCAACCGAGAATGCACTCCATGATACAACAATTTTTGAGCCACAAAAAGTGTGGAAAATAGTTTTAAAATTAAAAATGAACTGCACCATATTGTCTAGCTTGGAAAAACCTTTTCGATGACTATAAATACCCCTATGATCGGGTGTCAATGAGACCTTTATCTTGTAGGAAAAAATTCTCTTTCTTCCTTCATAATGGAATATTCTAGAATATGCTTTGGAATAATAATAAAAAAAGTTTAAAAAATATCCCTCGGATTAGAAATTACATGGCTTTTTTTTTATTATTTCCCAAGTGGAAAAAACATTTAAAAATAATGCCCTCCTTAGTTTGAAAACTTTATAAATATGCAGTTGCATCCATTTTGATTATTGAAAGTATTGAAAAAATTCTCTCTTTATGAACTCGTACCACCACCATAAAAAACATTATGGGCCCCTATGCACAGGAATATATTCGCACAGTGGCTCATGACGTCCAGCTCCTCAGAATGTTGTGTGTCTCATCTTTAGTGGCCTCTGCCTAAGATCTTTGCGCTTTTATCCAGACGGCTAGAATTCTTCCACTAACCGAGTTTCTAAAAAAAATGGTCAACATAAAAAAACTGTGAAGAGCAGCCACTTTAAAATAACTTGTGTGATTCAATAAAATAACTTCCACATGCTTTTAAAATAATCAACGTGCCATTCTTAGTCCTTGAATAATATCGTTCATCGACATCGATAATTTTTGCTATAGCTCCACCTGCATGATGATGTGGTAATCATTGCAATTGTAGTTGCTCACGGTCTGCGAAGTCCAGTTTTACTACGATCACCAGCATTTTCGGCATCACTAGCAAAAAAATTTAACTGGTAAATTTTAAGCATCAAAAATCATCATCACCGCACGTTCAACGTCCATTGTCTGCCACGACCTTTTCCAACATCGCTAATAGTCCAGAAAATGGCTACAACTCACCTAAACTCACTGCTTCACCTTAAATCCTTAACAAACAATGCATCACTATAGTTGGAAAATTGCTTTTAGGGTAGATAACCTACTGCTTACTAGTATAAATGGTCAAGCATCTCATGGAAAAACTATCTTAGATCTTCATAAACATTGCAAAAAGAGCAAGAAATGAATATAGAATATTTTTAATTTTTATCATGCATGCTACGCCAAAAGATTGCCAGTGCCAATTAATAGGTCATGTTGTCACTGCAATCTGCTCCAGGATTCTAGGCAAGTAATAGTCATGGTGGGAAAGTTGAGGGTAGTACTCTAATCGATGTTGTGGCATCCACATAAGGAGAGGAAAAAAATAGATTGGAGAGGAAAAAAATAGTCGATAATCCCAAACATCCGATATGTGGGCTCCATAGACGCACAACAATGTAGCACCACTCCTCATAGGCATTAATCTAACAAAGAACCACTTGCCAAAACTTAAGCTCTCATCATTGCAAACCACTTGGTGATGTCTGTAATCACTGTGGAATGGAGAAGCACAAAACTGGTGGTCAAACGAACAAAAAATTCTATCAATTTCCTACATCAAAATCCCATGAGTTGCTCATGGAAGTCTACAATTTCTAGCATCGTAATCCGGTGTTGGGAAATCTCTATTCTCCAATACATGCAGTAACCAAAAAATGGCTTTTGACCTCCTATCAACTATCACAGAATCCATTCCCCCGCAACACAACACCGCTCATAATGCTGCCTAATGACAGTAGGACCCACGCACCCCTGATATGAATTTGTCCTATTTTTTATGGAAATAAACCTCACAATTGCTCATCCACATGAATTCCAAGCATGTTTGAAGAAGGTGTTCACCGATTTGAAGTCGATAGAATGGATCATTGAGATCTCCCACCACTTGTTCATCAACACATTTATATTGTCTTTGTTCATCTCCACGGTCTCGATCCAGCTATGCAGTAATGGATGATACATAGTTTTGATGTAGCTCCATGTTTATTGTTTATCTCCATGGTGTTAAAAATGGAGGCGAGTGCTAGGGTATCCACGTTGATTACAAGCTCCTCTACATGAACTCCCGAAAGCAGCATTAAAAAAAAAAATTAAATGATTTGACGTAAATTGGGTGGCCTTAGTTTGGCTGGCAGTGTTCAATAGCTATGATGTAGTTTGATTTTCTAATCTACACTACGATATAAAGCTAGGATTGCTATCTGCACCACCATGTTCTTCACTATGCGATCGTTCTTCTCGGGCTATCATAACCAAGAACTACACACAGAACTCGTAGGAAGAATCTTATTTTATGGACTATACTCAAGGGCTCTAAAAGTGACTACGAAGAGCAATATCATGGCCAAGATCATATAATATCCTCTATTCCATGCAGCAAAACTCACCTAGCATTATAAAAAATTTGCTCACATTTTACAAATACAAATACATTGCAGTAAAAAAAAAATAAAGCATCATCATGGTTTTCGCTCAACCATGATCCCAAGGGATATTTCATTTTTTACTGTGAATCCATATCATATATAAGATAATATTCTCCCCCTCACATGCGTCTATTGCACAGTTGATGGCAAAACAAATTAATGCACAGTTCTAGAAGGAAACTTTGGTATGATGTCGATCGAAGACAAGGTCAAAAATTTGGGAGACGTGCAAATCTAGTGCACTACTGATGGCCCATGCAAGACACAATGCTGAGCCCACCTACGTACAATTCATTAAGCAACGAGAGTCCGTCTTCAATCCCTCAGACTCCTCCACATATGGCAATGTCCCCTATGGCTCTACTGGTTACACCACCATGATTTTCCAGTTTCGAACTGCTTATGTCCATCTCATATGGAAATAAAAACTTAACAGAGGCTAAAGACTAAAAAAAACTAAAAAATGACCTCCCAAACTACAAATTTTTTTTTATTCATCTGGTTTCTGATCCATCAAAATATGGAGAGCATACTCGATAAAAAAAATATGATGAGGAGGAAACAAAAATGAAAAAGAGGGGGGGATTTGGAAATCCCCCATGAGAAAAAGCTCCTCAGGATCACAAGGTAGGGAAAGATTGCTCTGATACCATGTTGGAAAAAGAAAATAACTTGATATTATTCAATTGAAAGGACCTTGCTTAAATAGAAAGTGCTTACAATATGATCCAATGGATCATAACTAACTGAGTGATCTCAGCCACATAATTTATCCTAGTAACAACTTACGATATAATATATTTTTCTAACATGACATATGTAGCCTACATGTGAGACTATAAATGTACTTTATTGATGATATATATATAATACATTTATTGTTGTGATGTTGTGCTTACTTTGTGTGTAATGCTTATTTGTTTGTGTTTTGATTTAATGTTTTTATTGTGTGATTGAATGAATGTTGATGGATGCAATGAATTTATGCATATTTTTTTGACTAACTTTTTAAAAATGTGTAAACCCATATCATTATTCATTATTTTAATCAATTAATCAAGGGCATCAATCCAAGGGTACTAAATTTCATGTGGAATGGATATAGTGGAATGTTATGTGATGTTTTGCAATAATTGTGCTACTATGAAGGCCAAGATGACATACTTTGTACTTTTGCATGTCTAAGGGATGAATATTTTAAAATTTCTTTCATGATGCTCAAACACCATAGTGACATCGATGAAACTCATATACTGATCATATAGGCACTTGAAGATATGATGACCAACCAAGTTATTCAAGTTACTCAAAGACCGATGTGTGTGCAGTAATTATTTATTTTTTATTTTGGATGAGGGACTAATCATTTGTGACTAATACCAATAAGCTAGCTCATATGTGAGCATACATAGGTCTATACAAAAGGTCACTAGTGTAATAGATGTGTCACCATGCAAGGTGTAATCCACTGCCAATCAGGAATGTATAGCCTTGATGGATGTTAACCCCATGATATAAGGACCTAAGAATTCTAGGGATTCAAGATTTTATTTACTCTTTTTTTTAATACAATTGTATTTTGGCTTTGTGATTTTCCTTTTTCCAATTCCTAGGGTTAGCTCATGTGCATGATACGATGAGCATGAGAAACCATTCAATTTATAATTATAGTGACTCATGAGTTTGTCTTTCCTAGGTACCAAAATTTTTTTAATGTGTGATTTGTGCATGGTCTTATGGAAAACTTAAGGTCACCAAGAATACCTATAGTATTTAAAGAACTAATGACATTCAATGGAGGTTGAATGAGACACTAGGTATGGCTGAATGACTGAAATAACCTAAAGAATCTCCAAAATAGAGACTTCACAAAGATAAGATGTCATATGTGTATTATGAATGGATGAATAATAAGGGTGTGTTGTGGATGTAGCACAAATGTATATAATGATGGATGATTTAAGACAAATACCTTAAATAAGATGCCCTTAATTAATGTGACAAAATCAATTCTAGAAAAAAATTTAAAGCATAGATCGAATGATGACCAAAGTTTTATTGGTGATGGTGAATAATGTGATGTGTGAATGCAACACGCTTTGTAGTGGTGTGAAACTTTATTGCTTGTTTTTTTATTAAAGCAATGTTTTTTTTGGTGTATATCTTGATGTTTTTGTATTTTGAATGATTTCTAATGTTTTTGTATTTTGGTGTTTTTTGATGTTTTTGTATTTTGATGTTTTTGTGATGTTTTTATATTTTTGAATGTGTATGTACAATGCTAACTATGAATTAAGCATAGAAAACATGCAAATGAAGGATATTGATGGGTTCAAGTTCCTCAATTACCTCAAGAGTGGTAATTTTGTATGCTCTGGTTCCAAATATTTGTGTGACAATGAATGAATCAAGCCAATTGATCGTAAACTTATGCAAGTATGATGGAAGGCTCAAATTTTGCTGATTTTCTTTAAGGAATAAATCCCCTAATGTTGGTGTGAAAAATGGCACCAGATGAGTGGGAGGTGATCCAGAAGTCCTTGACCAGCATTGAACGACTGTATGACCCAGGAGATGCAGAGGTGATCGATCTTTGGAGAAAGCTGGCTCCTTCGATTCCAGCTACCTACATCGCAAAGGGGAAAAGGAGGAAAAGGAAACAAGAAAGAAACGAAAGAAGACCATAGCTATAACTAAGAAGGATGGGGTATGGCCGCATCAAGATACACTCTTTCAACGTCATTGATGTAAAAAATAGTGGGCCACTTAAAATATCAGCCCATCTCATTCTCACTTCATTTGGTGTAGTGGATAGAGACAAATTCCAAAACTAGCAGGAAGGTGCATAAAATCTAGGTAGTAGAATTATAGCGCTCCCACACTACTAGTTTTAATAGAAATAAACCCCAATGCTCAAGGGTGGATGCAAATTCCAAAAATACCTATCTATATCCATAAAATCTAGATAGCAAAATTTTAAGTGAACCAACTCAGGCAACCATCGTAAAAATAAACATCCACAAATAAGCAAAATATAGAAGCGAATATGGATTGAGAGACCAAACAGTGATACACTATTATTTACAAACAACGAAGAATTACATATGAATTGTAAAGGCCACAAAGCCACTCTTTGGAATGATGAGCATTCCACTATTTATAGAATATTTTACAATAGATTCAAATTCAAGCATTGATGGCATCCAACGAGAAGAATCACACTGAAATGATTAGAAGATCTACTATCGTGTTGTTTTCATAAGAGTGACGATTATTTGAAAGAAGTTAGATGTTCATGCATAGATATGGGCCCTCTATCACTTCTAAAAAACTTGTTTAAGTAATAAATTCCATCTACTTTGTCCTTTCGAACAACTTGGAAGTCTAGTTGATCATTGTAGGCTATACATACTTCCAGTTGCTCTTCATCAACTCATACCAAGATAGACAACTATGATTATTAATGACCCATCTTGATTCTTCCAATGGATTTCCTTTGTAATCAGTTGTGATCAGGGATACATCACCTTCCTCATCTTCCACTTGTCATATTATCATGGGGATAAAAATTTGGGCTTGGACTTTCAATGCTACCTTCTCAAAGTTCCATCAAACTTTGAGGACAGGAACTTCAGACTTGTAATCATTCTACCATAGTTCAATTATTTTGTCCAGGGATTTGAGATCCCAATATTCTATCCAATAGTCAAGGTGGGGTTTTGGGGTGTTATTTTGAGCACACTTTTGCCCATTCTTTTGTTGTATCCCATACTTGGAGTTGTGTTCTATCACTTGAACACTTAGTTTCAAAAATTCACTTCCTCCATCAATGCTTCAAAATTGGCCAATTCTAAGACATCATCATCTTCAAAGAGGAAGAGTGGGTGAAGGGACACAAAATTTCACCCACACTCTTGGTGACTTACAAGGGCTTTTCCCTTGCAAAAAAGGAGGACCCAAAATATTACACTCTTGAGACACTTAAAACAACAATGAGGAAGGGGATAATTAGGGAACAAACAAAAACAACCAATAAAGGCTACAAGACAAAAGGGAAAGATGGTAAAAGGTGAATGAAAAAATGGGAGAGAGGAAATAGGAAGGACAAAAGGGAGGGGAAAATAAGTGGAAGAAATAAGAAAAAATAGAGAAAGAGAACAAAAAGGGAAGGAGGGAGGGAGGGAAACACAAGAAATGGTAGGAGTAGAAGGACAATTATTGCTAACCTCATCAGTTAGCAACAAAAAAGAACTAAGGAAAGAGAATAATATAACAAAATGAATGAAACAAAAGGTAAGATTATCCAAGGGACACCCTCATAGATCACATTCCCATCAACATACCCCACCAAGGACCAAAACCAAAATACTTGGGGTATTAAAATATCGTTTCTTGATGCAATCACGTAAAGACTTGATTAACTTATCACCACTCCCATGGGGAATATTTGGTTGCAACCTCATTCTAATCTCATGACTTTTACATATGCTGCTTCCACCTTGGAAGTGCTATTTATAGATCAATCATCTCATTGGTCGAGGAGTGGGAATCACAGTTAGAAAATTACATGATGTGATGCATGTATTTTGGGCCTTGGTCGATTGGGTGTGGGGTCACATTACAAAGAAGAATAGTGAGAACAAAGGGGAGTCTTTCAAAATCATCATACCTTCTGGAAATATTTCATGAATCACCATAGAACAAGATGATGTCATAGGCCACATGCTTACAACACCTTTATTTAATTACTGGATTATGTACACAAAACTATGACATGAATGACACACCATAACCAGTGATTTGTCCTGGGGATTATCGAGTGAATTTGTAATGCCTAGACCATATTATAATGAACTTGAGGTGTTCTTTATAGTCCGATCAACATTGCCAAAATATTTTCCAAGCTGTTAAGAGGTCGCAAATTGATGGATCATCATGCATACCCATAATTATGTAGTATATGATCATTATGGCAAAAAAATTTGCTGTGTGGGAGCATTCCTCAGGTACTAGTTCATGTGGCAATAGGCTCTGGTGTCGCCACTCCTTGGGATCCACTTGCTATGAAATCCCAGATTTGCACACCTCCATCATCCTTGCGTATTTCTCCCTACATATCTTATTGATTGAGTCTACTAGGGATGAGACCTCCTCAGGAACTGTATGCTAATTAGTTAAGTCATCTAGATGATGAATTGAACTTTACCATCCTACTTTTGGATACAAAAAGGGTGTACAGATAGTCCCTCTTTTTGAGAAGGATTCCCGCATTAGTTCAAATCCTTCACATTTTGGGAGAAGGTGCAAGTAAACAAATTGTCATCATCAGGACTAATACTTGCATTTATCCAGATTGGGCTCGAGGGGTGATCCACCCCTTGTATTTCACATGACTATGACCTTAGCTCCTGTACAACTTGAGATGGCATCCATAGTGGATTTTTGACAGTAGGGAAAGGAGCAATAATGATTGGAAAAGGGGATGGGAGGGCAAAATCATCTGAAGATGTCTTTCCTACTTGAAGTAGGAGTCGCTCTACCCGTACGACCTCCTAAAATATTTGAGGGAATATCCTTTCCCTAGATTAATATAAGAGGAGGCTGATGCTCGAGTTGAAGGCCCAAACATAGTACAAGTGAGCTTGGGTGGGAGAAGGTCAATAATTGAAGGGGATCCTCTTCTAGCTCCTTCTAAATCACATATTGAAATCTATCATTGATTCAAAAGGTGCTCTCTTCATGAATGAGAGGTTCATCAAGAATTGGAAGGGATCCATGGAGCCATCAAATGCATCAATAAGAGCTCCTACCAAATATGTCCAAAAGCAAATGGTTCTTTGCCCAAGGGTATGGTACCACCATAGAATCCTCCATTCTAGAGATAAGACCAGAAGCCTGATCATGACATCTTCATGTGTTATACCATGGAGGGGTGCTAGTGCAATGACATCTTTGAGGTGTTCTCGAGCAGTTCCCAAGGTGCTTTTATATTTTGTCAAAGCTTCTAGGGCACCTTCAAGAATTTCATGCCAGCATTGGAGATCTAGTGGACAAGGATAATTCCATTGTGGGTAGCATGGCTAGGCCATTGAGGTATTGGACTTTAGAGATTTTGGTTCATGCATCAGAGTCAGAGTCACCAGATGAGCATACTTTCTCTACTAACAAGTTCAAGGCTACTCATATAACCCTGGGTCCTTGGGTAAATAAAAAATTCTTCAACAAAAAAAGATAATCAATCTCATGATTTGGAGATGTTGTATAGCTCAAAGTCACTAGGTGATTTTCTAGATATGGTCAAACCAAAGTATCACCAAACTCTAATTTTCTCAAACATGAAAACTCAAAGAGTTCCCTAGTAGAGTTCCTACAACCTGGTCCAATAACCGACATTGAACGAGCAGGAGGCGCACCCTATGGTTCTTGACTAGCATTGAATGGTTACCTTGCATAGGAGAGGTAGAGGCGATTGATCTCTAAATAAGGTCTTCTCCTTAAATTCTAGCTACCTACATCATAAAGGAGAAAAGGGGGAAAGGGAATAAGAAAGAAAGGAAAGGAGGTCATAGTCAAAACTAACAAGGATAGGGTATGGCCACATAAAGACACACTCTTTCAATGTTTCTAGTATAAGAATTAGTAGACCACCTAACAAATCAACCCGTTTTGTCCTCACTTCTTCATTTGGTGTAGTGGTAGACATAAATTCTAGAACCAACGAGAAGGTGCATAAAATTTAGGCAATAAAATTAGAGCGCTCCCACCCGACCGACTTTAAAAAAAATAAACCTCGATGCCCAGGGGTGGATGCAAATTATAAAAATACCTAGCTAGACCCATGAAATCCAGATAGCAGAATTAAGTGAACCAACTCAGGCAACCATTGCAAAAATAAATATATAAGAAAAAGATACAAGCAAATACAGATTGAGAGACCAAATAGTGATACACTATTATTTACAAACAATGAAGAATTACATATGAATTTTAAATGCCACAAAGCCATTCTTTGGAATGATGAGCATTCCATAATTTATAGGAGATTTTAAAATAGATTCAAATTAAAGCATTGATGGCATCCAACGGGAAGAATTACACTAGAATGGTTAGAGTATCTACTGTCGTGTTGTTTTTAGAAGAGTGTCAGTTGTTCGAAATAAGTTAGATATTCATGTAGATTTGGGCCCTTGATCACTTCTAATGAACCTGTTCAAGCAATAAATTCCATCTAATTTGTCCTTTCAAACAACTTGTAAGTCTAGTTGATCATTGCAGGCTCTGCATACTTTCACTTGCTCTTCATCAGCTCATACCAGGACAAACAATTCTGATTATTAATGATCCATATTGATTCTTTCAATGGTTTCTCTTTGTCATTGACTGAAGTTAGGGATGCATCACCTTCCTCATATTCCACTTGTTATATCCTCATGGGGATAGAAAGTTGAGCTCATACTTGCAATGCTACCTTCCCAAAGTTTCATCCAACTTTGAGAATAGGAACTTGGGACTTCTGATCATTCTACCATAGTCTAATTCTTCCATCTAGGGATTTGAGATCCTAGTCTTCCATACAATAGTCAGGGTGGGGTTTTGTGGTGTTCCTTTAAGAATACCCCTACCCATTCTTTCATTTGATCCTATAATTGGAGTTGTATTTTGCCACTTGTCCACTTGGTTTCAAAAATCCACTTTCTCCATCAATGCTTAAAAATTGGCCAACTCTAAGACATCATCATATTCAAAGAGGAAGAGTGGGTGAAGGTACACAAAATTTCACCCACACCTACTTGAAATTCTTGAGGATGCACTTTGTTATTGTAAGCGTGTTTGACCCTATCCTGATAAACATGAAGGTGCTCAAGTGCATTGATTCATCGTTCATCAAGTAGGTTCAATTGATCAAGGCACGCTTGTCATGCAATATCATCATCAATGAATTCTTGTAATGATATGCGCAATGATGGGATTTCGAGCTCAAGAGGCATGATGGCCTTGACACCATAGACTAGTGAGAATAATGTTGCCCTAGTTGGTGTGTGTATACTTGTTCGATAAGCCCATAATGCTAGGGGAGTTGAAGATGCCAATCTTTATGATTTTATTTGATTATTTTCTTTAGAATGGCAATGATAGTCTTGTTGGTGGCCTCAGCTTGTCCATTACTCTATGGATAGTAAGGAGTCGAGAAGCTATGTTGAATGTTGTACTTAGTGCAAAGTGCTTGAACATCCTTATTTTTGAATGGAGTGTCATTATCAAAAATGATTTTGGATGGTATACCAAAACGATAAATGATATGATGGAGTATGAACTCCACGATTCAAGGTTCGATCATACTGGTAAGAGGAATTACCTCAACCCATTTGGTGAAGTACTCAATAGTTGTGATGATGAATGTATGGTACCCCAAGGAAGGAGGAGATATATTTCCTATGAGATCAAGACCCCATTGCAAGAAAGGCCAAAGAGCTTGAATTGGTTGCAATGCCTATGATGGTACATGGGTTAAATTGGCATGATGTTGACATTTTGGATACTTCTTGACATATGTGCAACAATCATGTTCCATGGTGGGCCAATAGTAACCCATGCATAAAATACACTTTGTGATGGCCATCCCACTAAAATGACCACCACAAGTTCCATCATGTGCTTGAGAAATGACCCAATTTACCTCTTGCGGTTCAAGACAACGTAAGAGGACACCATCAAAGCTATGATGATAAAGGATATCACCCAAGAGAGTGTAATGAACCACTTTTTGTTTGAACATGTTTAGTGGTTGAGGACAAATCTACAGGTAGAGTACCTATTTTTATAAAGTCCTTTATTTATGAGAAGCCATCATTGTATGGCTCAGTTTGAATGAAGTTCACATTCTCTTTAGTCTGAGAATATTCTCGTTCAATAGTTGATTGAGATAGTGTTTTGATCTTGATGCATGTAGTGCTATCGATGGGATTTTATGGTATGAGTGATCCAAGAGATGCCATAGTGTTTGTGAATTGATTATTCAACCTAGGTGTGTTATCAATTTCATACCAGTTTAATGCTTAAGAAACTTATCAATGATCTATTTGTATTGCTTCAAGATTGGGTATTTGCATTGGTAGATCTCCTTAACTTGATAGACAATGAGTTGGGAGTCACCAAAAATGTTGATCTATTTGATGCCTAAGGCAATAGCAGTCTGGAGGTCTAGGATTAGGGCTTCATATTCTATGTTGTTATTGGTGCAAGGGAAGCTGAGTTTGAATGACAAGGGCATAGGAGCTCCTTGAGGCATGAAGAAGACAACTCCAGCACCTCCCCCTCGTTCACATTTGGAACCATCAAAGAAGAGGACAACATCAACCTCATCCTCAGGTTCAACATTCTCCTCTTGCTCTATGATATTGAATACATTTTTTTAGGCAACTCGATAATAAGTGGGTGCTCATCTGGTAATGGAGCTTCAATGAGTTGATCTACGATTACCTGACCCTTGATGGATTTTTGGCTAATGAATTCGAGATCAAATTTTGTTAAAAGCATTATCCATTTGGAAGTTCTGCTATTTGTATAGGTGCGACTCATCATATAGCATAGAGGGTTCTCTTTGGCTATGACATACGTGGTATGGCCGATCATGTAATGTCAAAGTTTCTTAGTTGCAAAGACAACTGCTAGGCATAGCTTTTTGACATATGCGTACTTGGTCTCATAACTCACCAAAGTTTGACTAATGTAATAGATGGCTTGCTCTCTATTTGATTCATTCTTTTGTGCTAGCATTGTGCCAAGGGTAAAGTTAGTGGCGTATATATACATATGAAATGGGACACCTGGTCGAGGTGGTGTCAACATAGGTGGGGATGCAAGATATTATTTGATGGCATCAAAAGCATCTTGACACTCTTGACTCCATGTAAAGGTAACCCCCTTTTTCAATAGATGGTTGAAAGGCTTACATTTATCTGATAACTGCACGATAAAGCGATGGATCGCTTGGATTTTTCCTTGTAAACTATGTAGCTCTTTGAGGTTTGTTGGGGGTGGCATCTCGATGATTGCTTTGACTTTGTTTGGGTCAACTTTGATGCCTTGTTTGGAGACTATAAACCCTAAGAGTTTTCTGGATGTGACACCAAAAACACATTTCTTGGGGTTGAGTCTCACCTTGTGTTCGAGTAATCGATCAAAATTTTTGTGCAAAATGCTTATGTGCTCATGATGCATTTTTTATTTGGCCAATAGATCATCTACATAATATTCCACTATCTTATGCATGTAATCATGGAAGATATAAGTCATGGCACATTGATATGTTGCACCTACATTTTTTAGGCCGAATGGCATGACTTTGTAGCAAAATGTCCCCCAGGGTGTTGTGAAAGTTGTTTTATGTTGGTCATCGAGATTAACATGGATTTGGTTATATCCCAAGAAACCATCCATTAGGGAGAGCATTTCATGGCCAATGGTAGAATCCATGAGCGTATCCATGTTTGAAAGTGGGAAGTTATCCTTAGGGCACACTTTGTTGAGGTCACAAAAATCTGTGCAAATGCGTATCCCCCCGTTAGGCTTGCTAATGGGTACCATATTAGAAACCCATTCTGGGTAGTCAATGGGTTGAATGAAACCCACATCTAGCAATTTTTGTAACTCTTCTTTAACCATTAGGGCTATGGTAGGATGAAGCTTTCGTAGTTTTTGCTTTATTGGTTTTGCATCAGGGCTCAAAATGAGATTGTGGACCACTAAATTAGGGTCGAGGCCCAGCATATCTTTGTAAGACCATGCGAACACTTGTTTGTATTTAGTAAGAAAGGCAACAAACTATGTTTGCTCTTTGATAGAAAGGCTTTTTCCAAGTTTAATGATTTGTGGGTGTTCTAGATCAACACTGAGGTCTATGTCGATGGTGTCCTCGATGAGCATGTGGGAACCCTCCTCTAATTGGTGAGGAGTGGGAATGAGGTGGATGTCATCCACTACATTTTCAAAAATGGGTGACTCAAAATCACTCATGTCGATGTGATGAATGATAGATAGAGAAGGCAATGAGGTAGGCGGGATGTAGACATTGGCTTGATGGATCAATTGGCTGGATGGAAGGAAATCGATGGGGGATGGTGAGGTAGAAATATTCTCAAAGTCAATAAGACTTGGATCAATGTGGATGGGCCTCGATGGATTGCTTGGATTATGGAGGGGTGTGAACAGGTCAATGGAGACCATGTTGACTTGTGGGATGAAGGGATTTGGTGGATTAGAGGGAGGGTTCCCAGGGGTATGCTCATGGGGTAGGAGTTGGTCCAACATGGGTGGTCGTAGATTTGGTTGGATTGGTGGTAATGGCCATGATGGATGCGTTGATGCATTTGGATGCTCCCAAGGAAGGAGCATGGGAAAAATGGGGAGTGGAATGGGGAACATTCATTGATAAATATCATCATCATCCAGGAACTCTGTTAGGGGGACTATGGGGGAAGAGTCTTCTTTGGAGCTATCAGAAGCAATTGAAAGTGCCTCTAGTAGTTCATCTAATTCATCTTCTGAGGTATCCTATGGGATGGTGTGAATGGTGGCAACTTGGAAAAAGCCTTCTAGTGGACAATAAATACACTCGGGATCAATGTACTCATCATCTCTATTCTCTTCAGGATCGAGGGTAATATGTTGAAAATGTTCCTCGAAGGGGTCATCTGGTGAATGGTTGTCGTACCCTAATCTAAATTTTTGTTTAGGGAGTTGGTAATGTGGTTTGATGATGTGGTGAGATCCCTACTCATAGTGACCAAGGCCAAATCCTCTCCAATGGGAGTGTTGGAAATATCATAGAGCAAAGGAGGGATTTGATAGGAAGCTGATATCACCAAAAAATGGTGATTTGGGTCTTTCATCAGGAGGGACATCAAAGGAGGTATCCACTTTGGCATATACAAAATTTGTAGAATTGGATGCAAGACCCATGGGAATAATGGTGCCTATGCATGGGCATCCAAAATCCCTAATTGATTTGATGGTGGGAGGTGTAAATATGATGTTGTATACTAGATACTCACCTATTCTTGGATTTGTTATGTGGACTGTGACCTATGCAGTTTGGGAAGGGGATGCGAGAGCTGGTCCAACATCCTCTTTTAGATGGGGCAATGTTATGGATGAACCTAGGGTGATGTCTAGAATGGATGGATCTATGGTGGATGCATTTGGTAGTGGTGGTGGTTCAAGCTACATGGAGAAGAAAGTGGCTTGGGGTGCTATGATGGAATGGGGACTAGTGGAGGTGGAGGTGGGAGTTGTAGTAACTTGTCCAGTGATGGATTGAGGTGGCAACTCAGGTTGCATGGTGGAAGGAATATTTTGGGCTTTAATGGATGGAGGAGGTGGGTAAGTGTTTGTGATTGGTTGAGGTTGGTGGATAAATGGATTGACGGATGAGTGAAGTGGGGGATGCGGTGGCTAGGTGAAGGTGGGTTGTTTGAAAGTGGTTGGGTGTTTGTGGAAGGTGTGGGATGGATGTGCGGGTGAAAAGGGGCACTTTGTGAAGATAAAGGTTGGCTAGGATGGGGTTGGATTTTCCCAATGGTATGGGGTTGGGTGGAAGTGGAGGTAAGTGGATGGTATGATGATGGTGGAGGTTATGGACTGTACGAAGTAGTTGGGGTGATGTAGTGAGTTAGGTGTGGTGGAATGGGGGGTAAATGTGAATTGGATGGTGTAGGATGGGTAGGTGGATAGGTAATTAGTGGTGGAAAATATGGGTCAAGGTGTGATGACATTGGTTGGGGGGCTGGTTTGGGCAAGGTTAGGGTGAGGTATAGGTGTGTGGATGGTAGGGGAGGCTCATATGGATTGGAGATCAAGTTACAATACTTGAAAGGTTCCTCATCAGTGGGGATGCAGTGTACATGGCCCTCATGAACATATTTGAGATAATGATGTAATTTTGAGGGGATGCATCACATATCCCGAATCCATGGCCTTCCAAGCAGGATATTGTATTACATTTCTCCTTCAAGGATGTGACACAAAGTATGAATAGTCTTCCCACCTACTTGAATAGGTAGAATGACCGTCCCAAGTGTTGAGCACAACACATCATTGAAGGCTCATAGAGTGAAGGTGGATGAGGCTATGTGTGAAGGTGGTAGGTGGAGGTGTTGGAGTGCCACAGATGTTATGATGTTGATTAAGGAATCAGTGTCGACCAGAACTCATTTAAAGGGCTTATGGTCTATAAGAGCTACAATATGCAGTGGAGGATCTGGTGCTTCTATTGGTAAAGTTTTGATCTCATAATCATAGAAGGTGATTGTGGGCTCCATGCAAGTTCTAATGCTACCCATAAAGTTTGCAAAGGCATTTGGATCTTGAGTGTGAAGGTCAATGGATTTCAAGATTTCCATCAATGCCTCACGATGTAGGGGTGATTGTTGGATGAGCTCATAAATTGAGAGTTTGGTTAATGCCATCTTAAGGCTCTATGTGAGGTAGTTTGTGAGGGATATGACTAGTCATGGGGGGTGTGGTATGACCTACATTGGTGGGGGTGGCATAGTAGAGGATGATGGTATGTTGGGAGTAGTACTCGATTGGATCTATCGATCAGGATAGCATTGATTTCAAGTAACAACATGGATCATCCCTACAAAGTTGTGATGTTTCATGGTGTTGAGGTGGTTGACCTAGTTTGGGGGGTGTTGGTGGTTGGTGGTACTTGAAATTTTTGGTTTTGCCCATGTTGTGGCAAGGGGTCCTGATAAATGTTGAGGTTCTGATTGGGTGGTGCAAGTGGATTATATATGACGACAACCCCTTTTTTGATAAGGTCTTGGACCAAATGTTTGAAAGAAATGCAATCATTGATATCATGACCTTGTCACCTATGGTAAGCATAGTGGTGATATTATTTGTACGATGTGGGCTTAGGCCTATTGGGGTCTTCTAGTCTTACTTTTGGCAATGATATTGCCTGTGCTTCATAAAGTCATTGAAATATGATCGAGTAGGGCTTAGGAAGTGGGGTGAAATTTTGTGGGGGCCTAGCAGGATGCTTAGGGTGGTTGTCTATTTGAGGGTTTTGTAGTTGGGTGGGAGGTGGCATGGCATGGTATGTTGGTCATTGTGATGGATGTTGACCTTGTTATGATTGCACCTACTATGGTTGATGTGGTTGTTGATTAGGTATGCTTGGGCTGCTCAATACCACCTGATTAACTTGATTGGGTTTTGATTGGTTGTTGGAAGTGCCCTTGGAATTCTTATTTGGCCATTCTTTCTTTTTGAGCTTTATTTCACCCTCTTGGATTTTAATATCCTCAATGGTCTTGGCTTGTGCTAAAGCTTCCTCGAGTGTACGATATTGTTGGAGTTGTAGTAGTAATGATATTGGTTTCAAACAACTCCTCATGAATAATCGAGTTAGCTCTATGATAGGGAGAGAAAAGGGGAGTTCTGTTATTACAACTCTCCATCAAGCACCATAATCCAAGATAGACTCATCATCAAATTGATGAAGATTGTAAAGATCAGTGAGTGTCATTTTCCTTTTAACAATGATGGTGAAATGCTCCAAAAATAGGTTGGCCAATTGTTCAAAAGTATATAGGCTGTGTCTAGGCAAGTGGTTGAACCAATCTAAGGCTCCCCCTAAGGGATAGCAGGAATGTGCAAAGCATGAGGGGGTCAATCTCATTGATAAGGTAGCACACATTGATAAATGAGCTTATGTGATCTTGGGGGTCCTCCTTCCCCTTGAATTTCTCAAATTTTGGCATTACGAACAGGGGAGGATATGGTGGTGATGGTACCGAAGGGTGAATAGGGTAGTTCTACAATTGATTGAGCGTTAACTTCTGATATCCAGTACCCACAACTTGTAATTCCAAACTATCAACCTTGTTGACCAACATTTAAATTTTTTTTTGAGAAACTAGAAGGGTTGTGTGAGAAGTGCCAGCTTGAAAACCAAAGATGGATATTGGTGGTATTGAATATATTGGTGATGGGTGTATGTGGGGTGAGTCGATGACTGTTGGTTGAAATATTGGTGATGTGTGGGGGGTGGTTGTTGGTGTTGTTGTTGATGTTGGACAAGTGGTTGTTGGTATTGATGTTGGATGACTTGTTGATGTTGTATGGGTTGTTATTATTGATATTGCAGAGTAAGTAGAGGTTGTTGCTACTACAATGGTTGTTGGTGTTGGATGGGTGGTTATTGTTGATGTTGTGGTGTGGGTAGAAGTTGTTGCTATAGTTATTTTTGTTGGTGTTGGATGGGTGGTTTCTATTGATGTCGTGGTGTGGGTGGAGATTTTTTTTGGTAGTACTATTGTGGTGAAAGTTACTGGTACTATTGCGTGGGTGGAGATTATTGATGTTATGGCATGGGTGGTAGTTGTTGTTGGTAGTACTGTTGTAGCAATAGCTATTGGTACTATTGCATGGATGGAGGTTATTGATGTTGTGACATGGGTGGCGGTTGTTGTTGGTAGTATTGTTACGATGGTAGCTATTGGTACTAGTGCGTGGATGAGGGTTTTTGTTGGTAGTACTATTGTGGCAGAAGCTTCTGGTACTACTATGTGTATGGGGGTTTGTTGGGGATTTTTCCTGCATCCTTAAGATAAGTTGTCATGCTACAGGAAAACCTACTACCAACGAGCAACTACAGGCTCTGGTCGACCTACCTCTTTAACTTGGGAATAGAGTTCTTTAATATTTTCTAGATAGACCAAGTATGGTAAGGATACCCTTGAGGTGAGCTTAAGTTCTTTAAGTTCATGCTCTTCCAAATTTATGGTGATGAATTAACAATTATAAATTTTGACCAAGCTAAAACAATAACAATTCTAATATACCTTATGTATGATCGATGCTTTAATCCTTTGGGCTATTATAGCAAGATTTAATAACAATTCAATGAAAATAGAAAGAAAGAGAGAAGAGATAATCGATGCAATTACATTCATTCAAATATCATAATAAACATAACAGTTGACCAACGAAAGAAGCGTTCACTATGCATTCAAATAATGTAACCCATAATGAAGACACACACAAAACTAAACATAAAAAATAATAGGAAAGAAGCCCATAATTGTATTAATATTTGAAAAATATTACATGAAGAGTTGGCATGGAATTACCATTTAACTCTTAGAATGATTAATACAATAAATATCCTCATTCGAATATCGTAACAAGGACCTTTCACTCTCCCGTTCGAATATCGTAATAGTTGAGTCTCTAGACCTCTGGCTCAATAGTCTAGAAATAATCTCAGCTTCTTGGGCACTTTCCTATCAAAAACCTGCACAACAATGGGAAGAATGAGGGGATGGAAAAGAAGAAAGGAAACAAAGGGAATACAACAACAAAGAATGGGCACTCGAGTATACCTCTTAGCAAAAATATGCTATGTCAAAGCTCGATCCTTATTCTAGTTGTAGACATCCTTTTTATAGTTATGGTGGCTCTATAACTACCTGAACTACTCTCATCTGGACCATCCACTTGGTGCCATCTCCTACCTTGTCATCGATCGGGTATTGTATAGTTTGTTATTTTAACTACCTCAAAAATATGTTATCAAAATTGGTCGAAACCCAACCTAGTTGTCACTCATCTTCTCCTTTCCTTTTTCTATCATCGTGGGCCCCATATTGCTTGTTGACTCAGATGCATTTTGACTTTTCTTGATTGCCTCCTTCTCATCTTGACTCGCACCAATGGAATCAGCTATAAGAATCCAAATTTCTTCATCGATTTCACTGATCATGCGAATCCTATCCAATGCTCTGATTCCCTTGCTTTTATCCTCTTTTATGAATGGTTGTCTACTCTAAAAGAATCTGACTATGTCTAGGGTGAGCATTGTCAAAGAGATGAGTTGGTCAGATAGTTTATCTTCATCAACCTCTTCACAAGGGAATTCTTTGATATCTTTGATGATTATCTGACAAAAACCTTCTGTGTTGAGTAATTTATGGAGATCAACATTGAGATGCTTCAACTGGATTACTGTATCTTTCTCCACTTTTTCTAACTCTTTGATCGAGTTATTCCATCTGGGTCTTTCCACCTTGAAACTTGCAACTTTCTCATACTCTCCCTGGTAGCTATGAGTTCTACCATCAATGGTGGTCACTTGCATGGATCTAATATGTTCGTACTTGGCCTTGCATATTTCATACACTGGTGAAATAGCTGCCACCTTCTTATCTGCACTTTCTAATAGAGATTTTATTTCCTTATTTGTCTCTATTATCATCCCAAAATTTTTGCAATAGGCCTCGATCATTTTTGCTTCTTTCTCAATGATTTTGATCATCTTTTCTTTGAATTTGGTTGCAAGTTTTGGAACTTGTAATGAACTATTTTCAGAAGGTACTTGCTCTTGACTCTTATTAATTTTAGCCTTTAGCTTCTCATTTTTTGATTGTAACAATTCGGCCTTAGACTTCCAAGCTATCACTTCCTTCTCAATGGCTAGTGCAGTCTGTGCATGGACTTGCACTCCATGTCTTAATAATGAGATTGAGTCTCCTTCTACTTCTGCATCACTTGTGCTAGGATTTATTTGGAGTGATTGTACTCCTTCAGTGGGAATGGTGATGGTGGCCTTGGAAGTAGGCTCTAAACTTGATGGAGGTGGATTGTGGACTTTGCTTCTATTCCAAATTTCTATCACCCTATCCTCCATTATTGCCTCAATCTGCTCTTCTTCTTCAGTAGTGAATTCTGTAAAGTCTTCCTTTCTTACTAGAGTGATACTCATAGGCTCATTGGTGCCCATTTCGATCCTTGCTCTCTTGTGAGGGGGAGAGCTTGGAGTACCGGGTGTTACCACCTGATAATCTCTAAAAATATCATGAAATCCTCTAACTTTCTATATTTTCTCCCATGCCATGGTAGAGATTCTAATTTCTTTGTTATTTACCATGAAAGCTATCGACACTACCTGAGGTGAACCTGTAGCCACTTGTTGTAGGTGTCACGAGGCCATCAAAGTCACTGCTAGGCTTTCAGCCATGAAATATCTTGAGGTAGCAAAAATGGGCACAATTTCTTTTCCCTTACTTGCACTGGGAGACTAAGAGGTAGAAGAAGAACCAGTTGCTTCTTCTATCACTTGATCCTTTACCTCAACTACGATTTTAATTTGTTCAGGATTTAAACTCATAACTTCTATAATAGGATCTACAAAATATTCTGGTGGGATGACAACTACCTATGGTATAGTTTTACCCAGTGTATCTCTTCTTACCATCCTTAAATTTGTAGAGTAGTTCCCAACCATTTTTGTTCACGTATGTGCCCTTATCAGGTTCTGGTTTTTCCATATTTCTTCGATGTTGATACCATTGTTTTGTGCCCATAGAATACTTTTCTCAAATTCATCCTCCCTGTGCTCCATTGGCTTAGACTCTAGAGCAATTTTCTTGTAACGACCCTTGGGATCGTATGGTCTCTAGGTGATTTCTACGAATCGGTAGGAGTCCATCGTGGGTAAAGCTTTCAACATCGTAGGATACCCTTTGTATACATACTATCCTATTTTCCCTAGTGTTGTGAGCCAAGGAACCCTGGACTTCTTCTTCTTCCATCTTAGTATGGCTTCTTCTGCATATTGCCTTACTATCTCTAAGGCAGCCAACGACTTTGGATAGAAGGTGGGTAAGGCTTTTGGTGGTAATTTGCCTCCGTATGTTCTGATGAAGCTAAAATGTTCATCGAGGAAATAATCACCAATTTCCATTTCTTGAAGATACTTGATTATACCTGGACTCATCTTGGGGGGTTCTTTCTTCGTGAGTACGTGGTACATTGATGCCAAAAATCTTCCACAAAATTTTGAATAAGGGGAAGTGCCATCGTAGATACTAGGCAATCTATCTTGGATAATTTCTCTTGGTATACCTCCAAGCTGTTTGATGGCATCATATTTGAACTGCCCAATGATCAGGTGAATAAGGAATGAGTAGTGTGAGAAATGAGGCATAAAATATCTATCCTTCTTTATTGCGTCTTGCAATTCTTTAAACTCCTTGTCTATTGTTTCACATATTACATCTTGCCACCTATACATTGGCATCTTCCAGGTTTTGTTACATTGTATTATCAAGTACATAACTTCGATGTTGACCCAGTTGAGGTCCTCGACCCCTAGCACTATGTGAATCATGTCGACGTAGTCCCTCGCCCATTTGTGGAATTGAGACTTGTGAATAGGAAAATCTGTTGACACTGGTTTGTCATAATCGAACAACTTCTTGTAGAAGGTGGTGTCGATCATGTGTTGGGCCTACTTTGAAATTACTTTTGCATCGTAGCATTGTTTGGTTGTTTCTAGCCTAAATACTTGTTCGATATTTTTTGGTGTGATCCTGTAAATGGGCTTGTTTCGACCATTAACAATAGCTCTAGTCCTTGGATCATACGAGATGGCTAGCCATGATAATAACTCAGGGGAGAAATGTACTCTTGGGCACAAGAGCTTCACCAAATTGGTTCTCCATTTGTTGCTATGGGGAGCCCTCTTGTCTTTGTCTTCATATGCCTTGTTGAAGATGTTCTTCAATAGGTAGTGTGGGCATCACCACTCTTCTATGCTAGATTGGAAATAGAACTCAATGAGTTCATCTTCACCCCATACTTGTTCTCCTAGCTTTTTGGTGTTCACCTTTTTGAGTGGCATCTTCTCATCTAACACCTCGACTCTTGTCTTGAGGACTACTTTGTTGGAGGAAGCCATTGCTCTAGTCTTTGGTCTTCTCGGCTCTCAAATAGTTCAAGAATACTATAGGTACAGTGAGTTGCTCATCGTCACTACCATGTATTTAAATTGGTTCACGCATGAGGCATCATTAATATCGTACCAACTATCATTGCATTGTTGCTATTCTTAGCTCACCACCTCAATCTTCCATAATGGTCGATCGATCATGAATCATCATCATCTATTGATTTGTGTAATTGGTCATCAAATTATACATGTGTTAGATTCTGAGTCGTTTGATTGATACACGTTGCCTTAAGAATCGTGCTTGGAGAGATCCATGGTCAAGATCCGTAGTTGGCTTGTGTGCCTATAATGCCCAAAGTGGTTTGGTCGAGTCAACAAAATCATCATTGGTTTAAGTGTTGCATCAACTTTTCTCGGGTGAAGGTCCATGAATTTTGGCTTTTGTGCTTCGATTGTTGTTGATGATTGATCGATCGATCGATGCTTTAATTTGATAAAGTTTTTGGGTTTGCTGATTGGATGTTCGATCGATTAGCTCTTTACTCCTATTATATTTTGATCGATGAATCCTTTTGATTTTGCATGAATGAAGATTTCGATCGTTGGATGCCATTATTCGATCGAATGGCTTAGGGTACTTTTGCATGCATTACATTTAAAAACTTGTGATAGCTTTTATCGAGGATGTTAGTTTATAATAATAATTAAGATTTTATGTATGCAAAATTAAATGTTGGTGTACCTTAATATTTATTAATTTTACCTTTGATCGGCTTGGTAGATCTCCATCATTGATTTTATTCGATCGATGATATTTCGATGGTTAGAGGATTGTTCGATCATGGTATTTAATGTTTCTTTGTTCGAAAAAAAGATATTCAATATGTGCTTTGAACCATATCATTACTTGGTGGATCGATCCTTAATATTTTTCGATCAATGCTTTTCTTGATGAAAGATATTTTTTGGGGTCGACTTATGTTATTGGTCAACAAAAAAATTTATTGACCATTTGATTTTTAATTTTATTTGTTTAAAGTATTTTTTATTGAGCGAATTGTTTATTTGATCGATCAAGATTTTATTGATCTATTATTGTGATGAAAAATCATTACCTTTATGTGTTCGATTAGGTTATTATTTTATTTTTTGGTCAAAATTTTTCCTTGTTTTTTTTTTTGAAAATTGGTGTTTAATGAATTGAATTGATTGAAAAATTTTGGTAGCAATTTCTTTCTATATACTTAAGATTTTTCTTTTTTTGTTTTGGACTAGAGTGGTCGATCAATGCTTTTATCGATGGCTAAAATTTTCTTGCTTTAATATCGTTTTTTTATGGTCATCGATCAAAAATATTTTAAATGATCTTGGTTCGTGATCACTCTTTTTTAGTGAAAATTTTCTTAGTCTTTGAAAAATTTTTGGTTTGGAGTATTTTTTGTCAAGAAGATGGATTATATCATTTTTTGATCGATTGGGTCAAAAAGTGGTGATCTTTTGAAAAGAGAGTGAGGAACCCCTTAAGTTTTTAATTAGAAGGAAAATTTGAGTTACTTAAGAGTCAAATATGGCCATGATGACAAAAATGTTATCTTAGGTATTTTGAAGGCATTGGTTCTATGAAAATGTTTTGAGATAATTAATTTAAAATTGACTTCCATATTAACATATCACAAAACATGCACCTTATTTAAGACCTTCAAAAATTTAAATTATGGGTACATTCATGTTGTATCAATTTTGGCTACAACATAGGCTCTGACTAGGATAGATGGTAAAAACATGAGGTATTTGAGAACTCTAGAATCTCTGGTTATTGACAAGGCTTCAGATGAAAGAACTATGACCTTTATTTACTAGGCAAAAACTACAAAAATAGAGTAATAAATAAAGCATTCAACTAGTCTAAAGAGAGAGAATCTTTAATCAAAATAAAATCAAAGACTATGGTTTTAAAAGCAAATGAACTTTTCACTCCTGAAGGTTAGATGTTCTAGTAATATCTTTTAAGGTGGTTTTGAACAAAATCAATCAAAAATAACTACCACATCAAACCTGGGCTCAGGGTGTGTGCTTGTGTGTTCTTTTATTGCTTTCTCAGATCAGATAGAATTTTTATCAGCTTGGAAGGAGTTAGGCTTATTAATGATTTCACTCTTTTAAATATTTTTACCTTGTCATTGCTCCACTGCTAATCAAGCATTTATAGCTTCGGTGGAGGTGACCTTGATCCTTTGGACCTGCTCTACTACTAGATAAGTGTCTATAGCCTCGGTAGAGGTTATCTAGATAGCCCTAAGCACTTGCTCAATTTGCATTATTGAGATTTTTCTTCTTTTAGGAAGAATTTTGATAAATTGCAAAGTTGTTTAGAGTGTGCTTTCTGGGTTAAATATCTGTAAGGCTATAGTATTGAGTGTATTTGTATTTAGCCCAACTGCCTTACCAAGGTTGATTAGATTCCTTGATTTTTGGAATTACTTTGGGGTCATGATATTTTATGGCTTTGGCCTGATGTGTCAGCATTCCCAATTTTCTTTTATTGTATTCCAAACTTTATGAGATGCTTACTAGAACTCTACTTCCTGAGTTTTGTCAGCTCATCTGTATTCAATCCCAAATTCTCTTCTTTTAACTGACTAAAGATAAATCCCTCATAGACAAGTAAAAACATAATAAGAAGACTTAACAACCTTCTAACAGTCTAGAATCAATGAATAGATAAGCAAACAAACCTAGCTTAGAAAGGAAAAAGAATTGATAGAAAACACAAAAATTTATTTTTTTTTATTCTTTTCTGGTTCCCCAGTAAGGGTGGTATAACTTCAGGTGTAGGCCATTTATTGGGATTTCCATGAGATCTCCCTGCAAGGTTTGCAATCTATAAGTATTTGGGCCAAAGATCTGAATTATTTGGTAAGGACCTACCCATCTAGGTTCAAGCTTACCTTTTTCTCCATGTTTATCATTTTTAGGGTCCCAATATAAGACTATGTCTCCTTCAAAGAATGGAGTTCCCTTGGCTTTCTTGTTAAAGAGCTGCATGGTTTTATGAGTCTGTTCAAACATCTTATCCAGTGCATTCCTTCTTTCTTCTTGCAAATGTGCAATATGATCTAATCTCCTCTATAAGGCATCGAGACTTTCATGATCTTGTAGTAACAAAGATAGTGCTATTCTTTCTGTACGAGGAGGTAGCAGGGCTTTTTCTCCAAATACCATTTCATAAGGAGTTTTACCTGTGTTCCTCTTGATAGACAATCTATCTGCCCATAAGGCAAATTTTAACTCATTGTCCCATCCCTTTTTATTCTTGCCCAGTGATATTTTAATTCTGGTAATCAAATTCTTGTTTGATGATTCGACAAGACCATTTCCTTGAGGATAGTAGTTTGTTGAATGAGAAAGTTCGATTCCATACTTTGCACAGAACTCTATCATTTCAAATGAGATAAAGTATTTCCCATTATCTGTTACCAACTTCTTCGGGACTCCAAATCTAGTCAAGATGTTTTCCTCCAAGAAATTGATGACTACTTCAGTTGTTGAGTTTCTCAGAGGAGCTGCTTCCACCCACTTGGTGAAATAATCTGTTGCCATGATAATCCATTTGTGTCGGCCTGAGGAGTTTGGTTTTATTTCTCCAATGAGGTCAATTCCCCATTGTGTGAAGGGTGCTTCTATGATTACTGATTGGAGAGGCATTGCTGCTAACTTTTTCTTCCCTACAAACACTTGATAGTTATGGCATCCCCTTACGTATTTATGAACATATTTGAATAAGGAAGGCCAGTAATAACCTGCTCTCATAATCTTATTTGCAGTTGCTTTTGGGGTAAAGTGACCTCCATAGAATCCATCATGAAATTCTTTTATCACTTCTAATGTCTCTTTTTCAAACAAGCATAACAATAAGACACCATCTGGATGTTTCCAATAGAGTTTACCTTCTTGGGTGTAATATTTCTGAGACTGTTATTTGATTGACCTCATTTTATTTGTAGACATACCTCTAGGAAATGATAGGGTTTGCAAATACAATAAAATATCATCATACCATTTGCATTCAACATTGTCTATTCTTCTGATATCATGCATGTCATCAACTATGGCAATGTTCTGCATGTCTTCCCCTTCTTTGTTAGCCAGATATTTAGCTAGACCTTGTCCTCTGATTATTTTCATAGCTTTGAATTCTACATCATACTACAGTAATTTGACCATCCACCTGGTAGGGCTGCCTATTGGTTCAGGTTGGGTGAAAACATCTTTAATAGCAATGAAAGGGATACAACATATAACCTTGTTTGAACCAAAGATGCATTTAAAATGTTCCAGTGCTTGAATCACAACATAAGCCTATTTTTCAATCATTTTGAATCTCAATTGAGCTCCTTTGAGTCCTGCACTCATGAAAGCTATAGGTCTTTCATTCTCTTCATCATCCTTTTGAGAAAGGACTACAACAATGGTATGTTCAGAAGCGAATGAATATATATTGAAATTCTTTGAGTAGTTAGGGCAATTCAATACTGGGGCAGTGGTGATAACATCTTTGATTTTCTGAAAAGCTTCAAGATTCTCTTCAGTCCATTTGATATCAACATTCTTTTTAATCATGTTATTGATAGGTTGAGCTATTTCAGCAAAATTTGGCACAAACCTTCTTACAAAATTAATCTTACCAAAGAATGATCTGACTCCTTTCAGATTTTTGGGAGGGGGTATCTTGGCAATGGCCTCTATCCTTGATGGATCAATACTAATCCCTTTTTCAGAAACTATGTGGCCAAGGAGCTTTCCTTGTGTTGCTCCAAATATACATTTCTTTGGATTCAAGGATATTCCAAATTCTTTGCATCTAGCAAAAATTGTAGCTAAATGTTCAAAATGATCTTCAGGGTTTTTGAAAACACTGTTATGTCATCCAAATAGACAACCACTATTTTGAACATCAAACCTTTAAAAGTAAATTCCATGGCCCTTTGGAAGGTGGCTCCTGCATTCATTAATCCAAATGGCATTCTCAGATATTCAAAGGTACCCTAGGGGGTAGTGAAAGCAGTTTTGTATCTATCTTCAGGATTTACCTGAATCTGATTATATCTTGAGAATCCATCCAGTAATGACATTCTGGATGAGCCTACTACTACTTGTAGCAGTTGTTCCATGTTGGGCAAGGGATAATTATCCTTGAGAGAACTTTTATTCAGATTTTGAAAGTCAACACAAAGTCTGATCTCTCCATTTTTCTTCCTTACTGGTACTAAGTTTGCTATCTAGGAAGAAAACCTCACTTTTCTGACTATCTTGGCATCTAGTAATTTTTGAACTTCTTTCTGCATAACTGGATGCAATGTGGGATTGAATTTCCTTTGCTTCTTCCTGAAAGGCTTAGCATCTTCCTTAAGGGGAATGATGTGAGTCATGACATCTATTTTAAATGTTTTTAGGTCTTCATAACTCCAGGTAAAATATTCTTTATTTTTCTTCAAAAAGCTAATGTATTATTCTTTTTCTTCTTTTGGTAAAGCCTTATCAATTTTGACAAACCTGGGCTCCTCTTTTGTTCCAATGTTTACATCATCAGTTTCTATTTCTTTGAGGAGTGGTTTGTAAGCTTTATCAAAATCATCAAATAAGCTTTCTAAAGAAACTAACCCTTTAGGGATCCTATTGGTTTTGAGTTGAATTACTTCAACTGGCTCTCCAATAATATTTTTCAAATTTTCTTCATCCTCCTCCTCACATATAACATCTGAATACATATTCTAGAGGGTCATGAAGTCTTTGATATCCACATCATCTTGAAACACTTGCAGATATACAACATTGTCAAGCACAGAAGGTTTGTATACAGAGATAGTTGGGAACCTATCCATGTACTCAGTGTCAATTTTTGGACAATCTGCACCTGAAGCATTGATAGCTAATAGGTCTACAATGTGATTCTGTTCTCTAGGAATGTATGAGATGTTAAAGGCTAGGAATTTATCAATTTCAGCTAGAACTATAGATTTATATTGTTTTAATCTAGGATGTTTTATTTGATACTTACCTTTGATCTATTGTATAATCAGCTCAACATCTCTAGTAATAGTCAAGAAATTTATCCCTAGTTCTTTAGCTTTTCTCAGACCTAACAGTAAGGCTTCATACTCAGCTACATTATTGGTGCATGAAAATTCTAATCTATAAGGGATCCCGAGATAGTTTCCCTTAATATCTATTAAATTCACACCAACACCTGCTCCTGTTTGAGACTTAGCCCCATCAAAGGACATGGTCCACATTTCTTGGGTAAGAATCCTATCAGATTCTACATCTACTAGTTCTCTGGTTTCAGGGTCCATATCTTTTGCTTCAGGGACTTCGACTAGGAAAGGGTTATGCCAAACCGAGTATACTCCTATTTCTTTCTCTTCTATGAAGCTAACCAAATTAATCATGGTGTCATCTGGTCTCACCAGTTCCATTGAGTACTTGTTAAATGGTTCTCTCCTTAAGGTCACATTTTCTTTTCCTGAAATAGGGATTGTGGCATAAGACCAATCCAATTGTATGGAGCCACCTAACTGTTCTGCCCAATGTCTGCTTAATAGTAATGAGAAGAAAGGGTCTACATCAACCACTACAATATCCATAACTATACCTTTCTTAGGATGTTGATCTAGGTAGACTAACAAGCCAGTGATAATACCTACACAGGGTATCTGCCTACTATCCATTACTGATATAGGGGGAGACTCCCTAGTGCAAATTAACCCTAGTTGGTCTACTATCTATTTGGGCATGATGTTATGGGATGCACCACTATCTAGCATGCAATTGTGAATGACATACCTTTCTCCTTCATCTGAATTATACCTGAGTGACACATAAAATGGTCTGACATATGAGGGGGTTCTAGTTTCATGATTGGAAGGTTTGACAACATTACAGGATTGAGTTCCTTTTTGTTCAATTAAGCCAAAAGCCTTATAGACTTGTTCTCTGTACTTTTGAATATTCATTAACTCACCAAAGGTAATGTTGACCTTCTATTTACTTAACTCTGAACCAACATCAAATTCCATCTTCTTAACATCTAAAGTCTTGGAGCATTCCTCATGAGGTGATGGTTCATTTATTCCTATATTTTTAGGAACCTTTTTGTTTTGATATTTTTCAATGGGTTGTTCTCTACTCTCTTTGTTTAAAATCTTATAATTTTTGTTAGGAACAATCCTATTTCTCAAGTTCAAGGTATTTGCTTCTAGTTCTTCCACCTCTTGTGTTGTTGGAACTAGTTTCCCTTGTTTCATTTTATCATACCTAGTTTCTTGTCCTCTTTGCAGGATCTTTGTGTTTTCTACAACTAGGATTTTTGGGTGGTGATTCAAAGCATATAAATCCATGTCTTCTTCAAACAACCTTTCTCTAGATTCATCTTCAAGGGTCCAACAAGCATTAATTCTGATATCCTCTTCAGATTCTTCTTCTAAGTCTATAGGATGGTGGATACCTAGATAGATACCACAACAATCTGGATTATGAGGAGCATCACAGGCTGAACAGTAATAAGGAAATTTTTCTACCAAGTTGATAGTAGGTATAGGATTTGGAACTAAGTCCAGGTCCTTCTCTGTCTCTCTCTTTTTCCAATTATTTCCATTATTTCTATTTCTTTCATCAGGATTATTATTATTCCAATTTCTATTAAAATTTCTCCTGAAAGGTGGTCTATTGTCACCTTGTTGTCTGTCATCCTAAGGGTGAGAAGTTTCACCATTGCTCTCTTTATTTCTTTCTATCCTAGCCAACCTATTGTTCATTGTGTTAAACATTTCTATCATTTGATTAGCTAATTTTTCCATGGGATCATGTTCAACTCTCTTCTGTAGGTTAAATCCTACCTTCTTAGGCTTCCTATCAGGATGATTATCCTCTAGAGAGTATGGTTTCATTTTCCCACTATCTAACATATTCCTTTCAATATCTATGGCTTTCTCCATGCACTCATCTATTGTGTTAACTTGTTCTTGTCTTAATTCATAGTTAAATTTCTCCAAGGAATGCATTTTTATAAAAATAGATGGATTGGATATCATTTGGCCTTAGAGTAGTGGGAATATTATTTCTAGATTTAGAAAACCTTCTATTGAAATCACTTACTAATTCATTTTCTTTCTTTTTCATTGTTTCCAGGTCTGTCAGTAATGATTGTTCATTCTTCCTTTCACCAAACTTCTTTAAAAAGATAGTTTCCATTTTGGCAAAATTGGTGATGTCATTGTTAGGAAGAGTATTAAACCATTCTCTAGCATCTTTCTCTAGAGTTTGTAGAAATAGTCTTAATACTACATCTTCATGTTCTACTTCTAGACTATCTAAAGCATACAAGAAGCTTTTAATGTGATCTTCCCTAGTAACTACATTGTTTCCTTGAAATTTAGGTAAATACTTGTGAGCTTTATTGGGGAGATCATGTAAAGGCGTTGGTAATTGAAAAGGTCTATATCTATTAGTCCTCCATAACTGAATAGGTGGTGGATTAGCCATGTTAACTAATGGAGGTGTTTGGATTATAGTAGGAGGTGTAGTACTAATTCCACTAGGGATAGTGGGAGGTATTTCAAATAAACTCTCTACTGTAACAATATCAGTGTCAGAACCTTTTGGAGATGAACTAGAAGGATTGGTTCTAAAAAATACCTCTAGATCTGAGAATTTTGGATATAGCTCTTGAGCGGTTCTTCTCGTTCGTGCCAACACGTTCTTTTTCTTCTTTTAATCTTTATGATATTTTTAGATTTGTCTAGTCAGAGTCACCAACACAATGTGTGTAGAAGGAATGAATGTCTGGTCGATATTGCTTAACTTTAAACACTCTCGATCACTCAGGGTATAAAATTTTTCAAGAATCAAGAAAATCAAGAAACTCAAGAGAATCAAGAAAATAATATAACTGTTCATTCTTAAAAAGGAAAATTAGAAACTATGAGCATAGAAGGGAAACAAATTTGAAAATATTTTAAGATAAATTGATATTCTGATTCCTTCTTTAAGCTAATTGTTGCCAATAAATATTTATCGTTAGGTTCCAAACTGTAATGAAAATTATGCATTCGGTCCCCAACAATGGTACCAATAAACTATTGGGGATTTTTCCTGCATCCTTAAGATAAGCTGTCACGCTATAGGAAAACCTACTACCAATGAGCAACTATAGGCTCTGGTCGACCTACCTCTTTAACTTGGGAATAGAGTTCTTTAATATTTTCTAGATAGACCAAGTATGGTAAGGATACCCTTGAGGTGAGCTTAAGTTCTTTAAGTTCATGCTCTTCCAGATTTATGGTGATGAATTAACAATTATAAATTTTGATCGAGCTAAAACAATAACAATTCTAATATACCTTATGTATGACCGGTGCTTTAATCCTTTGGGCTATTGTAGCAAGATTTAATAATAATTCAATGAAAATAGAAATAAAGAGAAGAGATAATCGATGCAATTACATTCATTTGAATATCGTAATAAATATAATAGTTGACCAATGAAAGAAGCATTCACTATGCATTCAAATAATGTAACCCATAATGAAGACACACAAAACTAAACACAAAAAAATAATAGGAAAGAAGCCCATAATTGTATTAATATTTGAATGATATTACATGAAGAGTTGGCTTGGAATTACCATTTAACTCTTAGAATGATTAATACAATAAAGATCCTCGTTCGAATATCGTAACAAGGACCTTTCACTCTCCCATTTGAATATCATAACAGTTGAGTCTCTAGACCTCTGGCTCAATAATCTAGAAATAATCTCAGCTTCTTGGGCACTTTCCTATCAAAACCTGCACAGCAATGGGAAGAATGAGGGGATGGAAAAGAAGAAAGGAAACAAAGGGAATACAACAACAAAGAATGGGCACTCGAGTATACCTCTTAGCAAAAATATGCTATGTCAAAGCTCGATCCTTATTCTAGCTGTAGACATCCTTCTTATAGCTGTGGCGGCTCTATAACTACCTGAACTACTTTCATCTGGACTGTCCACCTGGTGCCATCTCCTACCTTGTCATCGGTCGGGTACTGTATAATTTTTTATTTTAACTACCTCAAAAATATATCATCAAAATTGGCTGAAGCCATGCCTAGTTGTCACTCATCTTCTCTTTTTCCTTTTCTATCATCATGGGCCCCATACTTCTTGTTGAATTAGATGCATTTTGACTTTTCTTGATTACCTCCTTCTCATCTTGACTTGCACCAATGGAATCGGCTATAAGAATCCAAATTTCTTCATCAATTTCACTGATCGTGTGAATCCTATCCAATGCTCTGATTCCCTTGCTTTTATCCTCTTTTATGAATGGTTGTCTATTCTAAAAGAATCTGACTATGTCTAGGGTGAGTGTTGTCAAAGAGATGAGTTGGTCAAATAGTTTATCTTCATCAACCTCTTCGCAAGGGAATTCCTTGATATCTCTGATGATTATTTGACAAAAACCTTATGTGCTAAGTAATTTATGGAGATCAACATTGAGATGCTTGTTGTGACTATCACACAACTAGCCCCAAAATTGGGGACCCACTTTAAAATTTTGGTTTTTTGAGAGTTTTGGTGGTCTTTGAGTGTTTTGAGGTTGTTGTCTCCTTTAAGTTTCCTATAGAGTCTTTTGTAGTTTTGGTTAGGTTTATCATGTGGATTTGAAGTTTCTCCCATGTTTTGAGTGGTTGGTCCACTAGCTTTATTGTAGGTAGAGAGAGCCATTTAAAACTCAATATCTATATATTATATATATATATATATATATATATATATATATAGGTTTATCATGTGGATTTGAAGTTTCTCCCATGTTTTGAGTGGTTGGTCCACTAGCTTTATTGTAGGTAGAGAGAGCCATTTAAAACTCAATATATATATATATATATATATATATATATATATATAATAAATGGCCTTATCTATTAATTATTGAAATTTATTCTCTTGATTATAATTTTTTTTTTTAACAAAATAATAAAAAATAAAATAAAAGGGTAATTATTTTAATTACCTACACATAATAAAATAAATTTAAAAATATAAATAAAAGTAAAAAAAATAATAAATAAAATAAAAGGTAGCAAGGTGTAACCTTCATTGCATATTCTAGAAGGGTTCAATTTAGGTATTTGAAACCTGTATCTCTTTTGATGTTATATCATGTGGCATTTTGAATTGCTCATGATTAATTCCTAATGTTTGGTATATGTTTGTGTACGTAGGATGAGAATGATGCAACAACATGGACTGATGGCAAATATGGTCAGCAGGGGTGATTTTCGAGATGGAGACGAATATAGAGGTAGCACATCGAACTCGACAAAATTAACATGACCATGTGACATGGACCGCCAAGTGTGTTTGATCGAGTGTCATGATATGAATAGATGATGACATGGATGATCATGCTAGGATTGACCTTGCACATGGGCAAACAACTTGAATGGACCTATGTGGACGTACATGTCAGGGTGATGATGATGGACAATATAAACCTAAATGATGCAATCGCATGACACAGACATCGAACACTGGATATGATGTGAAGCTAAAAAATATGAACAAGATTATCAAGGACATACGAAAGATTTGGATGTGTGACATGGAGGACATACGAAAGATTTGGATGTGTGACATGGAGGGGACATCGACCTAGGTAGAGCGACATAGACAAGACTACCAAGACAAACACCAATGTGGACAAGACCAACTAGGTTCCACGGTGTATGGAATTGATAGTATGATGAAAACAAACATTTGAAAGGATGTTTTACCAGAAGGAGACCCACGATCGATGAAAATTCCAACCATGACATGCATGACCATGAGGCTACAAAAAAATATCTATTGGAGCTGGACTGTGCTCATGTGAGATGGTAGTGATGTTGCGACAACCTGGTGGTGGAATATTAAGCAACTCGATGACAACGTGAAATGACTCTAATGGTATTGATGATCAACACAAAGTAAATGTAGTCGATATGAAAGTGAGATATTAGCAGCGATAGGATTATGTGGATTGCCACGATGACAAGGGACCATTTTGATTTACAGTGTTCACGTATGACAATACCCATGGGGATAGTGAAAAGCAAGTGAGTGTTTAAGTTTAGAATGCATGGATAGTGTTATTGACAAAGCAGTCGGTGTAGATGACAACTTTGAGGTGGAGAAGACCACACAAGTGAAGATGTGGCAACCACTAATTGATGAATAGGCACATGGACAACACCTATGTGGACCAGATGATGTAGTCAAAATATAGTGAGTTTCATGGTGATAGATACTTGAAGAACTTCACCCAGATGTAGACAAATCACTGAGCACATTGGTAGGAGAACAACGATGGTTACTGGTATGGGTTGATATGCGTGTTTCAAAGAATCAAACTAGGCAGTAGCATGGAAGGAAATACATGTTTAGGCAAAGGTTTTATGAGACATATATTATCAGGAGCATCACCATTCATTGTGTGTATGGTACAATAGAAGAGATGGATATAGCTGCAGTTAGGGCACTGATATTTTGTAGGTGTAACAACCACAACTTGACACAAAAGTCCATGATAGCAAGACAACATGAAAATGATAGCGTAGTGGATGATTGGTGTAGTCTGACATCAAACATTGGTGAATTTGTTTAGTCCTGGACATTACCAAGAATGATAACAAATACCCAAAATAGGTAGGGATTCAACAAAATATTTGTAGGATAAAACGACCAAGGAAGCTACAGATTGGTAGTAGTTAGCATTTTTGGCAGATAGCCATTGGACGAGCGTAGTTTTATTTAACATGCTAACAAAATGGCTTTGTCTATAGTGCCATTGTCATGTGATAGCATAAAATACACTCAGAATTGTTAACTTCGACAAAATCATGATGGAAGAAGGATGATAAGAATAGTGGACTACGTTGAAGAATAGAAATCCCTAGGGTTTGTCGTGAATGTGGTCGAAGGAGCTAATGGCATCTAGTGGGGAAAGGCACCGATGAAAACTCTCATGATGGTGTAGGTCATTTTTTTAACGTCCGTTAGCTTTGTAGAAATTTGGTTGCTTATATAAAGTGAGGTTGGGAGTGATGTACCAATTGGCAATGTAGTCGTCGCTCGTCACATAAGATAAAACGAAGACAACGATTATAAATGGAAACGTAATGCATTAAAGGTTTTCACAGATGATGGAATTTCATGATGGTGAGACTCATGCGAATACAAAGGGGTTGTACATGTTTTAAAAAAGAAAACATAATGAATAAAATAAAGAGGATGTATTCAACAAGGGCTTAGATAAAAGAGCATCCACGTCGGTTAAGGGCAGAGGAGGCATATATTATAATAAAATATGTCTGAGGATAAAATGAAGATATTGCCATTACTAAATGCTCGATAGAAATAAAGAGTTACAAAGTAAATCCAAGAGACAGGAAAAGGAAACGAAGAGCAAAGGATGAAAGTGAAACTAAGAGTTTGATGAAAATTTTAAATACAAGGTCGAAACAAAGAACAAGGTTGAATTTTTTTGAAGGCCATAGGTTGGAACTTTTGGAATAGGAATCAGGTGGAAGAATATTGGAAGGCTTTTGAACTACTGTCAACATGGCTTCACATTTGTATGCAGAAATGGAAGATTTTGAATAAAATATGCTCTTATTGCCCATATTTCTCTATGCTTTAGAGTTATTTTAATGGTGTTTTATGCGTTAAGTCGGTAGCATCATTGGATAACTTTAATGCATGTTTATTCCTTAGACTCGCCATAACCGGATCTTAGATTGTGTGGATGCAGGTCTAACCCGGTTGTGTTTATATTCAGGATCTAACGTTTTCTACAGTGTAATCCGAATTGGGGTTATGTAGTTCCTCTTTGGTCATTTTTCATATTCTGGTCCATATTCCAATTTTTTTTTATTTTATTATTTTTTAACCCTTCCCTTTTGCATTTTTCTTAAAACTTTGACAATTAAAATAAAAAATTTAAAAATTTAAAATTCTAAAAATCGATGCACGGATCTCTAGAATAAGCTTTAACATTTCATATTATGCAATTTCAAATTCATTTTGAAGCCATTTCAAAATTATAAAAATTTCTCAAAGTTGTTGTTTTATAGCCATTTGTAATTTCAAAATTTGACATAATTTCATTTTTTGAAGGTAAATCAAATTTCAAGCTTTATATTTCATTGTGTCATAATAAAAATAATTGCAATTCACAATGACATCACCCAAAAGAAAAATATAAAGCTTGAAATTTTTTGAAGGTAAAAGGGGAAAGAAATTATATTTTTTGAAGGTAAAAGGGGAAAGAAAAAATATTTTTTGAAGGTAAAAGGGGAAAGAAATTATTTGAAGGTCATTGAATATTTTTCTTTGTATTTGTGATAAGAAATTGAGTTGATTTGTACCATAATATGTTTCTTTTGGGCGATGTCATTGTGAATTGCAATACCAAATAAAAGAATAGTTTCCATCTTCCTTTAAAGAAGATAATTATGTTGTTTTTTTTATTTTGCTCAAATTGATAGTATGTTTGGATTGAATTTTATTTTAAACCATTGCTATTGGAGTCACCATCTGGTCAAGTGGTTTTTCATGGTGTCCCATCCTTGGTGAATAAATTGTCATCAAAGTAATTAATCCTCATCATCCTAGCGACTAAATAAAATTACCATTAAGGGGAAGTTATTGTTTTGGAAGATATCTTATCAAAGGAAAGATGCCATCTAGGAAGTTATTTTCTGACTAAAGAAAACTATCATCAACGGGAAATTGTCGTCTAAGGAATATATCTTGTCATCAAAGGGAAGTTGTCATTTGGGAAGTTATTTGTTGACTCAAGAAAATTCTTATCAAAGGGAAGTTGTTATATGGGAAGATATCTTGTCATAAAAGGAAAGCTACCATTTGGGAAGATATTTTACTAACAAAGGGAACATTTTTGTTGATGAGATAAAATTATTTTGCTATCGATATTTGTTGTCTAAAATAAAATAAAAAAACCACCCCCTTCTACTACATCATTTTGGTATCAAAACCAATTTTTGTATCAAAATTTTGAGTATTGTGTTGAATAAAATATGGTACAATGTAGAAGAGGAAGACCATAGGGACACCAACCCAAATACATAGCTAAAATTCTAAGAGGAATTACCGCTTGACTTGATGTAATCGAAACTTCCCAAAGGAGGAATTCAAATAGAAGATATGAGAGGCAATGAAGTTGGTCAACAAGAAGCTCATGATGAAGAGCAAGAGGAAGAACTAGAGGAACGATTAATCTAGGCAATTTCTAACATGGGAAGGAAGCCAAATATAGAAACCCCATCATATAATGGAAGTTTGAATCTCAAGGAACTCATAGACTAGATTACAAAGATGGAGAAATATTTTGATTTTGAATTGATAGAAGATCCCAAGAAGGTGAAGTTTACTTGTATGAAACTGAAGGGGCATGCATCCTTGTGGTGGGATCATGTCCAAATAGAAATACAAAGAAAAGGAAAAGAAAATATTAAGACATGGGAGAAAATGGTTACCAAATTGAAGGTCAAATTCCTCCCATCGGATTACCAATTGGGTCTTTTTAAGAAATTGTAGAATTTAAGACAAAAGGAAATGAGTGTAAAGGATTATATCAAGGAATTTTATAGGCTCACCATTCAAGCTAGACATGTAGAAGATGACAAAGAAAAGGTTTCAAAGTATATCAATGGACTACGATTGTCCATACAAGATGAAGTTAGTATGATGAAAATGAGAATGATAGAAGAAGCCTACTAGTATGCCTTAAAGGTAGAAGAGAAGTTGTCATGAAGGCAAAAAAATAATCAAAGAGGAAGAGGAAGGTTCTCACAAGGACAAGGACAAACAAACAATGGAAGAGGACAACAAAAATAGGAAGGAGAAGCTAGTACTTCTCACAATGACTTCAGCCAGAACACCAAAGGAGGTGGAGACTCCTCATGAGGAAGAGGTGGTTTTGGTAGAGGAAGGGATAGAGGATTCCCCAAAAAGTGTTATAGATGTGGAGAAGCTAGTCATCGAGCATATGAATGTCCCTCAAGCACAACAAACTAATGGGCATGGAAAGGAAGCTCATAGCCATATTACACAAGTAGATGAAGAAAGCATAGCCTCACCAAAGCACATGGAGGAACCAGAACAAGGAGAATCCCTTATGATGAAAAGGGTATTGTTGAAACTAGCAAAGGAGGTGCATGAACCTGAGCAAAGAAGGAACCTATTTAGGATAATTTACAAATTAGGAGGTAAGTGTTGCAAGGTGATTGTGGATAATGGAAGCACAAACAACTTAGTGTCAATAGAGATGGTAGAGAAACTTGGTTTGAAGAGGATGGAGCATCTAAATCCTTACAAAGTATCATGGTTACAAAATGGGCACCAAATTTTGGTAACCAAATAATGTATGGTAAATTTTTAGATTGGTTCTTATAAGGATGCGATTCTATGTGACATCATGTCGATGGATGCATGTCATATTTTTTTGGGAAGACCATGGCAATTTGATTGGAAAGTAATACATGATGGAAGACTAAACACCTATTCAATTGTCAAAGATGGTAAGAGTTATGCATTGAGTCCATTGAAGGACAAAAGAGAAGAGGTGGGCAGCAGTTCTAAAGTTTGCCTAATCTCTAGAAAACAATTCTTGAAGGAGATGAAGAAGGGGAAGCATGTTTTGCTTTCATTGCTAAACCCATGGAATATGGGACAATGAATAAGATGGATGACATTCCACATGAAGTGAAGGATTTATTGGAAGAATATGTTGAGATTATTTTAAAAGAATTACTCGATGGATTACCACCTATGAGAAGCATTAGTCATCAAATAGACTTCATACCTGGATCAAGTTTTCCAAACAAGGTAGCCTATAGGATGACACCTATGGAGAATGAAGAGATGAAGAGACAAGTCCAAGAGCTATTGGACAAGGGGTTGATTAAGGAGAGCTTGAGCCCATGTGTAGTACCAATTGTACTAGCACCCAAGAAAGGAGGAGAATGGCATATGTGCATAGACTCTCGAGCATTCAATAAGATTATGATAAAATACAAGTTTCATTACCTCGTATGGATGACTTGATGGATTGTTTGAGTGGAGCAAAGTACTTCACAAAGATAGATTTGAAGAGTAGCTTTCATCAAATCGAAATAAGAGAAGGAGATGAATGCAAGACTGCATTTAAGACAAAAGATGGACTATATGAGTGGTCGGTGATGTCGTTTGGATTGACCAATGCAACAAGTACCTTCATGCGGTTGATGAATGAAGTATTGAAGCCATTCCTTGGCAAGTTTGTGGTTGTCTATCTAGATGAAATTTTGATATTCAATAAGAGCAAGGAAGATCATTTGGCACATTTGAGATTGGTCTTACAAATATTAAAGGAAGAAAAGTTGCTAGTCAACTTGAAGAAGTGTAGTTTTATGAAAAAGAATTGGTATATTTGGGTTTTGTGATTTCGCAAGAAGGGTTGTAGATGGACCCTAAGAAGGTAAAGGCCATTGTGAATTGGCCATCTCCAAGAAGTATGTTTGAGGCCAAGATTTTTCATGGTTTGGCAAGTTTTTATAGAAATTTTATCAAAAAATTTAGTGGGATTTGTGCACCAATTATAGAGATACTGAAAGGTGGTAAGCATGAGTTTAAGTGGATGAGTGCAATAGAGAGGAGTTTTCAAATTTTGAAAGAAAATATAATAGAATAACCAGTTCTAGCTTTGCTAGATTTTAACAAAGTTTTCAAGTGGATTGTGATGCTAGTGGGACAACCATAGGAGTTTTGAGCCAAGAAGGTAGGCCCATTGCCTATTTTAGTGAAAAGCTAAATGAAGCAAAGAAGAAATATTCAGTTTATGATCAAGAGTTTTATGCCATTATACAAGCCCTAAAGAAATGGAGGCATTATTTACTACCAAATGAATTTGTTTTATTCATAGATCATCATGCTTTGCAATTTATTAACAACTAAGGTAAGTTGAACCAAAGACATGAAATGGGTGGAGTATCTTAAAAGGATATTCATTTATTTTGAAACATAGAAGTGGTAGTTCAAATCGGGTAGTTGATGCCTTGAGTAGAAGGAATTTTTTGATGAATACAATGAAGATTGAAGTTGTTGGTTTTGATGCTATGAAGGAGCTTTATGCAAATGATGTAGATTTAAAGGAAGCTTGGGTAGCATGCAATAATCCTACTATGGGAAATAGGATGTTGTGGCTTGATTACTTTATCCAAGAAGGGTTGCTATTTAAGGGACAATAATTATGTGTACCTCGAAGCTCGATGAGAGAAAACTTAATAAAGGAAAAACATAGTGGAGGACTTGTTGGATATTTTGGGATAGATAAAACCCTAAGACAACTTGGTGAAAGTTATTATTGGCCAGGAATAAATGTAGATGTAAGAAAATTTATGTAGGGTTATCAAATTTGTCAACATGCAAAGGGAAGAAGTCAAAACACTAGGTTGTATCAACCATTACTAGTACCAGAAAGACCATGGGAGGACATAAGCATGGATTTTGTTCTTGGGTTGTTGAGGACACAAAAGGGTAATGATTCTATTTTTGTTGTTGTTGACATATTCTTGAATATGGCACATTTCATACCTTGTAGGAAAACAAATGATGCTACTCACATCACCACATTATTCTTCAATGAAGTGGTAAGATTGCATGGATTACCAAAAGGTATTATTTCAGATAGAGACACTAAATTTATGGGTCATTTTTGGCAAACTTTATGGAAGAAATTGGGTACTAAGTTGGGATTCAGTTTGGCATATCATCCACAAATAGATGGACAAACCAAAGTTGTGAATAGGAGCCTTGGAAATTTGTTGAGATGCTTAGCTGGCAAGAATCCGAAGCTATGGGATACTGTTTTGGCATAGGCAAAATTTGCATACAACCCCGTAAACCAAAGTACAGGTAGAAACCCATTTCAAATTGTATATGGAACACGCCCAAGAGGAGTAGATGAGTTGCGAAAGATAATTGATTTACAGAGACCAAGTGTTGTAGTAGAAGACTTTGCTGACTACATTCATGATTTACATTAGGAGGTGAAAAATAAATTAGAGAAGAGTGCCATGAAATACAAACAACATGTTGATCTCAAATGAAGAATGCAAGAGTTTCAAGTTGGAGATTTGGTTTTGGCACATTTGCGGAAGGAGCGATTTCCAAAAGGCACTTATAATAAGTTAAATTAGAAGAATATTAGACCTTGTAAGGTCTTGAAGAAGTTTGTAGCCAATGCATATGAAATTGAACTCCTAGAGGGCATAGACATTTCTTTGATCTTTAATGTAGTTGACTTATACCCATACTATGACCAACCTAAAGATGATGATGAAGATATTACAGTTGATATTTCAGTAGAAAAATGGATAGCGCAACTGCCAAAGAAGGAACAAGATGAAATTGAAGCAATCATAGATTCCAGAGTGGCGAGAAGGACAAGAGGCAAGGTATATTATGAGTATCTAGTTAAGTGGAAGAACCAGGAAGTTGACGAAGCAACATGGATGAATGCTTCTAAGATCTCTAAATATGGAGTATCCATTGAATATTTCTAGAAATGTTCATGAAACATTTTTGCTACCCAATGAGTATGATGTAGGAGCATCCACTTGAGAAACTAGAAGGCCAACCATCTAATGGTCATTATGAAACTATCTAGAGGTAGTTAGAAAGAGGATATTTTGTAAGCCTTTAAATTAAAAGGAGTTTGGGAGGTGAAATATAGGATAGGAGAAGTGAAAGAGAGTAGAAGAGAGGAGAAAGGAAGTAATAAATGGGGAGAAAGAAGAGCAAAGAAAAGGGAAATAATTGTTTGTGTTAACAAATTGAGTTGAATTGCACAAAAATACATTTATGTTAGGTGATGTAACTTTGAATTGCAATAATAAATAGAAGAATATTTTCCATCTTCCTTTAACTAAAATCTTTGTGTTGTGTTTTAATGTTGCTTGAATTGGTAGTATGTTTGACTGATTTTTATTTTACACCATTGTTATTGAAGTCGTCATATGGTGGAGTGGATGGTCATGGCATGTCATCCTTAGTGAACAAATTGTCATCTAAGTAATTAATACTCGTCTTCCTTCCAACTAAAGAAAATTATTGTCAAGAGGAAGTTATTTTTTGACTCAAGAAAACTATCGTCAAATGGAAGTTGTCGTCTAGGAAGATATTTTTCCATAAAAGGGAAGTTGTCATCTAGGAAGACTTTTTTTTGACAAAGGAAAGTTATTTGCCAATGAAATAAAATTATTTTGTCATCCACATTTGCTGTCTAAAATTTAAAAAAAATATCCCCTTCCATGGCATCAACCTAGCATAGTACAAGCAAAAGAAACTCAATCATATACTACTTGATATCTTTTCACAAAGCACATTGGATATAGAAGAACAATTGCACAATGCAAGAGCCTTCCCAAACTCTTTCCAAGAGAAGAAACATATAGTAGAACTACCTTTGTGTCACAAAACATGACATTTTCAAAGTAAAAGGTGATCCAAAAACAAATAATAATCAAAACTCACTAGATGACTAAAATAAAAGGTTACAATGTAGTTTTTCAATTATTTGATGAGCAATAGAAAACTTTTGGTCTAGATTTTGATATATGCCTAGAAATTTTCACTCAAAAAAAATCAAAATTTGATATGATGGCTTGATTCAACAAACGAGAACCTTATCAAGAAAACCTGTAATTTCAAAATTAGCAAACAAAGGAAACAAAATATAGTCATTAGAAAAGGTAAGGCAGATTTCTTGCTAGAACACGATGTCGTTTAAAAGAAACCCAAGGAATTAAAATTTTCTCCAAAGCAAAAATGCATAGATCAAATAGGTACCAACATAGAGAATCAAGCAATTAAAATTAAAAGGTAAATATGCCAAAGAAGGTAATCCCACATTGATAGATGGTTTAGAAAAAGGTTTGCATAAATTACATCTCTTTCCTTTGAATATTTGCAAGAGAAAAGGAAAGGTGAATATATTTTAATCTTAAAATATTCCAAAAAATATTCTCAAAGAAAAGGACAACTCATATTTTTGCCTTGGAAAACATTATGCAAGAAAATACAAGCTTATATATATATATATATATATATATATATATATATATATATATATATATATATATATATATATATATATATATATATATATATATATATATATATATATATATATATATATATATATATACATCAAAAGGTATTTTCAAGGTAGATTTAATGAAAGAAGAATATTCAAATATTATAAAAATTTACTATGCGTAGTGGAGGACCAAATTTCTTGTTGTCAAATTTCCAACTATTTTTATTTTTTAATTTACATGGTGGAATCGGTAGCTGCCACGAATCCGGGTAGGTTGTCCAACTTTTTATGGCTGCCACAGTATTCTGCATTGTCCACCCCAAAATTCACCACATAGATCTTCGTGCAGTCTACCCCTATAACCACCATGCCACAATCATTTTAAACCTTTTAAGTTGTTGAAAGCACCAGGAAAGGGACAAGTGTTCAATCCGATGAGGCCCAAGATTTGAACCTTGGACCTCTGCCCCCCTTATGGGGTTTGGATGAACCAATTGGTGTACACCTCGGACCTAAATTTCCAACTATTTGAGGGAAACAATTATGCTAGATTCCCAACTATTGAAGGTAAACAATTATGTTGCCTGGAAAACCAAACTCAAACATAGCTTGAGTTTAAGGAAGTATGAGAAGTAGTATAGGATACCACTACTCATCTAGAAGAATAAAATGAAGACCAAATAAAGTTTGACTACGCAAATAGAAAGACAATATTAATCATCATGTTTGGAGTAGCAAATAAAGTCCAATTATACTTTCAAGATTCAACCAAAGTCAACATGCATGGGAGAACTAAAAATAGTTTTTGAAGCAAAGAATCAAAGTCAAATTTTATTCTTCCAAATCCAACTCCATTTTTTGAAGATGAAAGGCGGAGAGAAACTAGAATCGTTCATGAGAAGAATAACCGAGTCACAAGCATCATTCCAAGCACTAGGAGAATATATATTTTTTGAATATGAAAGGTTGGAGAAAATATATTTTTTGAAGTTGAAAAGTGGAGAGAAAATATAATCATTCATGAGGATAACATATGGGTTGCAAGAATCATTCCAAGCACTAGGAGAAAAGATATCTAACGAAACTATAGTTTCAATTATTTTTAAAAAAATTCCATCAAAGTACAATATTTTTGTGACTATTAAATATCATTGAAAAAAACCAAGCTTTGAAAAGCTGGTGAACCTACTTGAAAAAGTAGAGGCCTCACATACAATCTATGAAGAAAAAAATACTATTTACAAATCAAAGAGAAGCAACCATTCAAAAGAGGCATGAGACCTTACAACACTTCCAAAAAAGAAACAACATTCAAAGATATTAGAGAAATGATTCTCAAAGAAATATATTTCACACACAAAATTTGTGTGAACATTGTGGTAGAAATAGCGACACTGTGAAGGAATGTTGGCATAATCCATAAAAAATTAAATCTATTTCATGAGATATGAACCAACAAAAAAACATATCATCTTCAAAAAAGCAAAATCAGAATTGAAGAAAGGCACATCAACATGATATAGTCAAGGAAAATCAAGATAAATAAGAATATCGAGAAGAAGAAGATGTGTTTGTTGCACAAGCATAGTTTAAACAACATAGTAATGTTTGGTATGACTCCAAAGCAACCAAACATATGAAAGGTTAATAAACTTGAATCCATTCAAATAATTATACAAGAAAAGTTTCATCGGTTGATCACATTACCTAGATATAGAGACAACAATTACAAGTGCAAGCCATGGGATACCTCTAAGACCAAGAAGTTCATTACATGCTAGTATTGTGGCCATTGCACAACGCACCCTAATTTGAGGATCCACTTGAAATTTTGAAGTTCACATGGAATTTTGGTTTGCATTTAAATTTGGAATATTTGTTAGTTAATATCAAGGCCCTAAGAGACTCAAGTTTAAACCCTTGTAGGTGAAGTTCCTCATAAAATATCAATGGATCGAGATTCCTCAATGTGTTTAAGGAAAAGACCAAAGTTAAACTATTCAAACCATGCATAGATGATGCTTAAGCTTTATTATATGACTATTTTGTAAGTCATTGGATAAAACATTTGGTAAGACCTCAATTAATTGAAAGAATCTTCATATTGATATTCGACTAAAATATTTTGAACCTAGTCGGGGTAGCATGTGATGGAGCCCATAAGCCAAGTTATGCATTATTGGAGTGTAGGTGGATAATTGAGGTTTATCTTAACAATAATAATATTAAAAAAAACCTTTGAATTTAGATTGGTATCAATTATTTACCATGGGTACAATACATAATAATTAAAATTACTTTTTTTTAATTCATTTTTCTTTTCTTTTTTGGAATGAACACATGGATATGATAGGAGGTTAACGTAGCAATGGACTATGACTCGTATTAACCAACCACGAGACCTATCATAGATACAATATTCAAGCTCAGATGACACATGGTGATAATTCGAACGAACTAGAGTGGACCATACCAAACGATATGACGATCATGTTGGAGAACACGTTCAACAAGTTGGCTACTTTAATGATGACATGGTGATACTACGAGTGGATGTGATGTGCACTATAAATAATGGCTCCTTGGTGAATGGGAGGAGATGCAGGTATAGTATGAGAGTCAATATCAGACTTATTCTAATGATGGTGTTGTGACCAAAGCGATAGATAAGTTCAAGATCGCTAACAGCGATAGCAATACCACCACCAACAATTATTCATGCTCTGGATATGAAGACTTTATGTTGTCTCATTTCAAATAGGGTATGCAGGTAAAATATATACCAAACTATGGGGTGGATTGTCGTATACCAGGAAGGAATAAGTATCAATGAGTCTCAAATTTCATCTATTGATGATAATCTTCTTCTTCTACACTTTTCAAAAGTTGGAAGAATCATGCACACAGTAGCAAAGTGCCCATAGTGTGCAAGGACATATGTTTGCGGTATTTTACAGTTTTATTGATATCATCTAGCATCATTTTGAATGAGGATATGATAGGGCTTGCATTCCACGACACCTATGGTTTTTAGATTTTACAATGAAATAGGTGGATAGCAATAACATTCTTTGGACCTGCCAAAAGCTTACGAGTTGTAAAATATATGGTGTTATCTGAGTGTTTTCTCATTTATCCTTTTTTTTGACATGATGTTTTCTCAAATCACCCAAAATTTGATGCTAGAGAATGAGGATATGATGTTTTCATGGACTCTATTCCATAATTTAATTCCAACACTATGGCTTGGCTCTCTATAGTTTTGCAATGGTGATTGTTTTTGCAATGTGATTCACACCAAAATTCAAGATATAAGTCAAGGGGAACACCATTTCATCTAAAAACATAGGTGTTATTTCTCATCATGATTTGTGATTCAACCTGGTTTGGATATTTCAAAGTAGCAGTGCCAATATAGTAATCATGTTCGTCAGTCGCACCATCACTATCAAAACGTTGAGATTTCTAAGAGGATTGTATAGTTTAATGTCAATCCATTATAGTTGTGTAGTTTAATGGGATGCTCCGGAGAGACTTGGATAAAAAAAATCTTCATAAAACTATTGACACAGTTGATAAGAGATAGAGGATTGCCTAGAAGACGTGTATATATTTATAAATATTTTTTTTACCCTACACATTCAAGCTTTTAAGGTGACCTTAGCTTTAAAATCAAAGACGACATCAATAATTCTAGCAAGAAATATTTTGATCTGAATGATTATCATGACGTTATAAAATATATGTAAAAAAGAAGGGTTCATTACAAATCGATCATACGAAGGACCACAAAGGAAAACTAACACTGTTTGAAAAGTGTTATAAAAGAAATAGATGTGACGGTTACAAAGGAGGCATTACAAAGCTAGGCCAAATGGAAGAAAATGAAATAAAATAAGGGAAAGGAAATGAAAGGTTGTTCAAAAATTTTAAATATGGCATTGAAACACAAAAACAAGGTCAAAGACTTTTGGGCAGAATTGCAGGTTGGAAACCAAAATTCTTTGGAAGAAATTTTCTCCTCCCAAGTTGGTGGACTGCATGAAATTTCACATTAGAAGCCATTGGAGCATGGTATTGAGTAATGTATTTCACTTAAAATATTTATTTGGCAATATATTGGAAATTTTAGTGAAGTTTTATGCATGTGTATGGTGAACTTACTGTAGACACCAAAACAACACCAATCTGATCATGTGGATACAAGCACTGACCGAATTGGCATACATAGCCCCTAGGGCAGCCCCTAGAGGTTAAACAATGGTCCTAACCACTCCCAAAGTAGTTTTGGAAGGTCAGAGGTCAATTTGGCACCTTTCAAGCACCCTGCTCCTTACTCGTTCCACCCTGGGGTGAATAGAATGCTATTCGCCCCACCCCGGGATGATTAGCAGCAATCGCTCCAGGGTGGGGCGAATAGCAGGTTTGACGGGAAAAAGGTCAAACCTTGACAAATGGCAGCTCAGATCCACCACTCAACTCCACCTTCAATGCATGGGAGTGCGAGTGAGCATTTTTGAGCTCAAAGAGGCAGTCATAGAGGCAGTCATGGAGCCCTTAATCAGGGAGGAATCTTCTCTCCCCTGGGAAGGCATGATGGCCAAGTGGCGCCCCTGCATGCACATTCAAAGCAGACCTTCAGGTCTATAAAATGGTGAGTCTTCTCACCCCAAAAAAAGGATAGAGCAGGAGCATTTGGAGCAATGGAGTGCTACCGAATTACATCCTCACCCCTCACTTGTGCTTCTTACATCCTTGATCTCTCTTTTGGAAGGGAGGTTATTGGGTGAACATTGGAAGCGCAATCCGGACCCAAAACCCAAACATTTGGCCACAATACCCCACCCAATTTTCTGACACAACCCCCTAGGAGGTTTTGGACCCATCCCAAGTGGATTGGTGTCGAAACCAAGCCCCAAACGATGGGCGGGCGCCCCCGCACTACTGTAGTCCTAATCGCCCCACCCCGGAGTGATTAGAAATATGTAGTATATTTCTTCACTATTTATTTTGCATCTTATTTTATGTCATTCATATATGCTGCCATTCAAATTTCATGCCATTCTGATGAGTTTTGACTGTGTTTTCATTGTTTTTCGCTTTCACTAACATACAGGGAGCATCTTCGGATACAGGGTGATCGGGGCCGAATCTGCAAAATCCGACCTTCTGGGTCATCTCAAAATGCCCTATTTTTCCTAACCCCAACTTTGTAGGTGTTTTGGAGGCCTCTGGATGGGACATTTAGGAGGTTGCTTTCTGACATTTTATGACAGTCCTAATCGTCCCACCCCGGAGCGATTAGAAATCTACAGTAGATTTCTTGACTGTTCCTTTTGTAGTGTGTTCATGATGGTGTTTGCATGCTTCTATCCAAATTTCATCTTATTCTGACATGTTTTGATTACCATTTTAATTATTTCATGCATGCATTAACCGGAGGCCTTGGGGATTGCATGTTTCCCTCCATCCGTAGGTGCTATTAATCATTTGCTGTTTCTCTGAATGTAGGATCTCAACACCGAAGGGGTAGCAAGGAACTATAGATGCATTCATGCAAGCGGCGGTGACGTTTGGCCCACCCATTTCAAATGTGGGCACGCGGAAGATCCCGAAGGGAAGCGTACCATCCGTGGTGTAACAAAACTATATCTAACGCTCCTAGCCCCTAAAAAGGAATGAGACGTATTGTAACCTGATCTCAAAGAAAAATTAATAAAAAAAGGGCTGCACTTTACATTTGCTTTATATCTCATTTCAGTTCGTTTGTTTTCCCTTTTCATGCACTTTAGTCCTTTCTTCATTCGTAGGAGTTAGCGTTACATTTGCTTTTGTTTGCATCACACCCGGTATGCCATTGCTTCCGTATCCTAGTGCTTTCAGTGGCGATCATGGTGGGACTCTGTCCCCTAATTTTGGGATCAAATTTTTGATCAAAATTTTGTGTTTTTGCTTGCAGGTGTTAATCCTTCAAGCGTTGGACTGCTGCTCGTGCCACCCTATGACGAATACAGACTAGAATTCGTGCCACCCCGGGATGAATAAGGCATTCATCCCACCCTATGATGAATACAGATCTGCTATTCATCCCACCCTAGGATGATTAGCTCTCTGTGCATTTTTTGAGCAGAAACTCAGAGGCATCCGGTGTGGGCAGAGAAGAGGTAGGTTTTCTGAACATCCTCTGTAATTTTTTGTCTCTGTTTCTATGATTTTTCTATTTCTTTGCTTGCATAGAAAATTTTACTGCATGTTTTCTTTCTTTGCACAAGTAAAAATAACCCCACACACCACGTGATAATATAAACATCAAGGAGTTGGTCTTAAAACCCCAACACTTGATCAAGACCAACGGTGGATTTCATCACCACCTTGGCTTGAATTTTTGCATACATAACCCTGATCGCTATTGTTGCTAGACGTAAATCCTGATGAAAGCTGACCAAGTGTAGTTGGGGTGATTCCCAGTGCATGAGGATAAGTCTTCTATGGTAGGTGTCAAAAATAGAGTGATTCCCCTTCCGTACCGCCTATGTTCCACGTATTGTTCTGCTCTCGCGTACCAATAGTTTCCCTCACGTAAGGGCGGGTATATTGAGAGGTTCGGTATAATGGCCTGGCAGTGGTATATTGAAGGGGCGACCATTTTGGGAGATATAAGAGCCCTCATATTGCATATACAACAAAATTTTCTTTACAAGGTTTTCAACACAAAATCAAAACACACTAAACCAGATCTAGGGCACACCTTTAATCTATAAATGAGATAATCATTGCTTTGATTGTGTGGCCCCTTTTGTTTAGTGTAGCATAAAAAATTGTAAAGAAGATAAAAACCTACATATCTTGTAGAGAGACACCACCATGGTGTACACCCGTAGCCAAGCCCAATCACGGGCAGAAGCTACGAAAAGTGTACAAGGGGCACAAGTCACCTCCGCTATAGCCCCAAGGACTTGGTCATACCACCTTGGTGGCCTGACCCACAAAATAGTCCACATCATACCATGATGGAATGGGACTATAGAGGCACCCCTTCGAGGGGCACGCCCATGCAACATAGACCCTTTCAAGAGGAGTCCATACACGTGGCACTCAACATAGATGGGAGGGCTCCCTTAGACACTCGTTATGAGTGGCCACCATGTGATGAAGTGCTAGAACAACATAGGGTCCATAAGGAGGGGCCACATGATTACATCATCCCTCCTCTACCCCTTATTACTATAAAAACAATAGGCCAAATCCAGAGCGCAAGGCTCTTCAGACAAGGCGAGCCAACTCTGCCCCCCCTTTCACATATACGAAAGGGAGCATGAGGAAAACCACTACATTCCTCAAGAGCAATACACAACATGGGAACAATGCACTTCCACACCTGCTATTTATCAGGATCACCTACTGAGGCCAGAGCCTCGGGTGAATGCCGCTAACCTCGATAGAGGGAAGTGACCTATAGAGATCTCGGATCACCACGACCGAGATAGATGTGTAGGGGAGGCATCTAGGCCTCCTAGACTCAAGACGATGGAACAAATCGACTTGGCATTTGCCAAACATGCCACCCACCAAGCGCAAATCATGCAGCTTGAGCAAGACCAACAATAGTTAGAGCACCTGTATCACCTTAGCAAAGAGCGCATTCGACGTCAAACAGATGAGTTGCTCTAGAACACTATGCCTGAGAGGGTCCCAACCCCTCGCACGCATAGGACAGAGTTGTATGAGAGGCACAACCCCTTGGTGCGAGATAGGTCTCCATGACCTTATCAAGTGTTGCCTCCAAGACCTCCTAGACCTGAGCGGGAGACCACCCCTAGAGCCAATGATGGGCACCCTCCTGGGCACCCACCCATGTTTATAGGTCACGCCTAGGAACTCCTCAAGAAGCCTATGAGGAATTTGAGCAAGAAGAAGAGCGGGCTGAAATGCCCTACCAAGGCAGGGGGCGCTATCCGGTTGCCCCTCCATAGGCCTCAAGTTCCCCATAATTCACAATGGGAACAAACCAAGGAGGAAGAGATCAAATATTTCGATGCATACAAAGCGCTGCTAGAGCGCTTAGAGTCTATGGAGACCAAGACTTCTGGGCCCCAAAATCCCACTTTATGCCAGCTCCATAGTCACCCGATGCATCCTTCAGTATCGGCACCCCCATACCCTGAACACTTCAAAATGCCTCAATTGGCAATATTTAGAGGGGATGAGGATGCCCAAGAGCACGTGACAAGATTCTTGAGCCAATGCTTTGGCATTCAGGACAATGATGCTTTGCTTCTAAGAACATTTATAACCATGTTCGTAGGCCCTGCCTCGGATTGGTTTACCCAGTTGTCGAAGCATAGCATCAGCAACCTGGACCAGCTAGTGGATGCATTCCTTGAATGTTTTGCCTTCAACACCAAGAAGAAGGCATCGTTAAGTGACCTAGCTAGCCTCAGACAGTATGAGGAGGAGACCATGGCGGCCTATGGAAATCGATGGAGAACATTGCTTTCAAAGCTTCCTTACCTCCCTCCCATGGCCGATCTGACCCAAATGTTCTCGAAAAGTTGCCTAAGATCGATCTCCATGCTATTGCAGCTACAGCAATATGCCACTCTCGAGGAAGCTCTGGCACAAGCTAGAATCATTGAGGAGATCAAGATACAGGATGGCGAGATTGCCAAGCCATGCAAGAAAGAGTGGCCCAAAAATGCCAAAATTGGGTCCACGCAACCAAAACCCATTGTGGTCAATCAGGTTGCCATAAACATACCAAAGCCTGCATAGACGACACAACCCCCAAAGGCTAATTATCAAGCAGTTCCTCTTGACATCTATGAGAAGGAAAATCATAGGCAAGAGCAAAATCAGCAGCGTCACCCTAGGCAACAATTCACACCCTTCACAGAATCTAAAGACTCCTTGTTTGACCGTTTGTCCATGGCAAACTTGATAAACCTGCCAAAAAGTCGACCCGTAGACCCCAACGCGCCAAAACCCAAGGGCTATAGGGAAGACTTGTACTGTAGATTTCATCGATAGAAAGGACATGACCTTTACGCATGTTGGAAGTTCAAAAGCTTAGTGCAAGACCTAATAGACAACAAAATGCTAGCGATGGATAATCTCATAGCACCAAACAACCAATAGATGGAGGTCTTCAAAGACCCCCTGCCTACCCATGATGCATAGGCAAAGACTCTTCAAGTCAATGAGGTGACACAAAACTACCCCATGCAGGGGTATGTAGGGATGATAAGCATAGTGACACGAAACAAGAGGTATCCAAGCACAACTGCCCTCGCTGCAGCTACAGGAGAGGTTCCATCAACATCACAACCTCAACAACACCCTACGCAACCTCCTCCACCTAGACCAATGGCCACGATTCGGACTAAACTTACCCAAAGTTTAAGGACCACGTCGGCTAGGCTCTCCATCTATGAGCTCATCCAACAATCACCGCCCCATCGGGAGGCTCTAATGGAGATACTCAAAGCCATCGAGCTACAGCCCCATGAAGCAAACTCTTTCAACAACTTTGTGGGACATGTAAAATGATGTACAGAACCAGTCATCACCTTTAGAGAAGATGAACTAAAATCGATGATCGGTGATATGGCGGATCCACCCCTGCACGTCATTGCATGGGTCAACGGGATTCCATTTAAGAGGGTGTTGGTGGACACTGGCTCGTCCAACAATATAATCACAACAACGGCATTGAAACACCTCAAGTTGCCAGCATCTCACATTGTGGCCTCCACCTATACCCTTCGAGCATTCAATGACACGATATGCTCGATGGTTGGCACAATTGTCCTACCCATCCAAGTGGGACAAAAGACTATTCCTACGTTGTGCCACATCTTGGAAGGTGAGATGGCCTACAATATTTTATTGGGCCGGCCTTGGATCAGGGACATGAAGTGTGTCCCTTCGATAGCCCATCAATGCCTAAAGTACACATACGAAGGGCAAGTGCATGTAGTCCCGATAGACTTAGAGCCCTTCAAGTATTGCAATGCGGTGCAGCTGATGCCACAATCGACCCTCCCATCGACACATTTGGACTTTCAGTTGAATCCATCCAAATAGGGTCCGATTCCGCATACATCCCCATTGTTAAGTCCCTCAAATCCCCAATCGGGTCCATCTTCATCATCTGGTCCTTCACCAATGATACCACCTACGGTGGCCACATCGAAGGACAATGGGAAGAAACCCCTGGAAGAGGCACCACCATCAGTCTCAACCATCTCTATCGAAGAGGTGCCTAGCCGAATGGAAGTCGAGACGCCTAGTTCACCCGACATGGAGTGGACCCAGGAAGAACTCCCATTCCCTCCCCCTCAACCACCAATGATCACCATTGAGATGGCCAATACGGGCCTGGGGGAGTATCTAGTGTGGAACATTGTAGCAACACCCACGCTTGAGTCCATGCAGGACATGGGGAGACCTCGCCTCCCCATCGACACTATTGTCCCTTTGGGCTACCCACCAAATCAGACAAATTTTGTATATGGGGGCCTCGACAATGACATTGAACCTTACCTGCAAGAGGAAGAGGACGAAGAGCCCTTTTCTGAGAATGTCAACTATCTGTCCAACCCAGACTTCACTTTGAAATACCTTGGCCAATGTAATTGGCATGGATATGGGTTAGGCAGATATGAACAAGGGGTGCACGTTCTTTGTCAACCAAGATATCAGATGTCATACGACAAATCAGGAGTAGGGTTCAACCACCCTCTTCCCCTTGACATCTTGGTAGAGAACATGCAAGGCCTAGGGCTAGGCAACAAGGATGGGTTGGCACAAGATCCATATGCCAATCCTAACACAACATACACATTGGGGGATTATCTCCCATTGTTAACAACCAACCTTGTGGGCCTCAACAATTCCTCCCCTTTGATCGAGAAAGGGGAAAGTTCAAGAACTTGCCTCCAAAAGGGATATAGACAAGGCCAAGAAGGATCTTCAGAAGATGAGTCAGAGTATGAGGTAGCACCTTGGGACCCTTTCGAGTCTGATAGCAATCACTCGCAAGTGACGCCCATAGATGACTATCAGGAGAACTTCATGACAATGTTCCCCTTGAATGCTCCAATCGAGCAAATGCCACCTCAAGAGAATCAGGTCCTCCCATAGAGAGCGAAACAACCCCGATGGGACCAAATTAACTTGCTCAAGCAGAATGAGCCTCACATGCCACAAATAGTTGTCGGAGCCAATGAAGGCCTATGGATCTCTGATAGTGATTATGAAGATGAGACTGAGATGGCATATCTCAACCATATGCGGTAGCAACAATGAGAATACCCCATGGACATTGATGATATGTTTGAATAGCTAAACATGGGGCCAAGGCATAGGTGGCACCTAAACCAAGCATAGTTAGACCAAGTGCTGCACCCACCACTTCAGGCATACAGAGAGCACCTTCCACCCAGAGACCCTATAGAGCCATCAGTGCCAAGGGTAGACCCTGTCCTGTTATCCACACATAGGGCCGATCCATTTGTGCCAATACCCACAGAGCCAGATCCGGAGCACAAAGATCACCAAGGATGTCCGAGTCACCACCCACGTGGTAATGGAGACCAAATTCACTTCATCAACATGATCTCCATTGACTTAACCACCCCCATCCACAATCCAGCCGATCCAACATGACCATTGTATCTAAACCTAGATGCCATAGACTGGGATCATGCTAACTCACCACCATCCCCATCAGAGTACTGGCCTTGCGGTGAGATGCTTCATTTCACCCTAAGACCAACTCAGGATATCTTCCATGCTGAAGAGGAACCCGATGTTCCAAATGTAGATCTAAATTCAGCAAATGATATCCACTTGATCCCAACTCCACACCAGTTGGAGGATGGGTCCCACATGTCAGTCGAAGAGACGACTGACGTAGACATCGGCTCTGATCCAATGAATCTACAAATCATCAAGCTGGGGGTAAGTCTATCCCCCGAAGAGCAAGCCGATTACATTGCCCTTCTCAAAGAGAAGAAGGAGGTTTTTGCATGGTCCTACAAAGACATGTCGGGGCTAGACCCATAGCTAGTCATGCATAATCTAACGCTTGATCCGACAGTCAAGCCAGTCAAGCAAAAACTATGTAAGATGCACCCAACAGTAGCCTTAATGGTAAAATATGAGCTACAAAAGTTGTTGGATGCACAGTTTGTCATCTACGTGGATTACCCACCATGGTTGTCCAACATGGTACCCATCAAGAAGCTTGATGGGAGGATTCGCATATGCACCGATTTTTGAGATCTAAACAAAGCGAGTCCCAAGGATGATTTCCCCTTGCCTAGCATCGACGCATTGGTAGACGCTACAGTAGGCCATGAAATGCTTTCCCTCATGGATGGTTTCTCGGGATACAATCAGATTCGTATCAATCTCGATGATCAACTCAAAATGGCGTTCACAATGCCTTGGGGGACATTTTGTTATAAGGTCATGCCCTTTGGCCTTAAAAATGCTGGCGCCACCTACCAACGCGCTATGACATACATCTTCCATGATCACATGCATAAAACTTTGGAAGACTATATGGATGATTTGTTGGCCAAATCTCTTTTGTGCCCAGATCATCTCGATGACTTAAGCAAGATCCTCGATCACCTCATCGAACACAAAGTCAGACTAAACCCCAAGAAGTGCGTATTTGGCATCACATCTAGAAAACTCTTGGGTTTCATAGTCTCAAAATGAGGCATCGAGGTAGATCCAAATAAATTCAAGGCAATCCTTGAAATGCTTCCCCCAACCACCATCAAGCAGCTCAGAAGCTTGCAGGGAAAGGTCACGTCAATCAAGCGCTTCATAGCGCAATTATCTGACAAGTGCCGACCCATGAATAAATTATTACACAAGGGGGTAGCATTTCACTGGGATGACGAGTGCCAGTCAGCCTTCGATGACATTAAACAATACTTGGCTTCACCGCTAGTATTGGCACCACCTAGACCAGGAGTGTCATTCTATTTATACATCTCAGCTATTGAGGTGGCACTGGGTGCCATGCTAGCCCAAAAAATGAACTACATAAAGAATAGGCTACTTACTATCTTAGCCGCACCCTGGTCAGTTATGAACTTAACTATGCATACGTCGAGAAGCTATGCTTAGCAGTGGTATTTGCCACCAAAAAGCTATGCCATTACATGTTGAGCAATACGACGTATGTTGTGTCTAAGGAGAATCCATTGCGGTACATGATGAGTCATACTTATCATAGTAGCCGCATGATAAAATGGATCATGTTGTTGATGGAGTTTGACATCGAATTCATTGGATAGAAGTCCATCAAAGGTCAAGTCATCATCGATCAACTAGCAGAGGCTCCTCTCGAAGATGATCAACCTCTGACCATAGAGCTACTCGATGATGGGGTCTTCCATGTCTCAGAATCACTAGATTCTGATGAGCCTGAGTCACAGGCCGACATAACCTTATTCTTTGATGGTTCTAAATGTGAGCAAGGGGGTGGCATGGGAATCATATTCTTCACACCGCAAGGGGCTCCAATGCCTCTATCATTTAAACTTGATTTCTCATGCACCAACAACAATGCCGAATATGAAGCCTTGCTCATAGGTCTTCAGACAACAATCACCATGAACATCAAATGCTTGAACATCTTTGGTGATTCATTGTTAATCGTCAACCAAGTGAAAGGGGTATTCCAATGTAAATGCCTAGTTCTGTAGGCCTACAAAGCCCTTGTGGATAAATTCCTGGCAAAACTTGAATGGTACGACATCGAGGCACTCCCTCGATCATCGAATCATTTTACGGACACTATGGCCTCCTTGGGGTCACTAATCCCGCAAGACCCTTCTGGTGAGATGACAACCATTCAAGTCAAAACATTATCGCAATCCATGATGGAGCGTGCAAGCTCTGACATAACGCCAGGAATCCACCTGATCCAGATTGAACCATCTCAGGATAGGTTCTCTCGAATCCATGATAGCCTGAATCATGCCAACTAGGGGTCCTTGTTCTCCCCTATTCCCCTTGATAGCAACACAATACTATTTTTACAAGTTCTTTCCCACTCAGCTTTTGCTAGGGATGAACTTCAAGAGGGATTGGCAGTTCATACCATCGAGGTTTCTGATCAGCAGGATTGGTACACACCCATAAGAGACTACCTCAAGCTAGGTAACCTCCCACTTGGATTGACGCATGCCACAAAAAGATCATTCAAATAGAAAGTGGCAAAACATGTCTTGCTAGGAGACATTTTGTACCGTCGAAGCTATGAAGGGATCCTCCTCCGTTGCTTGGACCAACAGGAGTCCACTTGGGCGATCACCCAAGCGCACGATGGTACATGCGGTGGCCACTTCAGTGGTATGGCCATCGCAAAGCGCATTCTTCGCATGGGCTATTATTGGCCATCTTTAGAGCGAGATTGTTGCACGTATGTGAGGAAGTGCATGAAATGTCAACACCATGCTAATTTGACACATGTACCTTCTCGAGCCTTGCAGCCGATCCAATCGGCTTGGCCATTTTCGTAGTGGGGCTTAGATCTAATCGAGAAAAGATCTCCCCTCGTCGTCAGGTCATCACACGTTTATCATAATGGCCACAGAGTACTTCACCAAGTGGGTGGAAGCAATTCCGCTTACCTCTACGACTAGGCCCCGCATTGCGGAGTTTATTTTACATAACATCATATGTCATTTTGGTATTCCATCCAAGATCATCTCGGATAATGGGACGTCATTTAAGAACAAAGATGTGCATGCTTTGACAACAAAGTACAAAATTCAGCATAGTTTTTCGACACCTTATTATCCGTAGGCAAATGGGCAAGCAGAGGCGTCAAACAAAATGCTAGTTGCCATCCTTAAAAATATGGTCATAGATAGTCATAAGGATTGGCACATTCAAATCCCACTTGCTCTTTGGGCTTATCGCACTAGCATTCGGACGCCCACTAGGGCAACTCCATTTTCGCTGGTGTATGGCTCCGAGGCAGTCATGCCTCTCGAGTTGGAAATACCTTCCCTACGCATATCAATGCAAGAGTTCATCGATGATGACACTACATGGTAGGCCCGGTTAGACCAGCTTACGTTGCTCGATGAACGATGCATCAATGCTCTCGAGCATTTACGTATCTATCAAGAGCGACTTAAGAAAGCATATAACATGAAAGTTCACCTGAGGGACTTTCAGGTTGGTGACTTGGTCTTAAAAGAGAACCAACAAAATTCTAACTTGCCGCCCCATTTAAGGGACAAGTTCATGGAAAATGGTTAGGTCCTTATGTCATTGATAGTAAAATAGGACCTGGAACATACCGGCTCGCCTCTCTTGAAGGAATCAAGGAACTAGAACCCTTGAACATCAGTCATTTGAGGCCATTCCACATTTAAAAGAGCCATGGCCCACCCCAAAAGCTCCAAGGATTCTTGGTAAAAGCTCCAAGGATTCCCATAATCGCTTGGTCAACCCAAAATGCCCCAAAGGTTTCCATAATCCCTTGGTCAAACCAAAAGCTCCAAGGATTCCCACAATCGCTTGGTCAACCCAAAATGCCCCAAAGGTGCCCATAATCCCTTTGGTCAAACCAAACGCTCCAAGGATTCCCATAATCGCTTGGTCAACCCAAAATGCCCCAAAGGTATCTATAATCCCTTTGGTCAAACCAAAAGCTCCAAGGATTCCCACAATCGCTTGGTCACCCTAAAATGCCCCAAAGGTATCTATAAACCCTTTGGTCAAACCAAAAGCTCCAAGGGTTCCCACAACCGCTTGGTCACCCAAAATGCCCCAAAGGTATCTATAATCCCTTTGGTCAAAACCTCCAAGGATCCAAAAGAATCACTTGGTCCGCACCCACTCGGGATAAACCAACCATAAAGAATTTTCAAAAACAATAAAATAATCAAAAATAACAAAAAAATTGCATCTCACTTCCATGCATACTCTTAAAAATCAAAACACAAAAAAATAAGTTGCATTAGGCATCGCAAACATACATTGCATATTTGTTGGTCATACAGGTCAAATGCACCATAGACTGTAATTACTCGGCAATTCCATCATTTTCCACATTTTTCCACTTTGTAAATAGTCCAACAAAAATAAACGCCATCCACATTTTTCACCATATCATAATCAGTGTCTTCTAATGTATTTCGGGCTTTCGTCATTCAGTTGTCTTTAGATTTCTAGCCAAAAACTGTACAAAGTCAGACAGATTTTTACAAAGGTAGAATTTTACTTGGATCACACCTTGTTACGTAGCATCCCAACACAAGTTAAAACACATAAAAATTCCCAAGTTGTGTGAATGAAAGATGAAACCTGCATAGCAGACTAGGTTACCATACGTGAAATGGTTATCTTGCTCATCCCCCTGTGCGAATGACCCCAAGAATGCTGAGAGTTGGCAAAAGGACAAGCATCTTCCCTACCCAATTCCCCAAGAATCCCAAAATTCTCAAAGGGTTGCAAACATCAAAAATTGCAAAAATTCAAAATACAAACTCCAAAGTTTGATATCCAAACCCACCAAAGTGCATACATCAAAAGGCACAAGAAATAGTGATCCTCATCACTCAAAATTCAAATCCCTTGCTCAAAAGAAAAAACAAAAATAAATAGTGATTTTTATCACTACATACGAGAGCAAGTATCCCAATAAAATTAAAGAAAATAAGGGAGTCAAACTTGAATCCCTGGAACTCTCAGCATTCGAAAGGTCATGAGGTGATCCTCAGTACCGGTTTGGTGGATAGCCTGCTGGTCACTGGCGGCAAACCTCCCGCATGACGATATATCTATCGCATTAAACTGTGTACAGATCAATGTTTGCATGTGGATGAGCTAGCTTATGGTATCCTAGATTGCACCATAGATTAATCTTACTAAATACAACAAAGGAGTTAGTGGAGCTAGTTAGGTGATCCTCAGTACAGGTTTGGTTGATAGCCTATCTGGCACTGGCGGTATCCTGACAACTACCACATAAACAAATTCAATCGCACACACAGGGATGTGAAATAACTTGGTCAAACTCAAGTCTGATTCGTACCTTGTTCAAAAGTCTTGTAAGATAAATGTACAGTCTTGGCTAGTTAGTTAAAACATCTGAGTCTCGAAAAAACCTTAACTACATTCTAGAACACCTGTGGTACATTCCATTCTTACATCACCATCAAAAAATACAAAAAAAAAATATACACATGCAAAGTCATCACATAGTACAAAAAGCCAATAAATCTTGTACAGTCTATGGTGCCACCACCAAGTTATCAACAAATCATTTCATCCATTCCATATGCATACATCATATAATTAGAAACATCGCATTCATAATAACCCATGCATACATCAACGTAAATAAATGTGCATAAAAGTAACAATAAATCATGACAAGTGTATAATAAAAAGAAAGTCATATATATATATCCAAAAATGCCCGTAGGCTATAATAAGTCGGTCCTCTAACCTCACAACAAAAATCAAAAACTCAAAAACCCCAAGCCTAGGGAGTCGGCCACCATGATCACGTAGGATCGGTGTGATTGGAACTACCCCTAGTGGTGTGGGTCCTATGGGACCTCTCAGGGTGGTTGCCACCCCCAATCATGCCCACTAGCGCTACCCTCACCCACCCGCCTACGATGAGAGGAAGCAGAATGCTCAGTCTCACTGTCTCTCGTTCGGTGTGAAGATCCACCTCTAGTGAGCTTAGGTAACTGTCCACCAAGGTGGATAATCTCGGCCTCCAACTCCACCTAAATCGACCCCACTCCACATCCCATCGATGGTATGCAGCCAATGCTTCATCCCACTGCACCAACTAAGCCCGTAGGTGATCCCTCTCGATGTTGTGCTCCTCATCTCACCACCACACCAGAATCCTACCAATCAAGCAGTCCCCCTATGCCCTCTCCATCGCCCCATCCACCCCCATCTCTGTCGCATGCCCAAAGCACCATGTTAGCACCATCGTCTGCTGATCTCGAGGAGTCATCTGAATGGGCAGCCCGTCTATCAAAATTTGTAGAATCGAATAAACGTCCTCTAGAGTCACTGTCATCTCCCCTATTGGGAGATGAAAGGTGTTGGTGTGGGGATACCAAAAATTGATCAGGAGTCAGATATGTCCGATCCCCCACCATAGGCTCTAATCGAGTCACCGCTTGAGCCCAAGGGCATCAAGCCAATCCCGGTCCCCATAGTCAGCGCATCCCGTGCATCAGAAAATATCGTCGACTGACGGTACTGACTCTTCACCACCTGCAAAACAAAACAACACAAAAACATTAAAACATGACAACAAAAAAATTAAAACTAAAACAAATATACAACAATGTATACAAATACAAAAAAAATAATAAATAACAACATTAACAAAATGTAATACAAACATTCAAAAAATCAATAAACAACAAAATAAAAAATTAAGGGTTTTTAACTTAGTTAAAAAAAAAAAAAAAAAAAAAAAAATTTAACCTAGGTTTTAACTCTAGTTTAAACAAAAAAAAACAATTAACTTTTTTAAAAACTAAATTTTAACCTAGGGTTTTAACTAGTTTAAATAAAAAAAAACAAAATAAAAATTAAATACTAGGGTTTTGATCTTAGTTTAAAAAAAAAAAAAAAAAAAAAAAAAAAAAAAAATAAAAAAGAGAAGGAGCACCTACCGGTCTTGCCTCGGCTTCGCCACTCGATGATCCGGTCCGTGCACTCATGGTATCCATGAAATCTCGATAGCGCTCCGCTACGCAGACTCGAACTCCTCCTCACAACTCCAAATCGCCAAAAAAACAATTGCAAATGAGCCCAAAACCTAGTTTTGGCCCTTATATAGGCTCTTAGGCCTGTAATCATTCCACCCTAGGATGAGCACTCTAGTTAGCGCTCGTCCCACCCTGGGACGATTACAAAACTGGTATTCGTCCCACCCTGGGACGATTACAGAGCAAGAAAATAAAAAACAACCAAAACTGCATCCAAAATGCACCAAAAATAGCAATAAAATTGTCGAACAAAGGCACCTTTGCGCCTGCGCTTCAAGGCATCCAAAACTGATGTTGGGGTCACAAATCCTCACTATCCTACTCCCTAAGAAGGCTACCATAGCTGGACCACTCCATGGGAGGAAGGATTTTTGATAATTTCATCCCCAAAAGGCGTCACAAAAAGGGTCCAAACCCACCCAAAAATAGCAATAAATTGTCGAACAAAGGCGCCTTTGTGCCTGACATCAATGGCATACAAAACTAATGTTAGGGCCACAAATTATCAATATCCTACTCCCTAAGAAGGCTACCATAGTCGGACCGCTCCATGGGAGGACGGATTTTTGACAATTTCAGCCCCAAAAGGCGTCACAAAAAGGGTTAAAACCCACCAAAAATAGGTCCGATTGTTGGGAAACTGCATAAGCATTCAATGGAAAACAACTGAAGGCACCCTTACAAAAGTCATCTTGGGTCAAGCGACTCATCGCTTTTCTCATGTCGGTCATTCCCTCATCGATTCGTCGCTTGAGGGGGTAGTCACACTTAGTCACCAATCAACAAATACACACCCAATCAAGGAAATGGCATGCATTCAAAGAATCATTGACAAAGACAATCACGCTCCTGCTTGGGGCAGCAAACAAGCAATAATCACAAGCTGATCAAACACTTGGCATTCTAGAATCATGAACTCAAGGTTCCCATAGACAAAAGGTTGCGCCCTTTGCCTATTCATGACTGAACAATGTCCAAGATCAAGTAACACCTCACCGAAAAAGGTTAACACTTGAATTAAGCTCCTTAGCTCGTCAGAAGCAAGGATTCAAGAATGCGTGCCCTTTCCATACTTGGGGCATCAAAATTTGGTTAGGTTACCAAGAAACCCTAATCATTAAGTGCTTTGGTTATCTATTTTTTCTCAGCACTATGCCACGCACAGCGCATCCCAAAAAGGGGCATCTGTAGACACCAAAACAACACCAATCTGATCATGTGGATACAAGCACTGACCGAATTGGCATACATAGCCCCTAGGGCAGCCCCCAGAGGTTAAAAAGTGGTCCTAACCACTCCCAAAGTAGTTTTGGAAGGTCAGAGGTCAATTTGGCACCTTTCAAGCACCCTGCTCCTTACTCGTTCCACCCTGGGGCGATTAGAATGCTATTCGCCCCACCCCGGGACGATTAGCAGCAATCGCTCCAGGGTGGGGCGAATAGCAGGTTTGATGGGAAAAAGGTCAAACCTTGACAAATGGCAGCTCAGATCCACCACTCAACTCCACCTTCAATGCATGGGAGTGCGAGTGAGCATTTTTGAGCTCAAAGAGGCAGTCATAGAGGCAGTCATGGAGCCCTTAATTAGGGAGGAATCTTCTCTCCCCTGGGAAGGCATGATGGCCAAGTGGCGCCCCTGCATGCACATTCAAAGTAGACCTTTAGGTCTATAAAATGGTGAGTCTTCTCACCCCAAAAAGAGGATAGAGCAGGAGCATTTGGAGCAATGGAGTGCTGCCGAATTACATCCTCACCCCTCACTTGTGCTTCTTACATCCTTGATCTCTCTTTTGGAAGGGAGGTTATTGGGTGAACATTGGAAGCGCAATCCGGACCCAAAACCCAAACATTTGGCCACAATACCCCACCCAATTTTCTGACACAACCCCCTAGGAGGTTTTGGACCCATCCCAAGTGGATTGGTGTCAAAACCAAGCCCCAAACGATGGGCGTCCTGCCCTCGGGTGCCCCCCGCACTACTGCAGTCCTAATCGCCCCACCCCGGAGTGATTAGAAATCTATAGTATATTTCTTCACTATTTATTTTGCATCTTATTTTATGTCATTCATATATGCTGCCATTCAAATTTCATGCCATTCTGATGAGTTTTGACTATGTTTTCATTGTTTTTCGCTTTCACTAACATACAGGGAGCATCTTCGGATACAGGGCGATCGAGGCCGAATCTGCAAAATCCGACCTTCTGGGTCATCTCAAAATGCCCTATTTTGCCTAACCCCAACTTTGCAGGTGTTTTGGAGGCCTCTGGATGGGACATTTAGGAGGTTGCTTTCTGACGTTTTATGACAGTCCTAATCGTCCCACCCCGGAGCGATTAGAAATCTACAATAGATTTCTCGACTGTTCCTTTTGTAGTGTGTTCATGATGGTGTTTGCATGCTTCTATCCAAATTTCATCTTATTCTGACATGTTTTGATTACCATTTTAATTATTTCATGCATGCATTAACCGGAGGCCTTGGGGATTGCATGTTTCCCTCCATCCGCAGGTGCTATTAATCGTTTGCTATTTCTCTGAATGTAGGATCTCGACATCGAAGGGGTAGCAAGGAACTACAGATGCATTCATGCAAGCGGCGGTGACGTTTGGCCCGCCCATTTCAAATGTGGGCACGCGGAAGATCCCGAAGGGAAGCGTACCATCCGTGGTGTAACAAAACTATATCTAACGCTCCTAGCCCCTAAAAAGGAATGAGACGTATTGTAACCTGATCTCAAAGAAAAATTAATAAAAAAAGGGCTGCACTTTACATTTGCTTTATATCTCATTTCAGTTCGTTTGTTTTCCCTTTTCATGCACTTTAGTCCTTTCTTCATTCGTAGGAGCTAGCGTTACATTTGCTTTTGTTTGCATCGCACCCGGTACGCCATTGCTTCCGTATCCTAGTGCTTTCACTTACCTATTTTTAATATATTGCACCCTTTTTCCTTAGAAGATTGCACCACATTAATTTTGGACTGTGTGAAGATGGGTCAAACTAATGTTGGTTTAGTGTAGGATATTTGTGTATGCAGGTTCGGTTTGAAATTTTAAGAGTTACGGCAACTTGTTCCTTTTATTTTATTTTCTCTAACCCTATCCCTTTTACTTTTTTTAACTTCATCAAATAAAATAAATATATATATATATAAATTTAAAATCCAAAAAAAAGGAAGCATGGCAATTACAAAGTTACATTTTCAATTCTCATTTTACACATTTTAAAGGAAATTCCAAATTCACCAGACTTTTAAAAATTTAATTCTTTACACAAGTTCACATTTTTAAAGGAAATTTGCAATTTCAAGTTTTACACAAATTCACATTTTTAAAGGAAATTCTAAATTTCAAACTTTGCACATTTTTTCAAACAATCAAATTAATTTCATTTTATGTAAAAATGGAAATTTCAATAAATTCTAAATTTTCATTAAAATGAATAATTAATATGATATTCCAAAGCTCCTACATTGCAAAGTTAGATTTTAGTCATTTTCTTTCATGCTCAAACAAATCTTAACAAAGGAAGATAAAATTTGTTAACAAAAGAAGATAAAATTTGCTTAACAAAGGAAGATAAAATTTGTTAACAAAAGAAGATAAAATTTGTTAACAAAGGAAGATAAAATTTGTTAACAAAAGAAGATAAAATGGATTAAATCACCGTTCAAGGATTGTTATTTCAAAGTAGATAGTTGATCAATAAAGTCACATTTTCACAAATTTCATGAACAACAAAGATCATTGCAAATCAAATCAATACCAAACCATAGGCCCCTTGTTAATAGTTACTTGCACCTCTGAGGTATTCAACACATTTTCATATTTTCACAAGCATTCAAGCACATTTTAAGCAATTAAGCAAACAAGAACCTTGGAGAAGTTTTAAATTTCTTTGCAAGAGAGGGTTTTCTGATAATACCCTGACTGTGAGTATGATTTTGCAATTGGGTAAAATTATCACTCAACAGAATTGGCGCTAGAAGGAGGGCCTAATTGAAGGTATTAGCTTTGACTAACGAGTTTTTTGTTGAAGGTTGTTCACATTTATTGATTTATTGATGCTAACCTTTTACAAATTGAGAATGTTCCTTATTGTTAGGATTTAATTGATGCCTTATAATGTACATGATGATTTTTTAAGAGTACTAAGCACTTGTTGTCTTCATTGTTAAGGTTGGAACCAAAAACCATAATCACAAGATCTAAGGCTTTTAAAGAGACCATTTTCCATAGCATTTCTCCTACAAGGAGAATCAAAAGGTCTAAGAGTCAGACGATTGTTATTCCACCCAGTAGCGATTCATCGCTACCCATCATCCCATTTGTTCCCCCACTTGTAATTCCAATGGCAGGAGTTGCAGGAGTTGCAACTTGGTTAGGTGCTCATAGTAGTCCTTTAAACATTGTTGGAGTAGCCCATGACATTCCCAAAAATATAAAAAGGTATTTACCTAAATATAAACATGATGGAATTAGAATTGTTGAAGAGCATATTCAAGCTTACAAAGATGCAATGATTAGACTGCAAGTTGAACATGAGGATGTTGCTTGCAGAATGTTTCCTCTCACCTTAGATGAAATGGCATATGATTGGTACATTAGTTTTCCAGCCAATTCCATTACGTCTTGGGCTCAGTTGGAAATAACTTTTGTGAATCAATTTAGGCTACCCATAGATCCTGCTATAATCTATCATCAATTTGCATCAGCTAGGAGAGAGCCTAATGAACCTTTGAGACTGTTCAATACTCATTTCCATAAGTTGTATAACATGTTAGTTGCTCCTTATACTCTTTAGGCAGATGCTGCCATACATATGTACTTTAGGGCATTGGACCCTTTAACATCTATGTTTTTAAGGAGAACTCCTCAAATCACTATGCTTCCCATGGCATACACTGAGGCTTTGATTATAGAACAATAATTGATGCCACAAGGTTTTGGGATAGGATAGTTGCCTTCCATAGGACAACCAAGGGCTTACAATCAAGTGCCTATGATCAATCAAGCTTTGTCTCAACAAATGCCTATGTTGAATGCCATGCCATTCAATAATTTCAATTTGTCATACAATCCACCTATCATGCCCACTTATCCTACCACTCCATTGCTTTTAGAGAATCAATTCGCCACCCATAGAGCCATAGAAATGAATGCTCAGGCCTTGCCTACATTCTTAAACCCAACACCCATGTAGAGTTTGAATCCATTTCAAAATCTAAATTTTCAAACTCAAAACACTTTCCAAAATCAAAATTTGCCAAGTTTTCTAAATCCCACTACCACTACGAGTAACACAACCAATCAACCTACTGTAGGATAAAATAATGAACCTAATTCTAGAGGTAAAATACCTACAAAGGGTTGTCCAGAAGCTAAGTAGTGATATGGTTCAATTACAAAAATAGGTACCACAAAACTCACAACAAAACAGAAACTATAGTTTTTAGAGGAAACAATGGAACACACGACCAAACAATGGGGGTGTACCTACCCATGTGGTTAATCAGAATAATGCATCTACTAGTTCAAGTCAAACTAATACAATTGTTAATATTTCAGATTTGGCTATGAACAACTGGTGTAGGGTGCATTCCACTAAAGAGCATAATGAAAATGAATGTCCAGAGTTTAAGATGACCTTAGATATTTTGTAGAAAGAGATGGATGATTTGGAATTAGTACCTAATGAGGACTCTTCTCATCAAGCCAGTTCAAGCAAAGGTAAGGGAACTACTTTAGTTGTTGAAAATTTTGATTCAATAGATGATGAAGAAGAGGAAGATGATGATCCCATAGAAGAAGAAGTTCAGGCCTTTAGGTAGTTTAAAAGGGAAATCACAACTACCAGTTGAGAAGTAAGAGTAAGATCCCAAATACTTCTTCTACTCCTCCAAATAATTCCATTATTCCACCAGATACTAAGGCAAATAACAATCCTACACCTCCATCTCGGGTTGATTCATCCAAACCACCATAAAAAGTGCAAAACCTTGATAAAATTGCTTATAACATTGTTGAAGATTTAAAGAAAATGAAAGCTAACATCACTTTGTTTGAAGTTGCACAACTGACAAACCAACAAGACACTTTGATTAAGGCTTTGGGTGGACCAAGTAAAACTGATGTTAAGAAAACTATAGAGGCACATTTGGTATTGCGAAAGGATAAAGGAGAAGCTCCTCCTTTCCTGTTAACCATCAAAATTGTAGGAAGGAATTTACACAATTGCCTCATGGATTCAAGTGCATCAGGTAATGTAATGCCTCATGGTGTTTGTCAGAGATTGGGTTTGAAGCCCATTCCTTCAAATAGAATTGTGGTACAGTTGGATAAGTCTGAGGTAAATGTCGTAGGCATGCTTGAAAATATTCATATTCAGCTTGCATCGGAACCTAGAATTCAGCAATATATTGATATTCATGTTGTTGATATTCTTGATAAATATGGTATGTTGTTGAGTAGGGACTAGAGTAGAAACTTGAATGGTTATATGGCCATGAAATTTTCGCACATGTGGTTACCTTGGAAAGGGGTAGCCAATAAAATTTGAATTGAAAGAGAACCTAGACTCAAGGATTTGATCACAGAATATAACAAAACAAATGAAATCCTTTATAATGAGTCTGAGTTGGGAGTTTATACATTGGACACTAAGTTGGTTACAAATAGATCTAATACTGAAATTCCATCTTGTAGCCCACTTAATGATGATAATCTTGTTTGGATACTTAAATTTGATGGATCTAAATCCAAACAGGGTAGTGGAGCTAGGGTTGAACTCATCAGCCCTAAAGGTAGGTCTTCTCTTGCTGCATTTAGATTACAATTTCCATGTACATGTAATACAACGGAGTATGAAGCATTAATTCTTGGATTACAATTAGCTCTGAATAGGAACATTAAATGTTTGAAAGTTTTAGGGGATTCAGAGTTAGTTGTTAGGCAAGTAAAGGGGCAATACACATGTCATGACAAAAGGCTAATTCACTACAAAAATAGAGTTAGAGACTTAATAGATGAATTTGAAGCCTTTAACATTTCTCTAATTTCTAGAAAGAGTAATCATATGGCAGATTCTTTGGCAGTCACAATAGGTACGTTAAATCCCATCGATAGCAAAAAATTGAAAAAATTTTCAATAGAATTGATTCCTTGTCCTTCTATACCTGACAATGTCAAAAATTTATAGGTATTTGAAAGTGATAGACACATCTTCGACTTTGTAACTAACTCGGGTGTTTTTGAAAACTAGGTGATTGATGAGGACCAATGGTTACAAGAGGATGAAGATGAAGAAGATGAGGTAACAAAGAAAACTAATGCTATCCCAAAAGGTATTGTCTCACTCGAAAAGCTTTTTGATATTGACTACCAAAGCAAAAGGTGTGACAAAATCTCACTTCCAAATGATGCATATGATGTAGTTAATATTGGAAATAACGAAGATCCACATAACGTACTTATTGGGAAAGCATGCACACATCATGAAAAAGAAGGAATAATGCATGCACTTAAATATTATATGGATTGTATTGCATGGAATTATGAAGATCTAAAAACTTACAATCAAAATATTATCATGCATACTATTCCTTTGAAACCTGATTCTAAACCATTCAGATAGAAACAACGACCAATTAACCCATTGCTAGAACCTCTCATAGAGAAGGAAGTTAAAAAGCTATTAGATGCAAAAATTATATTTCCTATCCGACATTCCACATGGGTTGCAAACATAGTCCCTGTTCGAAAGAAAATTGGAGAGATTCGGTTATGCATTGATTTCAGGAACCTTAATAAAGCTTCGCAGAAAGATAACTACCCTCTTCCTTCTATCGATCACATTTTACAAATGGTTAATGGATCTGAAATGATATCTTTTCTTGATGGATATTCTAGATATAATCAGATTCTTATTGACCCACGTGATAGAATGAAGACTGCATTTACTACTAAATGGGGAACGTTTGCTTACAAGAGAATACCTTTTGGTTTGCTTAATGTAGGTGCTACATTTCAGCATGCCATGGACTATGCTTTCAGAGACCTCATTGGTAAATGCATAGTCATTTATGTAGATGATATCCCTATTTTCTCAAAGAATAGAGAAGACCATATTAATGATTTGAGAAAAGTTCTTCAAAGATGTAGAGAACATGGCATTTCCCTAAATCCTAAAAAGTGCATTTTTGGAGTAACTGAGGGGAAATTGTTAGGACATGTAATATCAAAAAATGGCATTTCTATAGATCCTACAAGAATAGATGTCATTAAAAATATTCCTCTTCTAGGTAGTAAGAAAGAGCTTAGATCATTCTTTGGAAAAATTAATTTTGTTAGGAAATTCATTTCTGGATTTGCTGAAATTGTCAAACCATTGAATGATATGTTAAAAAAGGATGTTAATATTAGTTGGACATGTGAGGCTAGGACTGCTTTTCAGAGTGTTAAAGATGCCATTTCTAATGCACCTATTTTGGTAAGTCCTGATTACAAGAAACCATTCTTCATTTATACTTTTGCATCTGATCATTCATTTGCTAGCGTGTTAACTCAAAAAAGTGAAGGTAATTCTGAAAACCCTATTGCTTTTATGAGTTCACCTTTGAAATATGCATAGTTAAGATATACCATTTTGGATAAACAAGTGTATGCCTTATTCAAAACTATCAAAAAGTTTAGGCATTACATTTTGCATAGTAGAGTTTTTGCCATTGTACCTGACCTTACTGTGAAAACTATGTTGATGCAAAATGAACTAGGCAAAAAATGAGGAAAGTGGATGTCTACCTTACAGGAGTTTGATCTTGAGATCCATCCAATGAAGCTAGTTCAGGGACAAGGCTTGACAAAAACACTTGCAAAGATTGATCCTCAGATTTCTTGTCAACAGTATAATGTAGAGGATATCACGCAAGATGAATGGTATATTGATATTGTTTATTTTCTTTTGAATGGTAAGTGTCCTTCACATTTTACTTCCATGCAAAGAAGAGCTCTTCATTTAAATTCTATGAACTTTATGATTAAAGTTGGTGTGTTGTATAGGAAAAACCATGAAGGAATTTTTCTTCGTTGCTTGAATAAGGAGGAAGCCACTCAGATCTTACACGAGTTTCATGGTAAGTATGGGATGGGGCATGGTTCTACAAATGCCACTACACACTAGATCTTGAGATCTGGTTACTATTGGCCACACATATTTAAAGATACCCATTCCCATGTACGTTCTTGCCATATTTGTCAGCTTGCAGCTAATAGGGAGAGACATGCATCTATGCCATTACAACCTGTAGTTGAGATGAGACCTTTTGCTTAGTGGGGCTTAGATTTTGTAGGGGTCATAAACCCTAATTCCTTAGCTTCCCATAAGTTCATTCTTACCACCACTGACTACTATACTAGATGGACAGAAGCTATTCCCACTAAGAATTGCACTACTGAGGTTGTTATTCAATTTTTGGAAGAACACATTGTGACTAGATTTGGAATGCCATATTCAATTGTTTGTGATAATGGTCCTACTTTTACTTCAATCCATTTTGCAGAATGGGCATACGACAACAAGGTGAGCATCAAATTCTCTTCTAATTATTATCCGCAAGGTAATGGTTTAGCAGAATCATCTAATAAGAACTTGTTGTCAATTATTAAGAAATTGCTTGAACATAATCCTTAGGATTGGCATAATAAATTAAAATTTGCATTATGGGCAGATAGAACAAGAATTAAAGAGTCCATAGGAACATCACCCTATCATTTAGTTTATGGTTAGGATCCAATTTTTCCTTCAAATATTAAATTACAAACTTTACAATTTATGAAGGAATACCTTGAAATAGATGATAAAATTGAAGCTCGTCTTACTCACCTTATGCATTTAGATGAAAAATGAGAGGATGCTTTACTTCATTTTAGTAAACATCAGGATATTTTTAAAATGTGGTTCGACAAATGAGCTAAGATTAAGGTATTTAGGATCTCTGATTTGGTTTTATTATGGGATAAGGCACATGAGAAAAAGGGTGAGCATAATAAATTTGACTACCTTTGGCTTGGTCCTTATCATATTTTAGAAATTCTTGGAGAAAACACTTTTCGATTGAAAACTTTGAGTGGGGAGGACATTCATTTGCCTGTTAATGGGCAGTTTCTCAAGCATTATTTTCACCCATGAAATAATTGAATTCTTGCATCATTTGTACTTTTCTTGTATATTCTTGTATATAACTTTTTGGTTTTCATGCTTTTGTATTTAACTTTTTTTTTTTTGTACTTTTGTACATAATCTCTTGTTTCACAAGATTTTGCTATTTGCTTTCTTGTCAGTGTTTTCAGGTTTAGGGAGCAGGTTCTCACTTGCTTATCAGTTTTTTTCAATTTTGGTTTGCTTCCATTTTGAATTTTTCACTTTTGGCATTTTCACACTTTTGGGTTTGTTCCTCTGATTGAGGTAGTGTTTTGTGATAGCTACTAACTTTTGGTCTCTTTGTTGATAGTTGTTCCTTTGTCATGTAGGATGGATTGCCTAGTTTGGAATCAGGTGAAATTGGGGAAAAGAGCCCATGGTTGTTTTCATTTGTTGCTACAGGAGGTTGATGTACCAATGGGCTATGAATCATATGGACCAACCATGAGCCCTACCCGTTAGATACAATATTTAAGCCCAAGCAACACATGGTGATAATTTGGACAAACCACGATGGACCTTGCCAAATGACATGGCAGTCACACTTGAGAGCATGTTCGACAAGCTGGCCACTTTAATGATGACATGGTGATACTACACATGAATGTGATGTGCCCTATAAATAATGGCTCCTCGATGAATGGGAGGAGATGCAAGCACCAGATGAGAGTCAAGATCAGACTTAGTATAAAGAGGGTGTTGTGACCGAAGTGATGGATAAGCTCAAGATCGCTAGCAGTGATAGCAATACCACCACCAAAAATTGTTCATGCTTTGGAGGTGAAGATTTTATGTTGTCTCATTTTAAATAGGGAATGGAGGGAAAATATATACCATTTCGTGGGGCAAATTGTCATATACCAGGAATGAATAGTGCACCAATGAGTCCTAGAGTTTATCTGTTGATGATAATCTTCTTTTGTTGAACTTATCAAAAGTTGGCAGAATCATGTACAAAGTAGAAAAGTATCCATATTATGCAAGGGCATCCATTTGTGGTATTTTACGATGTTTTTAATATCATATGGTGTTGTTTTGAATGAGTATATGAGAGGGATTGCATTCCATGATAGAAATAGGTGGATAGCAATGACATTCTTTGGACCTACCAGAAGTTATCAAGTTGTAAAATGTGTGGTGTTATCTGAGTGTTTTCTCATTTTTTCTTTTTTTCAACATGATTTTTTCTCAAATATCCCTACATACGATGCTAGAGAATGAGGATATTATATTTTCATGGACCCAAAGCCATAATGTATTTACAGCACTACAGCTTGGCTCTCCAGATTTTTGCAATGGTGATTGTTTCTACAATGCGATTCACACCAAAATTCAAGATATAAGTCAATGGGAGCACCATTTATTCTAAAAATATAGTTATTATTTCTCATCATGATTTTTGGTTCAACCCAATTTGGGTATTTCAATGTAGCAGTGCCAAGACAATATTCATGTTCATCAACCACACCATCGCTAGCAAAATATAGAGATTTCTAAGAGGATTGTGCAGTTTAATGTCAATCCATTGTTGTCGTGTAGTTTAATAGGATGCTCTAGAGAGACTTGGATAAAAAAAATATTCATAAAAGTATTGACATAGTTGAGAAGAGATAGAGGATTTTCCAGAAGATGTGTATGCATTTATAAATGTTTTTGCTACCCTACACGTTCAAGCTTTTAATGTGACCTTAGCTTTAAAATCCAAGACGATGTCAATAATTCTAGCAGGGAATGTTTTGATCTAAATGATTATCATGACATTATAAAATATATGGAAATTCCACCCCAAGGTCAAAAATAAGGTACTATTACAAATTGAACATACGAAGGACAATAAAGGTGAACTAACACTATTTGAAAAGCATTATAAAATAAATAGATGTGATGGTTACAGAGGAGGCGTTATGAAGCTAGTCCAAACAGAGGGAAATGAAACCAAATAAGGGAAAGGAAACAAAAGGTTGTTCAAAAAATTTAAATATGGCATTGAAACACAAAAACAAGGTCAGATACTTTTGGGCAGAATTGCAAGTTGGAAACCAAATTTCTTTGGAAGAAATTTTATCCTCTCAAGTTGTTGGACTACACCAAATTTCACATTGGAAGCCATTGGAGCATGATATTTAGCAATGCATTTCATTTAAATCTTTATTAGGCAATATATAAGAAATTGTAGTCAAGTTTTATGCATGTCGATGATGAACTTACCTATTTTTTGGATGTATTTGTAACGACCCAAAAAAACACAAACAGAAAAATACAAAAATAGAAAAAAAAAAATTACTGAGAGAGAAATATGAACCCTTCATGAACCCCTAACCTACTAGAATATCCTAAAGTTTCAATCTCCTAAGTTTCCCTAGAAGTTACATCTCATGAAGTACCCTAACACAAATCCATCTATGTAGGCGTATAATGTGTTACTATGGATAAGTCCATATGTTTCATCATCCTTTATGAGCTAGACCTATCACCCTCAGTCCATCGAAGGTGTACACGCATATCCATACCATACACAAATCCTTATGTGTAGGTATGCTACGAGTATCGTGATTTAATCTATCTATCTCGTCTCCACGATGAGCTATCTTAACTCAGATGTAATCTCTTCCCACTTAGTCCTCTATCTCCCTAATGGGGTATCAATTCTCTTAGGTCACCTAAGTTCACTCTAAGGGGTTCTCAAATCCCTTAGGTTACCTCTGAGTTCACCCTAGAACTCTACACTAGATTCCTTATCATCAAGCAATCAAACAATACTACGTCTAGATGCTACCACATTAGAAAGCAATCAAACAATAATAGAGAAAATGAAGCAAGCTTAACTCTAAAATAGAATCTACTACATGACATAACCAAATATAGAAATATAGTAAAATTACTTTCATTAACCCAATAACAATTACCTCATCGTCACTTGCATAATAAGCCTTTCCTACTCAAAAGGTATCACATTAATTGCATTGGTTATATCTCCTCACAATTCTAGTATTTGGAACATAAGTAAATCAACATAAGATGCAAATACCTATTCTTTGTTTCCATTTGATTCCTTGCTTCTCCTTGCTTCCCTTTGGTTCTTTGATGGTAGTAGGGGATCAGGATACTCATGGTTCAGGATAGGCATACCTTTAAATGCATCTATTCATCTACTTTGCCAAATTGTAACTATACAATATTCCATTAAGTCTCTAACCATCTAATGCATAATGGACATCATAAAAGAAACCTTACTTTTATTTTCACCTTCCCAAATCCCCTTGAAGATTCATCCAATCATTCTCTAACTTAGATTAAGATTTAACTTAATTTAACTTTGTTCATGTCCTAAAGCATTAAAGTCTCATACCCTTAACCTTTAGAATAATCATTCCTTCATTCCCTAAACCAAAGCCCCATAACTTCAATTTAAAGAATAAATCCACATTCCATTTTATTTAAAAACTCCTAAGATAATCAACATTAATCCAAGGGGTTCTCTTTAAATTAAAACCTTCAATATCTTTCCCTAAGATCAAAGGTTCCTTTTAATCAAAACCTAACATTTACATATCCCATATAAATCAAAGGTTCCTTCAATTAAAACCATAATTTAAACCTCATATTAATCCAAGGTTCTTTTAATAAAACCCTAATATATGCCTCATATAAATCAAAGGTCCTTTTAATTAAAACCTAATATATGTTTCACATAAATCAAAGGTCCTTTTAATTAAAACCTAATATATGTCACATATAAATCAAAGGCTCTTTTAATTTAAAACCCAATATATGTCTCATATAAATCAAAGGTCCTTTTAATTAAAACCTAATATATGTTTCACATAAATCAAAGGTCCTTTTAATTAAAACCTAATATATGTCACATATAAATCAAAGGCTCTTTTAATTTAAAACCCAATATATGTCTCATATAAATCAAAGGTTCTTTAATTAAACCATAATATATGTTTCACATAAATCAAAGGTTCCTTTTAATTAAAACCTAACATATGACTTCATATAACCAAAGGCTCTTTTAATTAAAACCTAATATATGTTTCACATAAATCAAAGGTCTTTTAATTAAAACCTAATATATGACTTCATATAAACCAAAGGCTCTTTTAATTAAAACCTTTCACATAATTTAAAGGCTCTTTTAATTAAACCATAATATATGTTTCACATAAATCAAAGGCTCTTTTAATTAAAACCTTTCACATAATTTAAAGGCTCTTTTAATTAAACCATAATATATGTTTCACATAAATCAAAGGCTCTTTTAATTAAACCATAATATATGTTTCACATAAATCAAAGGCTCTTTTAATTAAACCATAATATATGTTTCACATAATTTAAAGGCTCTTTTAATTAAAACCTACTATCCGACCCCTTACGTATTACAAAATCTACAGTTAGTGCTAACACCATCCAAGGCATGTTGAGCAACCATGGTGAACCCAGCATCCACTAGAGCTAGGAACATTTTGTTGATGCTAACCGATTTCTCAAACCTGCACTCCCTAAAACCTAGGGGGTTTCCTTTGCCGAACACTATGTTCCACTTGCAGAATGTTGTTCCAAATACAAACAGAGCACTTGACATCGCTTTTAATAGCTCTATACAAGCACGGTGCTCTCTCATAGTGCAAGGTGATTTCCAACTTAAACACAGTGCAGAGCACTTCCAAGGCAGGGTGGTTTCAAACTAAAAACACAACTCTCCCAATGCAAGGTGATTTCCAACTTAAACATAGCGTAGAGCGCTTCCAAGGCAGGGTGGTTTCAAACTAAAAATACAACTCTCCCAATGCAAGGTGGTTTCCAACTTAAACATAGTGCAGAGCGCTTCTAAGGTAGGGTGGTTTCAAACTAAAACACATTTAAATAAAAACCATAGTTCAGCTTAGAATAACCCAACCTATAGGTTTTCACTGAGATGGAAGTTCGATGAAGTCTGTTGCCTCCCTTCCCACTCCTGGTGTGTTTCCTTTCCTTTTTCCCCCGCTTCCTCTGTTCCTCCCTCCTTACATTCCCTTTCTTCCCCCGTTACATTCTCTTCCTTCTCCCTTAGGTGCCCCCTCACCTAGGTGGTTCATCCGCTGCCCTCTCGAAGCCTGCACCACCGCCTTCCCTTCAATGCCCGTCCCCTATCCTTTGTGCATTCTTCCCAAATTTTCCATATTTGGAAAATTAATAGCATCGTAGGCTTTTCCATAGGTTGCACCATGTAGGAAAGGGATCATGACATATTATTTTATTTCCTTTTTTTTTAATAATAAAATATATTTATAATATATCTATATATTATTTTGTTTAAATGAAATATCCTCTTTCATTTATTATTAATTAATTAAAACCTTTTAATGAATTCTCTCTTATCATTAAAATAATCACTTTTAATTAACTCAAATGAATCATAACCACTTTTAATTAAAATAAACCCTATTAATTAAAATAACCATTTTTAATTAATTGCAAATGAAATTTACAAATGAGCTCTAATGAGCCAATCATTATTTTCTTAAACTTCATTAATTAATTTAAAAGCATCTAAATTCAGCATATGACTTAATTTGTTCTCTTTCACAAGAAGGATGCTTTGTTTTCATTTTCAATATGACAATTAGCCTTATGCCTCTATAATCATTTTGCAGTGGTTCCTATATAGAAACTAAATCATCAAACTACTCAAGCTATGATGTAGTAGAAATCAAACACATTTATACAATTAACCAAATAGGGAGTCTTTCCATCAATCCAATTACCCATATTAGCCAGAGATTTTACGATCGTTTCTAGGCTATCAACTAAAGCTCAAGGTGATCAACTATCAATGATTATCCCTTTCGTCAATGCATGCATATATGAAGGTATCCATCCCTGTTACCTCCAAGTACCTTAATCATCATTTCCCTTGATCTTTGGTACCCTCATTTCTGGTGGGTAACTTTACCTATTCCACCTACAAGTGTACCTGATCCTGCACACTTGGAAATATATTAGCAATAACATGCCCTTATAAATCAACTAAACATCACATAGTTGGTTCAATTTTTCAAATTAAGCATCATCGCATCATAGGTTAATACATTGTTTTATTGTGCCATAAAGTCAGCTAGGGAGGGTCATGACAGTATTGCACCCTTTTTCCTTAGAAGATTGCACCTCATTAAATTTTGGACTGTGTGAAGACGAGTCACATTAATGTTGGTTTAGTGTAGGGTATTTGTGTTTGTAGGTTCAGTTTGAAATTTTAAGGGCTTTGGAAAATTGTTTCATTTATTTTATTTTTCTAACCCTTTCCCTTTTACTTTTATTTTGACTTCATCAAATAAAATAATATATATAAATTAATTAATTCAAAATCCAAAAAAAAATGGAAGCATGGCAATTACAAAGTTACATTTTCAATTCTCATTTTACACATTTTAAAGAAAATTCCAAATTTCAAATTTCACACAAGTTCACATTTTTAAAGGAAATTTTGCAATTTCAAGTTTCACACAAGTTCACATTTTTAAAGGAAATTTTCAATTTCAAGTTCTACATAAATTCACACTTTTAAAGGAAATTTTAAACTTTGCACATTTTTTTCAAACAATCAAATTAATTTCATTTGATGTAAAAATGGAAATTTTAATAAATTCCAAATTTTCATTAAAATGAATAATTAAGGTGATATTCCAAAGCTCCTACATTGCAAAGTTAGATTTTAGTAATTTTCTTTCATTTTCAAACAAATCTTAACAAAGGAAGATAAAATTTGTTAACAATTCAAGATAAAATTTGCTAACAAAAGAAGATAAAATGAATTAAATCATTGTTTCAGGATTGACAAAGTAGATAGTTGATCAATAAATTAACATCAATGTCATCGTAAATCAAATCAAATACCAAACCATAGGCCCCTTTCTAACAGTTACTTGCACCTCTAAGGTATTCAACACATTTTCATATGTTCACAAGCAATCAAGCACATGCTTAAGCAATTAAGCAAACAAGAACCTTGGAGAAGTTTTTAAATTTCTTTGCAAGAGAGGATTTTTTGATAATACCCTGATTGTGATGGTGATTTTTCAATTAGGTAAAATTATCACTCAATAGAATTGGTGCAATAAGGAGGGCCAGATTGAAGGTATTAGCTTTGACTAATGAATTTTTTGTTGAAGTTTGTTCACATTTATTAATTGATAGATGATAACCCTTTACAAATTTGAGAATGTTTCTTATTGTTAGGATTTGATTGATGCCTTATAATGCACATGATGATTTACCATTTAAATTTTTGAAATTAGAATTTGTTCATTTCAAGAGTACTAAACATGTGTTGTTTTCATTGCTAAGGCTTGTTGTTTTCATTGCTAAGGCTAGAACCAAAAACCATAATCACAAGATCTAAGGCTTCTGAAGAGACTATTTTCCATAGCATTTTTCCTACAAGGAGAATCATAAGGTCTAAGAGTCATACGGTTGTTATTCCATACAGTAGCGATTCATCAATACCCATCATCCCATTTGTTCCTCCACTTGTAATTCCAATGGCAGGAGCTATAAGAGTTGCAGCTTGGTTAGGTGCTCATAGTAGCCCTTTAAACATTGCTAGAGTAGCCCATGACATTCTCAAAAATACGAAAAGGTATTTATCTAAATATAAACATGATGGAATTAGAATTTTTGAAGAGCATATCCAAGCCTACAAGGATGCAATGCTTAGATTGCAAGTCCAACATGAGGATGTTGCTTGCAAAATTTTTCCTCTCACCTTAGATGAAATGGCTTACGTTTTTTACATTAGCTTACCATCCAATTCCTTTATTTCTTGGGCTCAGTTGGAAACAACCTTTGTGAATCAATTTAGGCTACCCATAGATTTAGCTATAATCTATCATCAATTTGTGTCAGCCATGAGGGAGCCTAATGAACTTTTGAGACTATTCAATACTTATTTCCATAGGTTGTATAACATGTTAGTTGCTCCTTATACTATTCAGGCAGATGCTACCATACAGATGTACTTCAAGGCATTGGACCCTTTAACATCCATATTTTTAAGGAGAACTCAAATCACTACGCTCCCCATGGCATAGACTAAGGCTTTGACTGTAGAACAACAGTTGATACCACAAGGTTTTGAGCTAGAACATTTGCCTTCCATAGGATAGCCAAGGGCTTACAATCAAGTGCCTATGATCAATCAAGCTTTGTCATAAAAAATGCCTATGTTGAATGCCATGTCATTCAATAAATTCAGTTTACCATACAATCCATCTACATACCCACTTATCCTACCACTCCATTACTTTTAGAGAATCAATTCATCACTCACAAATCCACACAACAAAAATCTCAAGACTTTCCTACATTCTTAAATCCAACACCCACGCAGAGTTTAAATCCATTTCAAAATCTAAACTTTCAAACTCAAAACACTTTCCAAAATTAGAATTTGCCAAGTTTTCTAAATCCCTCTGCCACTACAAGTAACACAACCAATCAACCTACTATAGGATAAAATAATGAATCTAATTCAGAGGTAAAATACCTACAAAGGGTTATCCAAAAGCTAAGTAGTGACATGATTCATTTACAAAAGCAGGCACCACAAAACTCACAATAAAACATAAACTATAGTTTTCATAGGAAGCAGTGGAATACACAACCAAATAGTGGGGGTGTACCTACCCTTGTGGTTAATCAAAATAATGCATCTTCTATTTCTAGTCAAACAAATACAATTGTTAATCTTTTAGATTTGGTTATGAAAAACTGGTGTAGAGTGCATTCCACTAAAGAGAACAATGAAAATGAATGTCCAAAATTTAAGGTGACCCTAGATATTTTGCAAAAAGAGATGGACAATTTAGAATTAGTTTCTAATGATGACTCTTCTTATAAAACCAGTTCAAGCAAAGGTAAGGGAACTACTTTAGTTGTTGAAACATTTGATTCTTTAGATGATGAAGAAGAGGAAGATGATGATCCCATAGAAGAAGTTCAGGCCTTTAGACTTTTAAATAAGGGAAATCACAACTACTAGTTGAGAAGAGTAATATCCCAAATACTTCTACTCCTCCAAAAAGTTCCATTATTCCACCAGATACTAAGGCAAATAAAAATCATATACCTCCATCTCGGTTTGATTCATCCAAACCACCATAAAAAGTGCAACACCTTGATAAAATTACTTATAAAATGAAAGCTAACATCACTTTGTTTGGAGTTGCACAATTGACAAACCGACAAGACACTTTGATGAAGGCTTTGGGTGGACCAAGTAAAACTGATGTTCGGAAATCCATAAAGGCACATTTGGTTTTGCGAAAGGATAAAGGAGAAGTTCCTCCTTTTCTTTTAACCATCAAAATTTTTGGAAGGAATTTACACAATTGCCTCATGGATTTAGGTGCATCAGGTAATGTAATGCCTCATGGTGTTTGTTAGAAATTGGATTTGAAGCTCGTTCCTTCAAATAGAATTATGGTATAGTTGGATGAGTTTGAGGTAAATGTCGTAGGCATGCTTGAAAATATTCATATTCAGCTTGCATCAGAACCTAGAATTCAACAATACATTGATATCCATGTTGTTGATATTCCTGATAAATATGGTATGTTGTTGAGTAGGGAATGGAGTAGAAACTTGAATGACTATATGACCACAGACTTTTTACACATGCGGTTATCTTCAAAAGGGGTAGCCAATCAAATTTTAATTGAAATAGAAACCAGACTCAAGAATTTTATCACAAAATATTACAAAACAAATAAAATCCTTTATAATGAGTCTAATTTGGGAGTTTATACATTGGACACTATGTTGGTTATAAATCGAGCTAATACTGAAATTCCATCTTGTAGCCCACTTGATGATGACAATCTCGTTTAGATATTTAAATTTTATGGATCTAAATCCAAACAGGGTAGTGGAGCTAGGGTTGAACTCATCATCCCTAAAAGTAGATCTTTTCTTGCTATATTTAGATTACAATTTCCATGTACATGCAATACAACGGAGTATGAAGCATTAATTCTTGGATTGCAATTAGCTCTGAATAAAAACATTAAATATTTGAAATTTTTAGGGGATTTAGATTTAGTTTTTAGGCAAGTAAAGGGACAATACACATGCCATGACAAAAGGCTAATTCACTACAGAAATAGAGTTAGATACTTAATAGATGAATTTGAAGCCTTTAACATCTCTCTGATTTCTAGAAAGAGTAATCGTGTTGGAGATTCTTTCGCAATCACCTTAGGTAATGTTAAATCCTATTGATAGCAAAAAATTAAAAAAAAATCAATTGAATTGATTCCTTATCCTTTTATACCTGATAATGTCAAAAACATTTAGGTATTTGTAAGTGGCAGACACATATTTGACTTTGTAACTAACTCGGGTGTTTTTGAAAACCAGGTGATTGACGAGGACCAACGATTACAAGAGGATGAAGATGAAGAATATGAGGTAACGAATAAAACTAATGCTATCACAAAATATATTGTCTCCCTTGAAAATATTTTTGATATTGACTACCAAAGCAAAAGGTGTGACAAAATCTCACTTCTAAATGATGTATATGATGTAGTTAATATTGGAAATAACAAAGATCCACATAATTTACTTATTGGGAAAGCATGAACACATCATGAAAAGAAAGAAATAATACATGCACTTAAATATTATATGGATTGTATTGCATGGAATTATGAATATCTAAAAACATACAATCAAAACATTATCATGCATACTATTCCTTTAAAACTCAATTCTAAACCATTCAGACAGAAACAACGACTAGTTAATCCATTTTTAGAACCTCTCATAGAGAAGGAAGTAAAAAAGCTATTAGATTCAAAAATTATATTTCCTATCCGACATTCCACATGGGTTGCAAACATAGTTCCCGTTCGAAAGAAAACTAGAGAGATTCACTTATGCATTGATTTCAGGAACCTTAATAAAGCTTCACAGAAAGATAACTACCATATTCCTTCTATCGATCATAGTTTACAAATGGTTAATGGATATAAAATGATGTCTTTTCTTGATGGATATTCTGTATATAATGAGATTCTTATTGACCCACATGATAGAATGGAGACTACATTTACTACTAAATGGGGAATGTTTGCTTACAAGAGAATGCCTTTTGGTTTTCTTAATGCAAGTGCTACATTTCAACGTGCCATGCACTATGCTTTTAGAGATCTCATTGGTAAATTCATATTCATTTATGTAGATGATATTCTCATATTCTCAAAAAATAGAGCTGACCATATCAATAATTTGAGAAATGTTCTTTAAATATGTAGAGGACATGGCATTTCCCTAAATCCTAAAAAGTGTATTTTTGGAGTAACTGAGGGAAAATTGTTACGACATGTAATATCAAAAATTGTAATTTCTATAGATCCTACAAGGATAGAGGTAATTCAAAAGATTCATATTCTGGGTAGTAAGAAATAGCTTAGATCATTTTGTGGAAAAGTTAATTTTGTTAGGAAATTCATTTCGGGATTTACTGAAATTGTTAAACTATTGAATGATATGTTAAAAAGGATGTTAATACTAGCTGGAAATTTGAGGCTAGGGCTGCTTTTTAGAGTGTTAAAGATACCATTTCTAATGCACTTGTTTTGGTAAGTCCTGATTACAAGAAACCATTCTTCATTTATACTTTTTCATCTGATCATTCATTTGCTAGCGTGCTAACTCAAAAAAGTGAAGGTAATTCTAAAAACCCTATTGCTTTAATGAGTTCACCTTTGAAATATGCATAGTTAAGATATACCATTATGGGTAAACAAGTGTATGCCTTATTCAAAACTGTCAAAAACTTTAGGTATTATATTTTGCACAGTAGAGTTTTTGCCATTGTACCTAACCCTGTTGTAAAAACTATGTTGATGCAGAATGAACTAGGTAAAAAATGAGAAAAGTGGATGTCCACCTTATAGGAGTTTGATCTTGATATCCATCAAATAAAGCTAGTTTAGGGACAAGTCTTGACAAAAGAACTTACAAAGATTGATCCTAATAAGGGAAGACATGCATCTATGTCATTATAACCTGTAGTTGAGATGAGATCTTTTACTCAGTGAAGCTTAGATTTTGTAGGGGTCATAAACCCTAATTCCTCAACTTCTCATAAGTTCATTCTTACTGCCACTAACTATTGTACTAGATGGATAGAAGTTATTCCCACTAAGAATTGCACTACTGAGGTTGTTATTAAATTTTTTGAAGAATGCATTGTGACTAGGTTTGGAATGTTTTATTCAATTGTCTGTGATAATGGACCTCCTTTTACTTCACTTCGTTTTGCATAATGGACATATGACAACGAGGTGAGCATCAAATTCTCTTCTAATTATTATCCACAAGGTAATGGTTTAGTAGAATCATCTAATAAGAACTTGTCAATTATTAAAAAATTGCTTGAACATAATCCTTGAGATTGGTATAATAAGCTAAAGTTTACATTATGGGTAGATAGAATAAGAATCAAAGAATCCATAGGAACATCGCCTTATCATTTAGTTTATGGTCAGGATCCAATTTTTCCTTAAAATATTAAATTGCAAACCTTACAATTCATGGAGTACCTTGAAACAAATGATAAAATTGAAGCTCATCTTACTCACCTTATGCATTTAGATGAAAAACGAAAAGATATTTTACTTCATTTTAGTAAACATCAGGATATTTTTAAAAGGTGGTTCAACAAACGAGCTAATATTAAGGTATTTAGGATATCTAATTTGGTTTTATTATGGGATAAGGCACACGAGAAGAAGGGTGAGCATAATAAATTCGACTATCTTTGGATTGGTCCTTATCAAATTTCAGAAATTCTTGGAGAAAACACTTTCTGATTGAAAATTGAGTGGGAAGGGCATTCATTTACCTGTTAATGGACAGTTTCTCAAGCACTATTTTCACCCATGAATCAGTTGAATTCTTGCATCATTTGTACTCTACTTATATGTTCATGTATATAACTTTTTGGTTTTCGTGCTTTTGTATTTAACTTTTCATTTTTTACGCTTTTGTACATATCTCTTGTTTCCCAATATTTTGCTATTTGATTTATTGTCAGTGTTTCAGGTTCAGGGAGCAGGTTCTCACTTGCTTGTTAGTTTGTTTTGCAATTTTGGGTTGATTCCATGTTGACTTTTTTACTTCTCGTATTTTCACATTTTTAGGTTTGTCCCTCTAATTGAGGCAGTTTTTTGTGATAGCTACTAACCTATGATCCCTTTGTTGATAGTTTTTTCCTTTGTCATGTAGGATGGATTGCCTAGTTTGAAATCAGGTGAAATTGGGGAAAAGGAAATGAAATTGTTTAGTAATCATTCTTAGATTTTGGACTAAGATAGTGGATTTTGGAACAATGAAATATTTCATTGAAGCTCCACATGTACCTCACTATATTAAAGGGCATTATTTGAAACCTTGAAGGATAAAGTCATTATGGTTCGCAGATTAAGGCAAAAATATAATACACTTCATCTTTAGCCTTAAATGGTCTCTAACCCAAGGGGCGCGTACGATATTTGGAAATCAATCAAATTCTTATAAAAAAAAGAGGTGCAATTCAATCTAGAGCCCGGGTGATTTAGATAATATATTTTGGGGTTATAGATGCTTGGATGGCAATAGAGCAAGGTCTAGAAGAGATCAAGGTCATCTCCACCGAGGCTATAAATGCCTAGCTAGTAGTGGAGCAATGCAGAGGCACATCTTTATAAGTGATATTTCATAGCCTAAATGCAAAACGAATGATGGAATCTGGATTGTTTCAAGAATGCAAAATGAATCATAGTTCACACAGTGAGCAGAGGTAAATGGTTCATTTTTTTCATTTGAACCTGTTTACCCCACTTTCTCTGGATATTGCTAGATGATGTTTATTTCTTCAATATTTATTTTTCTGGATTCTATATTGGGTTCTTCATCCAAAATGCTCATGAGCATTTCTCGGCAGAGTCACCATTTGTTGTGGCCATTGCATAACACACCCCAATTTGGGGACCCACTTGAAATTTTTAAGTTCACATGGAATTTTGGTTTGCATTTAAATTTGGAATATTTGTTGGTTAATATCAAGGCCCTAAGATACTCAAGTTTAAACCCTTATAGGTGAAGTTCCTCATAAAATCTCAATGGGTCGAGATTCCTCAATGTGTTTAAGGAAAAGACCAAAGTTAAACTATTCAAACCATGCATAAATGATGCTTAACATTTGTTATATGACTATTTTGTAAGTCATTGGATAAAACATTTGGTAAGGTCTCAATTAATTGAAAGAAGCTTCATATTCATATTGGCCTGAAATATTTTAGACCTAGTCAAGGCAGCATGTGATGGAGCCCATAAGCCAAGTTATGCATTATTGGGGTGTAGGTGGATAATTGAGGTTTATCTTAAAACGACAATAATATTAAAAAAAAACCTTCAAATTTAGATTGGTAGCAATTATTTACCATGGGCACCATAGGTAATGATTAAAATTACTTTGTTTTGATTCATTTTTCTTTTTTGTTAGAATGAATGGAAGGAGATGACAGGAGGTTGACGTAGCAACAGGCTATGACTCGAATGGATCAACTGCAGGCCCTACCGATAGATATAATCTTCAAACCCAAGTGACACATGGTGACCACGATGGATCCTATCGAATGACATGGCGAACATGTTGGAGAGAATGTTCGATAGGCTAGCCACTTTGACAATGACATGGCGATACTACACATGAATGTGATGTGCACTGTAAATAATGGCTTCTCGATGAATTGGAGGAGATGCAAGCATCGAAAGAGATTCAGTATCAAACTCAGTCTAACGAGAGTGTTGTGACCAAAGTGATGGATAAGCTCAAGATTGCTAATAGCGACAACAATACCACCACCAACAATTATTTGTGATTTGGAGGTGAAGATTATATGTTGTCTCATTTCAAGCAGGGCATGGAGGGAAAGATATACCATTCTGTGGGGCAGATTGTCATATACTAGGAAGGAATAGTGCATCAATGAGTCCCATATTTCATCTGTTGACGACAATCTTCTTCTGTTGCACTTGTCAAAAGTTGGTAGAATCGTGCACATAGTAGCAAAGTCTCCATATTGCACAAGGGCATCCGTTTGTAGTACTTTACGACATTTTTGATATCATCTGGAATCATTTTGAATGAGGATATAAGAGGGCTCACATTCCATGGCACCTATGGTTTTTTGCTTTTACATTGAAACATGTGGATAGCAATGACATTCTTTGAACCTTCCAAAAGCTGCCAAGTTGCAAAATGTGTAGTTTTATCTGAGTGTTTTCTCATTTCTCTTTTTTTTTGACATGATGTTTTCTCAAATTGCCCAGCGTTCGATGCTAGAGAGCGAGGATATGATGTTTTCATGGACCCAAAGCCATAATGTATTTTTGCAATGGTGATCATTTCTGCAATATGATTTACACCAAAATTCAAGATATAAGTCAAGGGGAGCATCATTTCGTCTAAAAACATAGTTGTTATTTCTCATCATGATTTGTGATTCAACCCAGTTTGGGTATTTTAGTGTAGCAGCGCTAAGACAGTAATCATGTTCATCAACTGCACCATCACTAGCAAAACGTTGAGATTTCTAACAGGATTGTGTAGTTTAATGTCAATCCATTATGGTTGTGAAGTTTAATGGGATGCTCCAGAGAGACTTGGATAAAAAAAAATCTTCATAAAACTATTGACATAGTTGAGAAGAGACAGGATTGTCTAGAAGACGTGTATGCGTTTATAAATTTTTTTGCTACCCTACACGTTCAAGTTTTTAAGGTGACCTTAGCTTTAAAATTAAATATGGCATCGATAATTCTAGTGGGGAATGTTTTGATCTAAATGATTATCATGACATTATAAAATATATGGAAATTCCACTCCAAGGTCAAAAAGAAGGGGTCGTTACAAATCGAGCATACGAAGGACAACGAAGGTGAACTAACACTATTTGAAAAGTATTATAAAAGAAATAGACATGACGGTTACAGAGGAGGCGTTACGAAGCTAGGCTAAACCGAGGGAAACGAAACCAAATAATGGAAAGGAAACGAAAGGTTGTTCGAAATTTTTAAATATGGTATTGAAACACAAAAATGAGGTTGGAGACTTTTGGACAAAATTGTAGGTTGGAAACCAGAGTTCTTTGGAAGAAATTTTCTCCTCCCAAGTTGTTGCACCAAATTTCACATTGGAAGCCATTGGAGCATGGTATTCTACAATGTATTTCATTTAAAATATTTCTTAGGCAATATATTGGAAATTTTAGTGAAGTTTTATGCATGCGGATGGTGAACTTACCTATTTTTTAATATATTGCACCTTTTTCCTTAGAATATTGCACCTCATTAAATGTTGGACTGTGTGAAGATGGGTCACATTAATGCTGGTTTAGTGCAGGGTATTTGTGTTTGCAGGTTCGGTTTGAAATTTTAAGGGTTTTAGCAACTTGTTCCTTTTATTTTATTTTTCTAACTCTTTCCCTTTTACTTTTATTTTGACTTCATCAAATAATATGTATATATATATATATATATAATTCGAAACCCAAAAAAAAAAAAAAATGGAAACATGGCAATTACAAAGTTAGATTTTCAATTCTTATTTTACACATTTTAAAGGAAATCCCAATTTTTAAATCTCACACAAATTCACATTTTTAAAGGAAATTTTGCAATTTCAAGTTTCACACAAGTTCACACTTTTAAAGGAAATTTGCAATTTCAAGTTCTACACAAATTCACATTTTTAAAGGAAATTCTAAATTTCAAACTTTGCACATTTTTTTCAAACAATCAAAGTAATTTCATTTGATGTAAAAATGAATTTTTTTTTTAATTTACATGGTGGAATCGATAGCTACCACGAATTCGGTCAGGTTGTCCAGTTTTTATGGCTACTACAATATTCTGCGTTGTCCGCCCCGAAAGTCGCCACACAGATCTTCGTGCAATCTGCCCCTATAACCACCATGCTACAATCATTTTAAACCTTTTACGCTACTGAAAGCACCATGAAAGGGACAATCGTTCAGTTCGACGAGGCCCAATATTTGAACCTTGGACCTCCGCCCCTCTAAAAATGGAAATTTTAATAAATTCCAATTTTTCATTCAAATGAATAATTAAGATGATATTCCAAAGCTCCTACATTGCAAAGTTAGATTTTAGTCATTTTCTTTCATGCTCAAACAAAGCTTAACAAAGGAAGATAAAATTTGTTAAAATTTGTTTAACAAAGGAAGATAAAATTTGTTAACAATTCAAGATAAAATTGGTTAACAATTCAAGATAAAATTTGTTAACAAAAGAAGATAAAATGGATTAAATCACCTGTTTCAGGATTAAGTAGATAGTTGATCAATAAATTCACATTTTCAATAATCACATGAAGAACAATGTCATCGTAAATCAAGTCAAATACCAAACCACAGGCCCCTTGTTAATAGTTACTTGCACCTATAAGGTATTCAACATATTTTCATATGTTCACAAGCAATCAAGCACATGCTTAAGCAATTAAGCAAACAAGAACCTTGAAAAAGTTTTTAAATTTCTTTGCAAGAGAGGGTTTTCTGATAATACCCTAACTGTGATGGTGATTTTGCAATTGGGAAAAATTATCACTCAACAACTAGAATGTAGATGGTACATTCAAAGTTAATTCTTTTTCTACTCATTTTTCCAAGTACAAAGAGAAACATTTGCTAGACGAATGACCTATTGTGAACAAATCTTTGTAGAAGCATGGGATAGCTTGCAAACTAGATATTGTTGAAAGAAAATTATCTATGTTTGCAACTCAAATGAGATATCCATGCATTGTTATCAAGGCCCAAGATCTCATAAGACTCTTATCAAGGAGTGTACCAACACTACAAGCAATCAAGATATTGAATGATAAGATGCATTACGATGTCACCAAGATTGGTATCATAATACAAGATAAAGAGAGAATTGTTAGATAGCAACAATAGTTGCTGGGCCCTAATGGTTCAACTCTAAAAACAATAGAGCACTTAACAAATTGCTACATTCTTGTTCAAGGAAAAATTGTGACAACTATAGGATAATTAAAAGGACTACACAAGTATGCAAAATTGCTAAAGATTGCATTCGAAATATACATCCCATTTATCATATCAAAGAACTTGTGATAAAGGGAAAACTTTCAAGGAATCCAGTACTTATAACAATGAAATGTAGAGAAAGGTAAATCTGCAAAAGAAGCCATACACAATTTTCATTCCATCATAAGCAAGCCAAAAATTGACGACCAATCAATTCAATCAACAACATCGAATGCATGGTAGCACATGCTTCACTTGAAGAAATTGAAGGAAATACATAATTTATGCAACATTAATGATATTTGTAATAAAATTATTTTTAAAGTGCATGATTGGTGGAAATCGGCACTCTTTAAGTATCGAAGTAAAAAATTCACATTTAAGGGGGAGAGATTCTCTCTCAAATTCCAACATCACCCTATAAATAACATGAGACAAGATGAAGAGTTGTATATTTGATTTATTGTATTGCATTGTTAACATACACAAGCCACCATATTGTTACGCCTTGATAATACAATTTAAAAATTTCCATGAAATGTTCTAGCACTTCTATGAAGTTAAGTGAAAACACAAAAATAATATGATTTTAGGACTATGATGTATAATTTTGATAGGTTTATTTCAATCTCCTAAAAATATATTATTTAAAAACTATATATAATTTAACACCATTAAAACACAGTATTATTTTTCCAATATTTTATACAAACAATCTAGTATATTTTTTAATGATTTTAAAAAAATATAATCTCAACAATCAACATAGCCGCCAAGAGGTTGAAATACAACTAAAATATAAGAAAGAAAGTTCTTATTTAAAAATATATATATATTTGAAATTTTTAAATATATATTTATTTTTAAATAAAACTTACTTTCCTTTAAACATATGGTGTATATATGATCTATTTGATATAATTCATAAAGAATTTAAATATATATCTATTTTTAAATAAAACTTATTTTCCTTTGAACATATGTCCTCTATATGAACTATTTGACATAATTCATAATTTACACTTCAAATAGTTAGTTTCGACATTAAAACCATATTCCAATCTCAAAACGACCAATTTATAAAATTCAATAGACTATCCAAGCCGCCACACAACAACTCCTTTGTGTGGTCTAAGTGCAAGTAATGATACTAAACGCCTTCAAGGTTGAAGAGTAAGGTAAAATTTAAAAAAATAATAATAAAATTATTTTTTGTGTTATCAAATGATATTAGTTTAATTGGTAAGATTTTTCTTATATCAATTTAATTGGTTTATAAAGTTAAAATCTTATAAAAAATAAATATATAAACATTGTGGTAGAAATAGCCACATCGTGAAGGAATGATGGCATAATCCATTACAAAATGAATCTACTTCACAAAAGATAAACCAATAGCAAAACAGGTCCTCTTTAATAAAGCAAAATTAGAATTGAAGAAAGGCACATCAATGTAATATAGGCAAGGAAAATCAAGTTGAACAAGAAGAAGAATATATGTTTGTTGCACAAGCACAAATTGGACAACACAATAATGTTTTGCTTGACTCCAAAGCAACTAAACATACAACTGGTTAAAAAACTTGGATCCATTTAAATCATCATACAAGGAAAGTTCCATCAATTGATCACTTCAAACTAAGGAATCAACCACACCGAAATTACCTAGATATGGAGGCAACTACTACAAGCACAAGCTATGGGATACCTCTAAGGTCAAGAAGTTTGACATATTCTAGCCGAAGAAAAACAAGTTAAAGAAGTGTGAACCATAATTAGTCTGAATTGTTTTATTCATGATAAGTCATTACAATATATAGCTTGGGAATGTAACTGAAGAATCTCCCAAGTGGGTAAAAGACAGATACATGAGAATATGTAATAGACGAATCTCCCAAGTGGGTAAAATATAGATACATGAGAATCAAATGTTCTCAACATCACACCAAACCACCTAAATATTACCTATTACAACTAGAGATATTCATAGGGAATATTGCCCCATGAAAATAGAAAAACACACTAATAATAGAAATCAATCAAGCTCCAACATACTCCCCCTTGAAGTTGAGGGGACTGACAAGGAAGTTCCTCAGCTTCAAAAATTGAGCTTTGACAACTCCCTTGGTGAACAAATCTGCAATGTTGTCTTCAGTGTTGAAAGGACTCATTCCATGAGTTCTGAAGCATCACAAACTGATGAACTGTCTTCGTTTATGCTTCTTCCAGTTTTGAAGTAGAAAATTCAAGAACTCAAAAAAGTTTTGTTGGCACCCACCACACTTCCACTCTTCTTGCAGGCTATCTAAAATGTTTGCTTTCTTCAACAAAATAAAATTGGGTGCCTTTTGATGATCAGCTCCCCCTTCATCAAAAGTCTCTTGGATTGTGGTTTTCAACAACCACTCTCTCTCATCTTCATTATGGTCTTTAAACCATTCTTGCAAATCATCATCTTTTACATCATTACAATACCATACTCCACATGAGTATGTGTTAATCATATCATACTGATGATTATACCAAACTACTCTCTCACAAATCTCTACATAAAAAATCAAAACAAACATGGCCATGAAATGACCTATTACATATGCAACCTCACACATATCATCACTCAAAAAATCACACCTCATAATGTCTTTACAATATTCCTCCTTCCAAGGAATTTTGAACACATCATTTTCTTTGCCTTCATTTGAGTCCAAGTGACTCAAGCTCCCAAACTTTCTCTTCAAAGAAATCTTCATAAGACAAGTCTCAAAACTTGCTAATTGTGCTCTCCATGAGAGATGTGCCTCTTGCAAACAATGCAATTTTTCATATGATATCTTGATAAGACATTCTCCATCTTTCTTCTTCAAAACAACAACTCCAAAACTATCCACAAAACATCTATCAAAGAAATCAATAAAAAATGAATCAAATAACAAAAAAGTATCACCTCCAATGATTTGTTGAGTAGATATCCACAAGCCTCCCTTTGTTTTTGCCAAGATGCCATATTGCTGCAATGATGATTCTTCACACAATGTTGCCTCTTCAAGACAACCATCATCCTTCACTGTAGTCAATCCATGTGAGTGATCTCCATCCACAATTGCCTCTATTACACCATGAAGTCCATCAATGACTATCTCACTATTTTCTATCTCCCCTTTGAGATAGTCTTCCTCATACAAAATAGTTTTCACTCTTGATGAGTGATCTTGAAACATAGATTTTATAGCCTCCATATCCTCTTCATCAATCTTTTCATGTGGATCAACATCCCACATAACTTGAGCCTTGTCAGTGTTCACTCCATATGAGTGAGCTTTCTCCTTTGCATATTCATTTGTCTCCACTCCATTTGAGTGGTCTTTAGCTATGCAACACTCCATGATGAGTGTTTCTCCATCATCTTTATCTTGCCATGGCTTGTCTTCATCATTCTCCTCCATGAGAATGGCTTCATCAAAATTTTGTGCCTCCTCTATGAAGCACTCTTCAACAAATAGTTGATTTGGTGTCTTCTCCATAAGACACTCTTCTTCATATGTCTCCTCCGTGAGACATTCTTCACAATATGCCTTCTCCATGAGGCATTTTTCATCTTGCTGGTTTTCTACATACATGTCTTCCTCTTCAAGGAAGAATTCACCTTCATAACAATGTATGTCTTCTTCAAAAGACATATCTTCATATGAGTCTTCACAAGACTCTTCAAAAACTTCTTCAAAGAAGCAAGGCTCCTCCTTGCTTTGGAGATTGCTACACATATCTCCTCCATAAGCATCTTGCAATGCTCTCCAAGCCATTTGGGATGTTCTACATTTTGCAATGAGAGGGAAAGCTTTCTCTTTCATGCCTCTCCTCAAATCTATGAGAGCCAAGAAATTTTCATATTGCTTTCCTTTCTTCAATTTCTTCTCTTCTCCAAGCATGCTCCAATCAACAGGTTCTTCATAACCAACAACTACAATGTCCCAAAGCCCCTTTGCTAATAGCAAGGTCTTCATTTTAATTGTCCAAAAATTAAACTCTTCTCCATTAAATTTGGGTATCTCCAAGTCTTCATACATGGTGGCCATTCTGCAATCCACCACTCATCAATCTTCACATACCTCTCTTTTGTAAATGTGAACTCTTTTCCTGTCTACTCCAGTTGATGTCACAGCTTGCAAAGGACCATTTGTATTTCCATAGAATTGACCCTTTGTATCTCCACGTCTCTCAATTTTTTTTTTTAGATGAGCAGTCTCCTAAAACTCAACGTCTCTAGGATAAAGACAAAATGAGATGCAAATTTTATCTTCGTCAACTAGTTACTGACACATCTAACAGTCCACACTGGATGAGTGTTTTTCATCCATTACGGATCTTTCGGGCCTCGCACCGCTTCCTCCATTATAGATCTTCTAATCTCCGTTGTGTATATTCCCTACGATCGTTGCTTCACACGCAACTTACGGGTTTCTCTTCACAGCAACAAACTCTATTCAGAGCATTATCACACGATGACCTCACGCGCGATAACTGTGTATTCTCATATGAAACACGTAGGTCATGTCCACTGCACAGTTTTTATCGTGTTCACTCTCGCGTCAAACGTGACTTTCCTCACAACTTACTCCACACTTGACAACGTCCTCCTACAACAGCTTCACACGGGCACAACACATCATTCACCTTCTCGTAGTATATAAATCTCCACGTAGTCTCTTCACAGCATGACAAAGATTTTACATGGTCTTCCACATTTTTCAACAACGTTAGAACAACTCTCTTTACAGAGCACGTATTGTTTCCTCACACAGCGCACAGGTCTCTAAACAGTAGCAAAAAAAAAATTAAACACGCCATTTTTTATTTTCTTTTGACCACTTCTCCTTTTTAAACGCAGCATCCACGTTTTTATATTCTAACACATCCTCCCCCGATTCAAAACACATTTCTGCGTTCACCTCAACCAATCAGAGCATTCAAACAAAAAAAAATTGGTGCCATTTTCCTCAAGGTAGTGCTCCGTCGATTAATCAGCGCGGGCATGCAAATATATTGCGTTGCTCTCACGCCCTACTCGCCTCCACGATGGGATGCGGCTACGTCTCGATGATAATCAACATGCAACAGATTGAAACACTCCCTTGTGCGGGGTGCGCTTGCAAGAACTTAGTAAATTCTTACAATACACCCACAAAATCAAACCCAATAAATATGACTAGCTCTGATACCACATGTGAGCCAGAATTAGTCTAAACTGTTTTATTCATGATAAGTCATTACAATTTATAGCTTGGGAATGAAGAATCTCCCAAATGGATAAAAGACAAATACGTGAGAATATGTAACAGATGAATCTCCCAAGTGGATAAAATACAGATACATAATAATCAAATGTTCTCAACATCACACCAAACCATCTAAATATTACCTATTACAACTGGAGATATTCACATGGAATATTGCCCCATGAAAATAAAAAAACATACTAATAATAAAAATCAATCAAGCTCCAACAAGAAGATGTGTTTGTTGCACAAGCACAACTTGAACATCACAGTAATGTTTGGTATGACTCCAAAACCAAACAAGACAAAGTTAAAAAAAAAACTTGTCTTGATTCAAATTATTATACAAGAAAGGTTTCATCAATTGATCACTTCAAACCATGGAATTAACAAGAGACATTATTGCCTATATATGGAGGCAACTATTACAGGCGCAAGCTATGTAATACTTCTAAGGCCAAGAAGTTCATTACATTCTAGAATGAAGATGATACATTCAAATTTAATTCTTTTTCTACACATTTTTCCAAGTACAAAGAAGAACTTGCAAGATGAATAGCATAGCGTGAAGAAAGCATTGAAAAAGCATGAGATAGCTTGCAAACTAGATATTGTTGTGAGAAATTATCTATATTTGCAACTCAAACAAGAGATTCATGCATTGTTATCAAGGCCTAGAATCCAATAAGACTCTTATCAAGGGGTGTACCAACACTACAAGCAATCAAGATACTGAATGATAAGATGCATTGTAATGTAATGTCATCAAGATTAATAATATAATATGAGATAAAAGAAACTGCAAATTGTTGGGCCCAAATGGTTCAACTCTAAGAACTATAGAGCACTTGACAAGTTGCCATATTCTTTTGTTCAAGGAATAACAATGGCAACTATAAGAGCATTCAAAAGACTACACAAGTACCTAGAATTGCTAAATATTTCGCATTCGAAATATTTAGCCCATTTCTCATATCAAAGTACTTATAATAAAGGGCGAACTTGCAAGGACTTCAAGACTAGATCACAATGAAAAGTAGATAGGTAAAGCAGCAAAAGAAGCCATACACAACTTTGACTCCATCATATACAAGCCAAAAATCAATGACCAATCATTTCAATAAACAACATCGAATGAATGGTAGCACAAGCTTCGCTTGAAGACATTGAAGGAAATACATAATTCATGCAATATTAAATGTTTATTTGCAATAAAATTGTTTTTGAAGTGACTATAAGTGGAACACAACACTCTTAAATATCAATGTAAAAATTTCACATTTAGAAGGGAGAAATTCCCTCTCAAATTCCAACATCATTCTAAAAATTATTTTTGATCATAAGCAAAAATAGAGATAGCACTATGATGTATTAAAATGAGGATGTTATTACATCATAACCCATGTGAAGTGACTAGTGGTATAACCACTATCACAATGACGTAATAAAGGAGGGGGATGTTATTACATCATAACCCATGTGAAGTGACTAGTGGTATAACCACTATCACAATGATGTAATAAAAGGGGGGAAAGTTTTACATCTTATTCCATGTGAAGTGACTAGTGGTATAACCACCTGATGCAGGAGCATCCGGAGGTGGCAGAGCAATCTTGCATCATCAAAAAAATATATATTTTTTAAGTGCTGGCGAGGGGATAAGCTGTCGCGATATCGCGACAGAAAATGTGTCGCGATAAAAGAAGCGCCAAGGGGAGCAGCTGTCGCGAAATCGCGACACATTTTGAAAAGAAGCGCCAAGGGGAGCAGCTGTCGCGAAATCGCGACACATTTTGAAAAGAAGCGCCAAGGGGAGCAGCTGTCGCGAAATCGCGACACATTTTGAAAAGAAGCGCCAAGGGGAGCAGCTGTCGCGAAATCGTGACACATTTTGAAAAGAAGAGCCAAGGGGAGCAACTGTCGCGAAATCGCGACACAAATGGAGAAAGGGCGCCAAAGGGAAAAGTTGTCGCGATATCGCGACGCAAATTGAAGAATGAAGCTAGCAGGAAGAACTGTCGCGATATCGCGACGGGTTTCATAGGAGAGGCAAGGATATCAAAGATGTCGCGATTTCGCGACATGTCGCGGTTTCGCGACCCAAAGGCGGAAAACGAGTGCTGAAGGCAGAGACGTCGCGATTTCGCGACATGTCACGTTTTTGCGGCCCGAAGACAGAAGGAGAGTACGGAGGGCCAAGATGTCGTGATTTCGCGACATGTCGCGTTTTCGCGGCCAGAAGGAGAGAATAGAGGCCGAGCACCCAAAACGTCACGATATCGCGACCGAAGAAGAGAGAGAGAGCAAGGAAGCAAAAATGTCACGATATCGCGATAGGTCGTTCACGACTCCACACGGGCAGGTAGCTGTAGAGGTCGGTGCAGAAGGGCACGTGGCAGCAAAATACAGGTGTCTACAGAGCACTCCTGGGAATGATGATTCAGAGGGTCGATGGACAGGTGGCTGCAGAGCACTCCGCCATTCCATGCCATGATGATTCAAGGCACTTGGCAGCAATATGCAAGCGACGATAGAACATTCGTGTGGGCGGTTACAAACAAACTCCGCAGTCTGTGTAATGATGTCCGAAGGGGGTCGGGTCCGATATAAGAAGCAGCTCATGCATTGTAAGGGGGTTGGCCATTTTGTAACTTCTGTAATTCGGGTTTTGAAAGTTGTTAATGAAAATTTGGTGATTTTTCTGCGTGTAATCTCAGTCCTGCGTCAAGTGGTATCAGAGCCAGAAGGTTCTGAGTGCGCGAACAGATCGTCGGCCGTGAGGCAGTTTGCGCCAGGACTTGTGGTTGGGGTTTGTGAGGAAGTGAGCAGGATGCCTCCGCGAAGGAACCGTGGTGGTGCGAGGAATAGGGGAGCAGAGGTCGATCTCAGAGCCTTGCAGAGGCAAGTGCAAGCCCTACAGGAGGAATTGAGAAGAGGAGTTGAGCCAAGAAGAGAGGACCACAGTGAAGATGAAGTTTGGGAAGACGAGGGTCCATCTGATGAGGAAGAAGCGTTGGATCCAGCAGAAGCTAGGCTGTATAGGGCCATATCCCAGATCGGGAAGAAGCCGAAGTTTGACGTCTCCACCTATTCTGGGAATCTCAATCCCGAGGAGTTGATAGATTGGATCAACGACATGGAGGAATATTTCGAGTATGAGGAGATCTCAGATCCAAATCGGATCAGGTTCGCAAAAACAAAGTTGAAGGGACATGCTAGCATCTGGTGGAAAGGAGTACAGCTGGAAAGGAACAGGAGGGGAAAAGAAAAGATCACCAGGTGGGATCGGATGGTTGAGAAATTGAAGAGGCAATTCATCCCCGCCGACTATGAGTTGGATCTGTTGAGGAGGATGCAGAGTCTAAGGCAGGCGAGTAAATCTGTCAAGGAGTACACGGAGGAGTTCTACCAGATCTCGATTAGAACCGGCCATTTTGAGGCAAATAAGGAGAAGGTCGCCCGCTACATCAATGGATTAAGAACCACTATTCAAGAAGAGCTGAGTCTGGTTCGGATGAGCACGGTTGAGGATGCATACCAGTTTGCCTTAAAAGTGGAAGGGAAACTGAATAGGAGGTTTGAAGGTAAGTAGAGAGGAAAGGATCGTGGTGGGAGAGCTGGTGGAAGGACCAGTGGAGGAAGATACAAAGATCTGAGGAAGACTGGTGAAGCAAGCAGTAGCCAGGATCAAAAGGAAGAGAAAGAGGAGAATACCCATCGCCCACGCAATCAGAACAACAGCTACCTGCGAGGAAGAGGTAGACCTGGGCGTGGGTATGGGAGAGGTGTATTTCGTGGAACCTGCTTCAATTGCGGGGAGGAAGGACATCGGGCATACAACTGCCCGCAGCGCCAAGAAAGGCCAAATCGAAGACCTGAGGGTCAGGCCAGAGCTGTTGTAGCAGACGAAGGTGTCGAATCTGAGCACTCTAAGGAGGCAAAACGAGGGGAAGCGATGGTCATCAGGAGAGTCTTGTTGAATGAGGAAAAGAAGTCAGACCAGAGGAACAGCCTGTTTCGCACAAGATGCAAGTGCTCAGGCAAGGTCTGTAACATCATTATCGACAATGGTAGCACTGATAACTTGGTCTCTGAGGAGATGGTTGCCAAGTTGCAGCTAGAGAGAAGAAGACACCCGCATCCATATCGGATTGCATGGTTACAAAAGGACCATAGGGTGCTGGTCAGTGAGCAATGCCTGGTGAAGTTTAACATTGGGACTTACCGTGATGAGGTCCTGTGTGACATCCTGCCTATGGATGCATGTCACATGTTGCTTGGGAGACCATGGCAGTTTGATCGGAGTGCGGTACATGATGGTCGAGCCAATACGTATTCCTTGTCGAAGGATGGAGTTCGCCATAAGTTGAAACCCCTGAAGGAGGCGGACGAGAAGGTATGTAGTAGTGCTCGAGTCTGTCTAGTTGATGGAAGAAGATTTTTAGATGGCCTGAAGCCAGATCATATGTGCTATGCAATAATCCCTAGGGTTAGGGAAGAAGAATGCAAGGAGACCCCAGTGGAAGTCATGGGTCTATTAGAGGAATTTCTAGATATCATTTTTGATAATGTTCTTGAGGGTTTACCACCTGTAAGGAAGATCAGTCACCACATAGACTTGGTGCCAGGGTCTAGCTTGCCCAATAAGGCCGCACACAGAATGACTCCTATGGAAACTGAGGAGCTGAATAGACAAGTTCAAGAGCTGCTAAAGAAGGGGTTGATTAGGGAGAGTCTTAGCCCGTGTGCGGTACCTGCAGTACTAGCACCCAAGAAGGATGGAGAGTGGAGAATGTGCATAGACTCTCGGGCAATTAACAAGATCACTATAAAATACAGATTCCCATTGCCAAGGATGGATGATATTATGGACTGTTTGAGTGGAGCTGAGTACTTCACGAAGATTGATCTGAAGAGTGGCTATCATCAGATCCGTATCAGAGAAGGGGATGAGTGGAAGACAACCTTCAAAACCAGAGAGGGTTTGTATGAGTGGTTGGTCATGCCATTTGGGCTAACCAATGCACCGAGTACATTCATGCGGCTGATGAATGAAGTCTTGAAGGAATTTTTAGGCAAATTTGTTATTGTCTACTTGGATGATATCTTGATATTTAGCAGAACCCTGGAGGAACACTTGATGCACATCAAGAGGGTTTTTGAGAAGCTGCGGGAGGAGCAGTTGCTGATAAATCTGAAGAAGTGTAACTTCATAAAGAGGGAATTAGTATACCTAGGATTTGTCATCTCAGCAAACGGTCTAAAAATGGACCCAGAAAAGGTGAGGGCTATCATAGAATGGCCTGCTCCAAGAAGCGTGACTGAGGTAAGATCGTTTCATGGTCTAGCCAGTTTTTACAGAAAGTTCATTAGAAATTTCAGCAGTATTTGCGCATCCCTTACGGAGACAATGAGGGGGAACAAGAAGGAATTTAAGTGGACAACCGGAGCAGACAAAAGCTTTGCTATGTTGAAGAAGAAGGTCACAGAGCAACCTGTCTTAGCACTTCCAGATTTCAATAAGGTATTTCAGGTAGACTGTGATGCTAGTGGTAGTGCCATAGGGGTTGTATTGAGTCAAGAGGGTAAGCCTGTCGCTTATTTTAGTGAGAAACTCAATGATGCCAGGAAGAAGTATTCGGTGTATGATCAGGAGTTCTATGCCATAGTTCAGGCTCTGAAGAAATGGAGGCATTATTTGTTGCCAAAGGAGTTTGTTCTGTATACTGATCATCAGGCACTACAGTATATTAACAGTCAAGGGAAGTTAAATCAGAGGCACCTAAAATGGGTTGAGTTCCTGCAGAGCTATACCTTTGTCTTTGAAGCATCGGAGCGAAAGGTCCAATAGAGTGGCGGATGCCTTAAGTAGGAGGCAATGTTTATTGATGGAAATGAAGGTGGAAGTTGTAGGGTTTGCTGAGCTTAAGGGTTTGTACCCTGCAGATCCCGACTTCGCAGAAGCTTGGAAGGCCTGCACTGCGCCTGTTACTTTGGACAGGACTAAGTGGCTAAACTTTTTGATCCAAGATGGAATGTTGTTCAAGGGAAACCAATTATGCATTCCACGGAGTTCAATGAGGGAGAATCTGATCAAGGAAAAGCACAGTGGAGGTTTGGTTGGACACTTTGGTCGAGACAAGACCATTTCCCTTGTTAATGAAAACTACTACTGGCCGTAGTTGCAACAGGATGTGACAAAATTCGTGCAAAGTTGTAGGATATGCCAGATGGCGAAAGGTGTGAGACAACATACTGGCTTATATCAACCACTACCTGTACCCGAAAGACCGTGGGAGGACATCAGTATGGATTTTGTTCTTGGTTTACCCAGGACACAGAGGGGAAACGACTCCATACTTGTGGTGGTTGACAGGTTTTCGAAAATGGCTCACTTTATCCCCTGTCAGAAGACTAGTGATGCGGTCCATGTGGCAGGTTTATTTTTCAAGGAAGTGGTACGACTTCATGGGCTGCCAAAGAGTATTGTGTCGGACAGGGATTCCAAGTTTGTGGGGTATTTTTGGAGAACCCTTTGGAAGAAGTTGAAGACGGATTTGAAATTTAGTTCTGCATACCACCCATAGACGGATGGCCAAACAGAGGTGGTAAATAGAAGTTTGGGCAATCTGTTACGATGCCTGGTCGGAGACAAACCGAAGGGATGGGATTTAGTTTTGCCACAGGCGGAATTCGCATACAACAACTCTGTTAACAGGAGCACCAACAAATCTCCATTCCAGATAATTTATGGGAGCAGCCCAAGGAACGCTTCTGAGTTGAGAAGGATGGATACAAGAGAAAAATGCAGTGCTGAGGCCGAAGACTTTGCTGAACACCTGAAAGGCTTGCATGAGGAGGTGACAAGGCACATCACTAAGATGAATACTCAGTATAAGACCAGGGCAGACCAGAAGCGTCGGGCTAAGGAGTTTGAAGTAGGAGATGCCGTCATGGTCCATCTAAGAAAAGAAAGGTTTCCCGCCAAGACCTATAACAAGCTGAAGATGAAGAAGTTTGGGCCATGCAAAATCATTGGAAAATGGGATTCGGGTAATGCATACGAGGTGGAGTTGCCGAGTGAACTTAACATCTCACCAGTTTTTAACATTTTGGATTTGGTCGAGTATCATGAAGGAGATAGCAGTGAAACACCAAGCCTAGATTTGTGGAGCATTCCAGCAGCCACCCCGATCGCAGACGAGATAGAAGAAGTCCTTGATACGCGTGAGGGCCGAAGTACTCGGAATAGGTGCTATTCTAAATATTTGATCAAGTGGAAGGGCAGACCCGTAGAAGATGCGACTTGGTTGTCGAAGGCAGAGGTTGACCGCCTGGGTCTACCTCCCACAGAACAGAAGTGAAGGTCACTTCTCAATTCACCCTGGGTGTCTGATGCAGGAGCATCCGAAGGTGGCAGAGCAATCTTGCATCATCCAAAAAATATTTTTTTCTCTAAGTGCTGGCGAGGGGATAAGTTGTCGCGATATCGCGACACTTTTGGAGAATAGGCGCCAAGGGGAGCGGCTGTCGCGAAATCGCAACACATTTTGAAAAGAAGCGCCAAGGGGAGCGGCTGTCGCGATATCGCGACGCAAATTGAAGAATGAAGCTAGTAGGAAGAACTGTCGCGATATCGCGATGCAAATTGAAGAATGAAGCTAGTAGGAAGAACTGTCGCGATATCGCGACGGGTTTCACAGGAGAGGCAAGGATATCAAAGATGTCGCGATTTCACGACATGTCGCCGTTTCGCAACCCGAAGGCGAAAAACGAGTGTTGAAGGCAGAGACGTCACGATTTCGCGACATGTCGCGTTTTCGCGGCCTGAAGACAAAAAGAGAGTACGGAGGGCCAGGATGTCACGATTTCGTGACATGTCGCGTTTTCGCAGCCAGGAGAGAATAGAGGTCGAGCACCCAAAACGTCACGGTATCGCGACCGAAGAAGAGAGAGAGAGCAAGGAAGCAAAAATGTCGCAGAAGCAAAAATGTCGCAGAAGCGCAACATTTTTGCTCACGACTCCACACGGGCAGGCGGCTGCAAAGGTCGATGCAAAAGGGCACGTGGCAGCAAAATACAGGTGTCTACAAAGCACTCCTAGGAATGATAATTCAAAGGGTCGATGGACAGGTGGCTGCAGAGCACTCCGCCATTTCATGCCATGATGATTCAAAGCACTTGGCAGCAATATGCAGGCGACGACAAAACATTCATGTGGGCGGTTACAAACAAACTCCGCAGTCTGTATAATGATGTCCGAAGGGGGTCGGGTTTGATATAAGAAGCAGCTCATGCATTGTAAGGGGGTTGGCCATTTTGTAACTTCTATAATTCAGATTTTGAAAGTTGTTAATAAAAATTTGGTGATTTTTCTGCGTGTAATCTCAGTCCTACGTCACCACCTCTCACAAGAGAGACAAGTTTGTTTGAATTATTTTTTTATCATAAGCAAAAATAGCAATATCGTTGTAATGTATTAAAAGGTCACCACCTCTCACAAGAGAGACAAGTTTGTTTGAATTATTTTTTTATCATAAGCAAAAATAGCAATATCGTTGTAATGTATTAAAAGGAATGAATGTTAGGAGTTATTGCATCATAACCCATGCGAAGTGACTAGTGGTATAACCACTATCAATGTGATGTAATAAAAGAGAGAATGTTAGGAGTCATTACATTATAACCCATGCGAAGTGACAAGTGGTATACCCATTATCATTATGATGTAATAAAAAAAGTGAAAGTTAGGAGTTATTACATCATAATCCATCATAATCCATGTGCAATGACGTATAACCACCTCTCACAAGACAAATAGTTACAAGTTTAGTTGAAGGAGTATTATTTCTAGAATAGACATTATATGTACTTTAAATACTCATTCTTGCATAATACAAAGTATAGAAGAAAATCATCAAATAACAATGAAACAAAATAAATTGTTATATTTAATTTGTTGTACTGCATACCACCGTGTTAACAACCATATCACGTGATTATGCCTTCACCATACAATTCAAAAAAATTTATGTATTTAAAAATTACATAAAATTTAACACTATTAAAACACATTATTATTTTTCCACAAACAATCTTGTATATTTTTAATGATTTTATTAAAAAAACAATCTCAACAATCAACATAGTCGCCAGGAGGTTGAAATACAACTGAAATAAAGGAAAATATATTCTTATTTAAAGATTAATTTTTTTTAAATTTTTAAATAAATAAATATTTATTTAAATAAATTTATCTTTCCTTTAAAAATATTGTCTTATACTAAACTATGTGATAATTCATAATTTAGTGTTTTACATGATTAAAAACCCATTTCAGCTCGATGGTTCGACATTAAAATCATATTCTAAACTACCAAATTATAAACTAAGTACGCGATCTTAAGCTGCCACAACAACTTATTCGGTTGGCTTACGTGCAAGGAATGATATAATTCATAATTTAGTGTTTTACATGATTAAAAACCCATTTCAGCTAGATGGTTCGACATTAAAATCATATTCTAAACTACCAAATTATAAACTAAGTACGCGATCTTAAGCTGCCACAACAACTTATTCGGTTGGCTTACGTGCACGCAATGATACTAAACGCCTGAGTAAGTTAAAATTTAAAAAAAGAAACAGTAAAATTGTGGTATCAGATGATATCGTTTTAATTAGTTAGATTCTTTTGATAGCTAAAATCTTATCCAGACACACCTATATAATTAACAAACTAATATAAAAATATTATACGGCTACCATACAATCATGATTAATACATATAAAATGAGCCGTTTCTTATGACAAGTGAAAGAAAAAACACTTCGCCCTATATAAAACTTAAAAAAAATAAAAAATAAAAACCACTTCCATGATACGTTTATTTTTTATCATCCTACGTTATAAGGATTCGCCCAATTTTACTAATGAAGTCAGAAAATCTTGGTAAAATTTAACACATACCCTTTACCTTTTTTTAAATGTTTTACTGCAAATTTAACACATACAAAATTTAGCAAAGGTTTCCACTAATAACTTTTTAAAATTTATAAAATAATCTTTTTAAATTTTAGTATCTAATTTTATGTTAAATTTTAATTAATTTTCTTAACCTTTACCAAATTCAAATTCGTTCTCAAACCTGGCATCAACCAATATTTATCCATTCCTTCATACGCCCACCTATAAAACCGCCTCGCGAAACATATTACCGGGAATAAACATTTACCTCAAATAAAAGATGGATACAAAATCATTTCAATAGTCCCTTAAAATACGTTTGCCTCCTATCAAAACTCGTACGAATCTATTGGGTGCACCTTAACCAAACTACTTTTACTTTTTTAAAGAATCTCGTAATTTTATTTCCATTTCCTTTAAGCTAATGGGTGCACCTTGACCATCAATATTATTGTATGTTCAATTACCTCCCTTAATTGTGGGAAGTCATTCTCGTCTTCAAACATTTTCATAATTTTATAATTGAAAAGTATATTCAATATTTTTATTTTCTTAAAACTTTCATCAACTAAATTTAAGCTGGAATATACTTCGCATCCAAGTTATAATTTAAATCTGCTTAATATATGTATTATATTATCCTACGAGTGGAAAGAGAATCTAGATACTCTATCCGCTTTAGAGTATGTAATTATTATATCCTAATAGTGCGTTCAAGTATCTCATGCCAACCACAAAAGAAATCTCGATACTTCATCTTTTATACCTTACCACCCCTGTTTTTTTCAACAGTTGGTTATAATAATATAATTTTTAGTAATTAATATATAAACGGTTTAAAATACTATTCATTTTTTTTATTGTTGACCTGAAATAAAAACCCTAAAACCAGAGAATTCCCTCCAAGATTGTTAGTAGTTAAACTCACATAACAACTTATTTTACATACACGTCATTCAACACCTACTTCCCTACCTCTGTCCAGGACTGTGCACCTATAATAGGAGACATCAAATGAGAAAAATGGCAAATCAAACTTTCTCCATCACGCTATTTCTCCATAGGACTGTGCACCTAAAATAGGAGACAGTACTCAGATATTTCTCCATCACGCTATCCGTTAGGTTTCCAGTAAACTTTAAAAAGCAAGTTGGCCCACTTCCCTTGCAAAGTAATACGCAAAATAGCTAACCAATCTAACCCTAGAAATTGAAGATAACCCAGGATTCCATACTAAATATATCCTTCAATCTTGAGATCCTCCATGTATTGGGATCAGAATTCTTTAATTTAAGAACCTGGTCTTCCCAAGGATTCCATACTAAATATATCCTTCAATCTTGAGATCCTCCATGTATTGTGAGCAGAATTCTTTAATTTAAGAACCTGGTCTTCCCAATCAAACTATCCTTATGAGGGTTTTTTTTTTTTTCAATTTATGAAGACTTATTTTATTTTAGATCCTTATATTATCAATAAAAAAACCTGAAATATGCAAGGCAATGGAAACAACATTGTTCTCATAGGAATATATCACAACATCTCCGAATCTTTTCAGCTGACAGGATTAAATAAAAGCTAATAGCAAGGGAAAATAAAAGCTCTGTAACCGATTGCATAAACCATGTACAACCAGTTGCCAGGGCAATTATTGCACTATTTCTAGCCTCTCTACTTGACATATTTCTACTCTAAAACCCTATGATACAGCTTCCATCAGAAAACAATATATACATATTAAAACAACCTAGATCTAGACATTCCCTACGAATTCTTTCAATCACAAATTTATTACAACAATGTTGTTATTTATGTCATTCTTCAGATTATGCCGGCGTACACGTTTTCACGGTCAACCTGCGTTTCACAAGCCAGCAATATTAGTTTTCAAACAAATATTGCTAGTACATACATCTTTGGAAAATGGAAATAATAAGATTACTAGTCCAGTGACCTTGAAGGTTGTGCCACAGATTTCTTCCTCCATGGCTGGAACTGCCATCATTTTGTTCTTGGGATGTTCATAGCTTCTCAATCCACCTCCACTCAAAAAGAAACACCCTGCATCAACCAAACCTCAGATTCAAAATATAAATATACATGAAAAACAATATACATACACACACTCTTGTTCGTAGCAAGATCTTAAAAATACCTGTGGGAAATGAAGCGAGCGACTTTCCACATGCCCCTTGCAGAAGCCCTGCGTCATCCGCAAAGGCCAGATGACCATCGGCAGTTATACCCCAATAAAATGACACCTTGCCGTTCGAATCCTGTAGAGAACACATTAGTGTGAAGCTTTTCCTATCCTTGCGATGAAATTCTGATATATATTCAGAGAGTTTATTTATATCCTTATCTTACCGTTGCCACAAATATTCTTTTGCTACTTTTATCAAAGATTATGAAGGCAAACTGGCCCTCCAGGTGGCCTACAACATGACTGGCAGGGTAAGGCGCCCGATCCCTTAGGGTCTTGTAGGCCTCTATCACTAGTAAGACCTCGTTCACCGACTTGGACAGACCGTACTGCTGCCTTAAGCTCGGCAAATTCTGAAGCGTACCTTCGAAAAGGCAAAATATCTCGTCCTTTACAGCGAAGGACCTGAAGATTTTCAACAAAAAAAATATCTATATCCATAATACGTACACAAAATATTGTATTAAAAAAAGATCAACGTAATATGCCTCTGACACAAAAATTATTCGACAGCAATTCTTAAATAATTGTAAATGTTTTTTCAGACAATATTGTCCAGCTTTCTGTTTAATTTAACATTAAAACCTAAAAAATAAAAATAAAATTATATTGTGTGAAGCTATAAGATTAGTTTTTCTGAGATCTATAGAAATCAGGAATAGCTTTAAAAGCTTTAACAATTTCAGAGCTCTGCAGAAACTTCCTGAGATCTATAGAATCAGGTAGAGCTTCATAAGCTTTAACAATTTCAGAGCTCCGCAGAAACTAAAAAGTTACGAGAATCAAAGCTAGCCAAACTAGCCTGATGATTCTATTTTAATTTATTTAAAATGAATTACCTCGGTCTTAACATGTCCTCTTTATCATGCGTGTACGCCATGCTACACATTCCCTCAACATTCACAGAAATGGCCCGCGGCAGCTCATCGAGGAAGGATTGAAGCAGATTCAAAGCATTCTTCCTGGGAGAGGGGCTTTTATCTCCGGGAGTTCTAAGCTCCTCGGGGCCTGTGGCCACGGTGCTGTTAAAGATCGCCAACATTCTGCTCCGCTTTTCCTCGAATCAAAACCCTTTCAAATCTAGGAAAAATCCCGCTCTCGCCTCGCCAGATCCCTCTGCAGCAGCTCTTCCACAAATTCGTGAAATATGTTCTTCCCTGGGGCCGGCCTGCTTACATATCTATAAATACAGACGAAACGAATACGATGTAATCAGTCACATACACATTTATAATACGTTTTCAAGGATTCAGATTCAAAGAAACGCCAGAATTTTCCAGAATTACGCGTCAAACGGGACGCATTTGGCTTGTTATGTAGCGTAAAGCGCAGATGCCTTAAATAACAGAAAAGGAACAATTCAAAGAGATTATCATATTTTTTAACTGACCTGACTTACCCTCCTCTCTTACAGAACACACTCCGATATTTACAAGCGGTACAAACGCAGAAAAATTACTCGTATCGCGACAACATTCAGGGAATAGGGAGAGAAGCTTAGGCCGAATTCTATAAAACTTTGGAGTCCATTAACTGGAATCGATATTTTCCCGGGATCCGCGCGTAATTTGACGTTTATCCAGGTCGAGATTCTTCTCCTGTCCAGTGCCGCTGCAACGCGTGTATCAACGGTCCAGTCCGTCGTCCTTCGCTTCCCGCGGAGGGTCTAAGATCATGCCGACTTGCGTGGCGGATCTCAAATTTGTTTTAAATTTGATGAAGTTTGGGGCGCCGCGGTTTCACGGGAAGTGCCTTTAAAGCAGAGGCGGCACGGCATGATGATGAATTACGAGAAGGATGGCAACGTCCGTCCTTTCGTGTCAAGCCTGTGGGTCTACCTGGAAAGGTTGTGGCAATCATAGAAACCCAATGTGGAGAGGTGATATATATTTATCCTTTTACCTAAGTGAATGATTAATTTATTAGAATTGAAGGTGATGCATATTTATCCTTTTACCTAAGTGAATGATTAATTTATTAGAATTGAAGTGAGGATAATCATTGAAGTGAGGAATGATGTGTTCCCCTAAACGTTGCACTAATTCAAGACTAAGATGGCTTACTAGAATCAAAGTTTCATAAATTGATTATAAATAAAGATAAAGTAAAGTTTCATTGATAAAGTAAATGGACCTAAATTATTTATAAAATAGAAGAAAAATTTCAAAGGATAAGTGTCATTTTAGAGTAAGAAATGAGTTACCACATGAAAAATCATTAAAGCAGTGGATGGGGTTGTGCAAGGATGATGGCATGAGAGACTACTTTCTTTGGTAAGACAAACACTCTTGATGGTTTTTACATGTACATTTTATGGATATTTTGCTTTAAAGAAGCTTCTTTTCATTATGCTTTGTTGCTCTCAAGAAATATAAACTAGTGTCTTCTTGCCAATATTGAACTCCACCACGTGTAAATTAATGGGTTGGGTTTGAGATTTTTTGACCTCCACCCTATTTGAATTAATTATGTAAGGGTTGATTCATGTTTATGAACAATGTGCTCATAAGTTATAAATCTGAAAATGGTAGGCTTATTGAATGATAATTTAAACTCAAGCTCCCAAAGGTTAGTAGAAAGGTTAGTAGATTGGTAGTTGTTTGTTTGATTAGGCATTTATTAAGAAGGGACTTGGATATAAACCTTGGGGGTGTCAATTTGTATAGGTAGTAGTTTATTCTGAATCATTTGAGTGCACGCTAGATCGACGATGATGGTACGGATCTTGAACAATCGATGGTCTTCTCCTCAAGCCAAGTCAACAACAATGAGTTGGTATAGATTTGTTGGGAGCAGCCCTATGGTTTGAACCCTACGCTTGTCAATATTAAAAAATATTGTGGTTGTAACCAACTCCCCCATGTAAGAAAAAAAAAGATAAATTTAAACTCAAGGCATGAGAATAAAATTTATGTTTTTTAAATTGTAATGCAATGTTTTTTTTTGAAAAAATTGAAAAAAAACTTGTATTAAAACATTGATCAGTTACAATTGGGATAAGATACATCCCAACCGAAAACAATGAAAGCACATGATTACAAGAGAAGAGGAAGATTTGCACTGGATCCAAATCTCTTGAACCAATACCAAGCTAGCTGAGAGAGTTGATAGGTCAGTTACAACAACTTATCGCGAAAACACGCAGCAAACACCAACTTCACCTCTGTCCGCGAAAAAGCTACAAGTCGCAAAATTGCGACACAATACTCCTCTGACTGCAAAAAAGTCAACCTGTCACGAAATCGCGACATGTCGCGAAATCCCGACAAAAATCCAACCTTGGCCGCGACGGAGCAACATGTCGCGATATCACGACAAAAATCCAGCAGCAGCCACAATGACGCAACACGTCGCAAAATCGTGACAACTTTCCTCCAGCGGCCGCGACGGCGTAACATGTCGCGAAATCACGACAACTTTCCTCCCTTGGCCGCGACGGCGCAACATGTCGCGAAATCGCGACAACTTTCCTCCCTTGGCCGCGACGGCGCAACATGTCGCGATATCGCGACAATTTTCCTCCCTTGGCCGCGTCGACGCAACATGTCGCGATATCGCGACAACTTTCCCTCGACAGCAACGACGGCGTAACATGTGAAATCGCGACAACTTTCCTCCCTTGGCCATGACGGCGCAACATGTCACGAAATCGCGACAACTTCCCCTCGGCCGCAGCGATGGCGCAACATGTCGCGATATCGCGACAACTTTCCTCCCTCGGCCGCGATGGCACAACATGTCGCGATATCGCGACAACTTTCCTCCCTCGGACGCAACGGTGAAATTGTAATGCAATGTTAATTTGTGGCTATTATTGAATAATTAGTTCCTATTATAGCTAGATAACTATAATGTATGGATCATTTGATGGATTAAGAGTTGTGGTTAACATTGAGGTAGCTTCTATTATATATTGAAGATTATAGCAATGTTATTTTTATTAGTACATTGGTATATTGATTTTTATCAATTACAAAAAAAGATTATGAAATTAAATTATTTTAACAAATGATTTATTAAGGTTGAAATCAAATTTAAATTATTATTTTTTGCAATTTATGCTAGACTAAGATGTATATTTTAAAGTAAGTAAAATTTAAATCAATAATTTGTTAAGAAGAAGAATAAGAATAATAGACAATCCTGATATTTCAATACTTTATTTATTCTGCTTTAAGGACACTTATTCTAAAAATCATTTACATTTGGGATGTATGAAGAGGTTATGTACTCTTGAAAATCACCAACATCTCAAATATCTATAGAATTTATTCAATCATAAAAAACATTTATATTTCAAATATATCTAGAGATTATCTCTAGCTTTATGATCACATGGATTTCTTAATGCAAGAACATCCAAGTAATAATAATAATTTGTATCTAGTTGTCAAGAGAAGAGGAAGGGGCATGAATTTTAGCCTTTCATATCCCACCTTCATTCCTGTTTATGGAAAAGCATAAATTAGATGCATTGTTGCATTTACAAGGAACCCGACAAAAGAAGTAATTTAATGAAATATTGAGTTTTTTAATTTGTTGTTGTTTATTTTTTGGTCGTGTGAATTTGTTCAGGTTGCTAGAAGAGGTTGTCTTTCATTAGACCCCCTCATATAGACTACATCATATGGTATTAGAGCCAGGCTAAGAGGAAGTTGAGACAAGGGTCAAAATTATATATAGTCTATATCGTGTAAGTAGAACATTCTCATTGAATGCCCCTATGAATAAGCCAAGTTATGTGAGTCAAAATGAAAATAAAGACCAACAAATTTTCTATGGTGACAAGGATCCAATAGAGAAGAGTTTAACTATCTATTGTATCTTGTTTTATGAAGAGTTTGTTGCTACCCTGTATTTTCCAATAAGTCTTGGGAGTGGTTGTCTAGGAGAATTTCTATATAGGAGAATGTAGTATTTATTGCTAAGGAGAGATAAAAATTGTGATAAAATATAGCATTTATAGTTTTCGTTTTTGGTGTTCAATGTGTATGTTTGTTCTCAACCAGAGAATATTAACAATCCACTTTTTTAGCCCCTTGTGATTTTACTTCTCTTATTTTGTGAAGCAATTTGGTAGAGATTTCAACCTCGACAGTGAGAAATTTATTGGCCATCAAGTTGATTGGCAATAAGTTTGGCAGAGATGAAGCATTGGTCATGGCAAAAGAAATTTTTTGTGTCAATTTAGAGAATTTTGGCAGGCATTGTGTTGAATTTGACAAAGTTGTTATAACTAATCTTAATAAATTTGGCACATATTAATGGCAAAAAGAGTCTATAGGGTATTAACTTGATCAAGGAAAAGCATTTTAGGGTTTATTATTATTTTGGCCTTATTCCAACCATGTACACAAAGAATATTTGATTTTGGGTATTTAATTTTGTATTGTTATCTTAAACTAGGCAATATGTCTACTTTTGTCCATGTATGTCTAATGATAAGCGCCCTCACCAAATGGTAGTTAAGCTTCCTGAAGATGCAAGTGTAACGCATGCCTTGGAAAATCATAACAGTTTTGAAGTTTTCTTTTGTGGAAGGATTTAAATACATACATGAAATACTGACGGGTGAGGATTCTTATTTGGAATTTTGTGTAGTTGTAGGTATAGATAAAGTTGAGGTAGTCTTCAATGCAAACATCATAGACAAGCCCTAACGAGAGGGTCACATCGAGGTCCATGTAGGTTATGCTATGCACCAAGGGAGCCAAAGGTGTGTATAGTGATGTGGACAACATTTCTACTTCACACATAAATGAGGTTTTGTAATTATATTTCATTTGCATTTATATTGTGTTGTTAGTAGGGTTTATCTATTGGCAGGGAGATTGAACAAAAAGTGGCAACTTGTAAGATATAGGTTGGCCACATAATTATTTTGGCCATTGATAAGTTGTTAGCAAAAATGACCATATGGCATCCATCCTTTATGTAATGTATGAGTAGCATCAATATCATAATTTTTTTTCATGGTATTAAAGGCAGTTTGGGAGAAATCTGAGAGGAAGAGCAAAAGAAAGAAGAGATGATTAAAAAAATAAAAATATATATTAGAAAAAATCAAAAGAAAAGAAAATTAAAGACAAAAAGAGAGTATATAAGAAATTTAATAATGGGAAAGGCGAATATGTAGAACCCTTTGACAAATCAATATTTCTCGCTATGATGTGGGAGAAATGCTTGAGGAATGACTACGAAGAAATTGATGACATGGATGAATGGAGAAGCTACAAACAATGATAACATTGACAATGAGGATAAGATAACCAATTTGTAGAGTCTCAAATAGATTCTAGTTAAAGAAATCAAGATCCTAAGAGAATAAAATAGTGCTCTTTTGAAGACAAAAAAATGAGTTATCAGATTAAGAAATAATATTGAAGGATTATGAAACAAAGTTGAAGGAAAAGATGGTAGTGTTGAGAGAAGTTATAAAACAAGTAGAGACAAAGACATAAACAAGCAAGAGAATGAGAATGGGGAAGAGGCAATTAGCCCAAGTCACCAATAGTAGTGATAATGAAGATGATAGTGCAATCATTCCAACTTCTGTTCAAAATCATCTATGAGTGGCACTACAAATAAAGAGAAAAAGAAGGATAAAGAGATAAAATATGAAGTGCTTAAAGAAACAAAAAATTTGTGCAAAGAAGGACGACTGTAACACCATAAGTATACATGAAGATGAACATCATGGTGTTATTGATTATTGTGATGGTCATGACAAAGGCCATGTTGTTGAAGAACATAGTGGTGATCAAGATATTGGGTGATTTGGCACACCAAAGGTATTGGATCTAAGTTAATGAAAAAAATTGGATATAATGGAAAAGGATGGCGAAGGAATGGATAAGGTATATTAAATTCCATAAAGCCAAATGTAAGGCCAAATAATGAAGGCCTTGGTTATGTTGGTCAAACAGAAAGTGGTGACACCAAGTTTGTGAAAGGAGAAGCTTATGCAAAGTATGAAATATTTTGTTGCAATCCTTTTGGATGATCATAACGTGTGACAATTGAATGTTGGAATTTGCATCCATGTGAGATTTGTAGTGGAAATAATCCCCTTAAGAAATATTATTAGCACAAAGATAAAATGGCTAACAAAATACATGTTGATTATGGTTAGATGAATGTGATGGAATGGGATAAAGTGAAATAAATGTTGAGTGGATTCTACAAGAGAAGGTTTTGTTCTAAAAAGAAAGCAAGGATAAGACAAAAAAAGGGGCATTGTGAAGAAAGCAAAGCTAAAATGGTGATAACTATGAATAATAATTAATGTCCATAAGCTAGAGCTTGTGAAGCATTTCTCTTACATAGAGTGTATGAAGCAAGAGCATCTAGGTAAAAACATGAAAATAAATTCTTTTTAGTTGCCAAGAGAAGAGGGAGGGACATTAATTTTAGCCTTCCATATTCAACATTCATTCTCATTGTTATAAATAAATAAATTGTATGTATTGTTGCATTTCTAGGGAACCCAACAAAAGAAGCAATTTAACAAAATTTTGAGTTTTGTAATTTGTTCTAGTTTTATGAATTTGTTCGGACTGCTAAAAGAGACTATATTTTATTAGATTCCATATTTTAGATTTGACCCAACTAATCATTCTACCAAATCCTACAATGATTTGATGGGTATTATCAATCGGAACATTGGATTAAAAAAGCCCATCATGTTAGCCACCTTTTGACCTAAATCCAACAATTGGATTGTTGTCTTTTAAAAATAGAAAGGGAGCATAATTTATCAAAGATCAAATTTGAGCCAATACATTTACTATTGGAATCCCCTTATAGGAAACGATAATAGTCTCGATTCACTAAAATAAAGACGTACTATGTAGTATTGGATATTTTATAAGTAAATGTGAATTCTTACCTTTTTCAATGCTATGTATGCAATATTGTGTTGCATAAATAAATAAACCAACATTATACCTATATAAGAAATATTTGGGATTGCTAAGATTCAACAAGCCTTATCCAAGTGGTCTATAGAAATGTACCTATCATTGGATTGTTTCTAAATTATATTCTTGTCATATTGCTAGTGTATTCATATATGGCTTTAGGGTTGTACAAATAAAGTTCTTATCCCTTATTGACAAATAATTATGTGGAGTTTGTATGATTGTATTATGATTACCAAGAATTTTTGGGTGTTAGTACATACCAATTAAAATGTTATTTTCTTGCTTTTTATTTAACTTTAGGGATCTTACACTTTTTCAAAATTCAATCATAATTAAACAATTTCAAGTAAAAGTGTTTTCACATGCTAATTGATATAGCTTCATGATTACAAGCATTCAAATCAATACACATTAATATCACTTTGCATTAGTTTAAAAGAAAAAATGAGTGTCATTAGATTATTTTTTAGGTTTATTTAGAGGAATTCAAAGGAGCATCAATCATTCTTTGTGTTATTTAAAACACTCAACTTGACATGCTTTTATATACCAAAAATTAAAACACTTCTATGATTAGATTCCCCTTGAAAACCAATATCTAAGATTTAAATGAATTAAGTGAAGTATATCTATCATGATTGAAATTATAGTGTATGGTACTTGATATTAGGTTTATTGACCTCCATATAACATATATAGTATCCTCTAGCTTATTTGACTCACCATCATAATAGTTGTTACACATGATGCATGTTGTGATCCCCCTTTCACAACCCAAAAAATACTTTGAAGAATATGTATATGTAACATCGTTATGAATTTTGAATTTACCTTTTCATTGACAACAATTATTTATAATAAGCTAATTTGGTATGGAGTTGTGGTGATCATAACTTTCATCATCAATTGTGTAGATTGCTTAAAGTATACCCATGCTTTCCCATGACCATTATGCATTGATACTAGGGATAATTTTTTTAGCACTAGATGCTTAGGGAACCTTAAAATTACAAGAACATGAAACCATCATGTAAAATCTAAGGAATAATGCTAGTGTATGATCAACTAAAATCTTCATTCCAAAGCTAAACCTTTTGGTACCACTAACTATTTCCATTTGGCTAAAATTTCCAAAACAACCTTCGATTTTATGATATCAAGTATATTTTATAATCAAATTAATTTAGAGCCTCTTAAATGTAGGATGGATATTAGGTGCTTGTATCTTAGAATGGTATTGAATATTACTTTAAACTTTATGCTACATGAAACAACCTTTCTAATTTGATGTACATAATGAGTCGACCTCATTTAGACATCTTGGGAATGTCTACACACCTTAGGAATATCTAATTCCAAAATACGTTTGACTAGTAATCAATTAAAATACAAAAGATCAAACCAGCCCATTATTTTTTTATTAGGTAAAAGATGAGGTTTTGAAAGGGACCACAAACCTTGTTTACAAAATGAGACTGTCAGATATCAAGGTCCCACCCTGAAACTTAGGCGAAAACATCAGCCTAAATTTAAATTTGAGCACAGAAGAAGAATATAAAATTTGAACCTCCCGCTCAAACTAAAGACTTCAAATTTGAAACTTCCTGCCTAGCAGAAGAAAAGGTAAACCTACCTTCTAGCACCAAAACACAATTCCTCCTAGCAGGAAACCGAGGCTGGAAGCCAAGAAGGCTCACCAAAATAAAAATCGGTACCCAAGGAACTACAACTGAAGATACTAGTAAACTAGACCCAGCGCAAGTATCCAAAAAAATTTACACCTTAAAACATGAGGATCCTGCAATCCATTGTAATTAAATAGAAAAAATGAAACTGAACACAAATTTAAATAAACCACAATACATTAGTGTGCGCTTAAAAACAACATGAAGCCTTGAAAATAGACCAACTCGTCGAAAGCATCTTGCAAAGGAACCACAACTTGTAAATTTGAAATAGAGCACTAAAAATAAATAGCCTATGGAGATCCAGGGAAGCACGAGAGAAAACACAGATTAGGCCTTCCCACCTAATAAAAACTCCCACATCTAGGAGCTAGCCTATACTATAAAACCCGTAATCTAGCACATAGGCATTGCAATAAATTTGGGTCTACAGCGCTATAATATGGTTTAAAAATAACAATTTTAACATCTCACTCAGATCATAACGCTCAAGAAAATACACTATAAACAAAATATTTTCCAGCTATAATAAATAAACCCACCTTCTAGAGTAAAGTAAATCTAGCAACATGAACCCTGAAGGCTTACCAGTGGATCAGTTGGTAGAAGGAACACTGCAACTGCAAACACCAACCAGCAACTGAGACCAACCTATCCAAGGTGGGGCACTGAGATCTAGAGTCCTACATTAAGAGGGACTCAACAAAAAAGCTTTTGAAGAGTAAGACCCGACCAAGGAGCATAGGGTTTTAAGGAAGACCCTAGAACTTCAAATAACCCTATGAGTGCAAAGGATAATACATAATTTTATTGCTTAGAGAAAAACCATGACCCTATAAGATGAAAGCAGAAAATCAGAGCTCCAACCATAAATTCTATTTAGATAGAAAAATCGATATACATCTCTGAAAAGAAGAACCCAAAACCACCATATGAAGGGCCAATCTACGAAATACCAGACACGTGGGTTGAAAGCACCCTCATCCTCCACTGTGATAGGTATGTGGTCTCCCCCAGGATTTTGGGTCAGGTAGGACAAGCCCATGAATGGCGAGGAGAAAAGAGCTATCAAGCACACACCTTTAGAAAAATTCCAACAACTTCGTTGAACCACCCAAACCACTAGACACAGTGGCTACCAGCACAAACCAAACCTAATGGCTAGGAATGCACAGTCCCCCCCTCTCCTAGGAGTTTGGAACAGGAGGGGCAAGACCATAAAAACAAAGGGAGAAACCTAACTAACAGTAAATGCAACTGGTAACCAATAGGTCCAACCAATGAAGTCGTACTAGGTATCCAACACCTAGATAATCATCCATTATAGTCACACTAGATGGCAGCATTGCAGGGGATCCCTCTTTGCAGGGGAGAGGGGATGTTAGAATAACCAGTCCAATATTTTAATGTGTATCATTAATGTGATATATCTTGGTAAAATGGTGAAGAATGACATCGTTCTTTATTTTTTGGCTTTGAAAATTAATTAAAAATTCTAAAAATATCCTTCTCTTCCATTGTGCTCTTATCAAATATTGTTTATGTAGTAAATATTTGGATTTGATGTTATATAGATACAATAATCAAATAAAAATCTCATAAATGCACATTGTTATACATATCATATCATAGTTGGTTATTGGGATTATATTCCAATGGTAATTCCTCTATTTAACCAAATCAAGATTTCCTAAGCTTTGAGATTTGATATATAAAAAATATCATGTTTATAAAGAACAAGTTTTTGTCACCTTCTTTGGTGTTGAATTTATAGGATGCTTTGAAGAATATACAAATATTGATAAAACCATGTTAGGGATGTTTATAAAATCTTTTTGGATTTTTATCATCAACCATTATTTCTATACAATAGTCAATTAAAGCGACATAAACCATTCATCCAGCTATGCCATCTACAACTTACACAAATAATCCAAAAATAAGTTTTTTTGTGTCAATCCCTATGTTGGGGATTGATTTTACATGCTACATTTGTTGTATTAAGTATTTTATGTTATCAATAAAATGTTAATTAAAGTTTTTGCATATTAGAATGGGTAATTTGTTAAATAAATTATAGAAGAGTTAAAGAGTTATTGAATCCTTAAATATATAAATTTGTGGCTAAGACAATCCTTTGTATAAGTAGTAGTCCCTCGTTTTCAACTTGAATATCTATAAGCTCTTTGATGGATTAATATCGACCTATGCATGCAATATTCTTAACCTTTATTGTGTGCCATTATATGCACCATATTTAAAATATTCCTTACATTGTCTTTATTTGGAGACTTCTGCTCTTCCATGCACACCCATTATAGTTCAAGCTAGATCTTATACTAAAATTTAACATGGTATAAAAACAAGGGGTTAAACTCTAAAATTTCTTGATCTAATATTGATTAAATGCATTTGAAATCATTACTAAATATCAATCATTGCACACTCAAGAATATTTTCTCTAAAATAACTTTACATCATGATGGGAAGGATTTTCAAAAGGATTTAGTTGCAAAAAAATGTATATTTGAATCTAGGGTTGTTGAGCATAAATCTATGAAGGATATTGTGGATCACTTATATAATATTATAAAATTGGACTTGTTCTTAACTATCACATGGTATTAGATTTAATTTATGGAATTTTATTGAGGTTGAAGGAATTTTCATAGTATTCCATAAAAATATCACTTCTCATGTGACATAATAATACAAGACTTAAACATAAATCATCCACAATATACTAAAACATTAAATAATTCAACCATAAATAATATTTCACAATGCAATAATCCACACCATGGGATATATAGATAATACCCTTAAGATAGGGCAATACCAATAATACTCTTTAAGGAAGTAATAACTTCATACAATCTCTCAATATGGAAGTGCCACTTAGAGAGGCCAAAGTCTCAATGAAAATGATATGAAAACATTGTTAGAGAAGACATAGTAATTTTAGCAAGAAGAAAAATATCTTTGATAGAAATGAAAGCTAGATACAACCTAATTAATCTAATACCAATTATAATGTTTTCATATTTTGATAGGAATGAACTCCAATAGAAGCCACTTATAGCTTATTAAAGAATTATACAATAAATTTTTTAATAAGGGGTCATGAAACTAAATGAACTATTAAAATATAATAAAAAACACCTCCACATGGAGGTATAAAGTGAAATTTATATAAGACATCAAAAGATAATATGAGAAAAGAAGATACAAGATGTGCTTTTTAAAACTCTAACAAGGAATGCATGTTGGCCTATAAAGTAAGAAAATAAATAATTTATAGAGGTCACATTACTACTTTCTAAAATCTAATTAGCAATAAAAAAACCATTAGGATCCAATTCAAATTAACAATTATTCAATGCTTAAGATCAATATCATAAATAGGAAAGAATGTAGTGATTGGACAAATGTTCTTATTATCCATGCAATCATTACTCTTCTTAATAAATATAAGTTCGAGTTTTGTTCTCACATGTAAAAGAGAAAAGTCAATCTTGTATCTAATGGTGAATATGGTGGTCAACCTTAAAGTACATGAAGTAAAAATTTTATTTGATGATTGCATGAAATATATGATATAATTAGTTAAAGAATATCCAATGAGATCTCAATTTTGTTGAGAGTTCTTAATTCTATCATCACTTCCAACAATGGGCTTGGCATCCTTGTTATATCAATAAATATCATGATGTTTGTTAATGATAAAAAAGAGGGGATACTTACTCTTGATGGTGCATATGAAAATGTTATAATTTTACTCAAGGTTGGAATTAAATTACCATTATTAATGGTTGTGAATGTCAATGTGTGATATCTTTCTCTCTATCAATGTAAAATTTAAATCAATAATGTTTCAATTTACAATTTTAATATGAAATTTAAATTTACTTTTGTTAATACCTAAACTATCACAAGCATGCCAATTATAGGGATTGAACTACAAGATTTCTTTAATGAAGAAAAGAAAATATGGTGTCTTTTTAGGTGAAACATAGGTGGAAAATGATTTATGAGTTTATATATTAAGCATTTTTTTTTGTTTATTTTTGTACTAGTTATTAATACTATGGTTTTTGCTTACTATTGGTTTATCGATTGATGTGTATTGTAATAATAGTGGTATGAATACTTTTGTTTTCCTTCATATGACAATATTAGCTTTACAATCTTATATCTATTATAAATGGAAATGATCAACATAGGTAATATAGTTACATAGTAATAATGTAAAAAAGGAGATATAGTATATTCAACTATATAGGTAGAAGCTTGAATTAATGTATTGGGTGTCATTATGGTGATATTTAATTTGGGGGATAGTATGCAAAACATTTTTGCCATTGGGATGAATCTCCTTATTTACTTATTGATAAATTATAAATACATTGAAATCAAATACAATTCTTTCATCATAAAATAAATTTTTGTATTATTCTAAAGATACATGAAATAATAACAATTGCAAGGAATTATGATATTATTAAGATTACACGATATGTAAGAATTCATTGAAGTGAGTTCTATTAAAAAGTCATCTATAATAATGATTAGTTTTTTTTGTCAATCTAAGAATAAATGGTTGAAATGAGTTATCTTTCATAGGGAAGGCTCAAGGTCAAGTCTTAATGGAATAAAGACCTTTTATGTATGAGTGGTGGGTGTTTGTCATACATGTGAGTCGTTCTTGCCTCATTATAAACAAAATGCATTATATCTCATAAAAAAATCAATAATTTTAATGCAATGAGGAATGGTGAGCTTATAAGACATCACAACTATTAAAAGATTTGTCAATTCAAAAGGAAGCATTTGGGCAGGAGTCCTCAAGTTATGTGTTAGTATCTTTCTTCTTTTCATGTATCATCACTTGAGGTACTTGTGTCCTTTGTTGTTCTCCATAACTTATTATTAAACTACATGATGTTTGAAATATTATTGAAGTAATCTACCATGCATTAAAAAACTACTTAGATTTATGTCTAACATTAACTATGTAATAAAACCTCGCTAGAATTACATAATGCATTGTCATACAATAATAAAAAGTATACATTACAATGAGAGTCCTATATTTGATATTAACATTGCTTATGGTACTTGTGTGCTTTGGAACCCATAACTAATGATTATTTTTAAATCATACGCGACTTAAAATTTTAGTAAATAATCACTCAAAAATATTCATTTGGAGTAATACCTTATAATAATGCAATAAATTCCAAGGCTTTATGGAACAATGCTATATATAGGATAATCTTATAAGTGCAACTCAAGTTTAGATTTCCATATTATGCTTGACACATCCAAGATAATATAAGTTGTAATAATACAATGTGTTATAATACCTAGTAATGTAGCTTGTTGAAATACCATTGTAATGTGGGCATTATGTACTATGGATGAGGCTTGTTTCAACCCCATATAAGTAATTTAAAATATTAATGCAACATTGATAGCACGAAAACCCTTTCCATTAAATTATAGGTGTGTAAATATATTTGTTGTTTACTAAAACATATATAATAGCATTTGTGTATCTTTGAGTTGATGAGTCACTATCTTTCTTTCCTCTACATAAAATTCTTAGTGAAATAGTTCACGAGGGCTAGGTGGATTGGTAAGAAGTTGGGCACTTACCAGGAGGAGACCTAGGTTCAAACCTCATGGGCATGCCCAATCTAGGGCAAAAGTAGTAGTTTGACCAAAGTCCGCTAAGTGTGTGCCAACTTGATGATGGCGGTACCAACTTCGAGTCACCGGAGGTCTCTCTCACTCTGGGTTGTGTTTATCGAGGTGAAGTAAGAGTTATAGTGGTAGCACCATGATTTGATGCTACAATCGGAGGCCTTTCCCTCTCAAACTTCCCTCTCAAAATGGTAAGTGCCGGTGTATGCCTTTCCCTCTAAAACTTCCCTCTCAAGCTGAGGCAGTTTTGAGAAAATGGTAAGTGCCGGTGTATGCCCTCCCAAACTAAGGGCCCTTAAATAGAGTCCTCGAAATGGTAAGTGCCCCGCTCAAGGAACCCTCCCATCTCAAAATGGTAAGTGCCCCGCTCAAGGAACCCTCCCATCCCAAAATGGTAAGTGCCCCTCTCAAACTTACCTTTAACCCAAGTTACCTTTCTTTCACGATTTCTTTCAAGACACCTTTCAAAACTTTCAAAACTAAAAAGTCAAAACGAAAACACCCAAGACTCTCCATAGTCTCCCCGTATAACCATTCTTGCTATCATAGAAAAACGATATCCTATGATAGAGCTCGGAATAGAACTATCTCAACTTTGCCAATCTGACCCTTCCCTATTGCATGACATATGGATGAGTGGATCTTCAGCTGGGGGATTCGGATCACCCCAATTGGTTGTTTCCTTACTTCACAACTCGCCATAAGTAACCATCTAGCCCCGAATGAGCCTTACCCCAAACCATTTTGATCGAAAAGATGGAGGGAAAATGGAGGGAAAAAGCTCGTCTTGAAAACCGGAAATAGCCCGCCTCGCCTTGCTCTTAGGGGTAACTGCGCGGAAACCTCTTTCTAAGGTAGGGGCTCCTCGTGGAAGTGAGATCAAGTGCACCTTCATCTCTTACTACTCTCTAAATCCGGTTATTAACGCAATGTGACTTGACCCTGTGACCAGTTGTTCAAAAAGAAAAAATAATTACCGATTCCTCTATGTATCAACAAAAATCTTAGTGAAATAAATTTGCATAAAAAAATTCATCTAAAATAAAAATGAAAATAATCTACCCAAACCTCTTAATGATAAAAGCCAAAATATTATTCAAAAACATACACATTGAATTTCAAGATTGTTTTATGATTTGATCTCTAACTTATGAAAAATAATGGTTCAATGTAACAAAAATATTCCTATCAGAAAATATGTATTAGGATGAGAATCTTTAAGTTGTCGCATTAACATCATTTTTTTATGAGAGTAAGTTTAGTGTCAGTCAAATCTTTAAGTTGTCACATTTAAACATCATTTTTCATGAGAGTAAGTTTAGTGCCACTCTCTATATTGATGTGTCAATATCTTTTAATAAATCGTTAAATTTACATATTAACCTTTCTTTTTAGATCATTAAAATAAATAAATATTTATATAAAAATTAATTTTTATATAATAAAAACTTTATTTTTATTTATATAAAACAAAACTGTTTTAAAATATAATAATTGCATAACAGCAATGTGTGTGCCTCATATGAACCTAGGCATCAAATCAAAACAAAAATTTATTAATCTTTATTACGTCGATTTGATATTATAAAATATAATAAATCTAAAATGGAGCATGAAAAGACTAGAAAAAGACATCAATTGTTTAAAATTTTTAAATAATGTTTTGTGGATTTCATCGTCAACGAAAGAGAAATAAAATAAGAGTATTGCTGATGTTTGAATCCACCCCAAATGTCCTATTAAAATAAGAGTATTGCTGATGTCTGAAACCACCCCAAATGCCTATTATAGTGAATAAGATCAAAAGAATTATACTTAAGCGACAAGGGGAAAAATCAAAAGAATATATCTAAAATAAAATCTTGCATTTAACCATTGAAATGGCGGACCATATTTTAGATAAGGAGAATCCTAATGAGTATATGATAAAAGAATCAACGCAATTCATAATTATTTATTGACGAATATTTAAAACCGAAAATATAAATTCGAAAAGAATGTGAAAACAAGAAGTGTGGTCTAAGGACGTCATTTGCCTGTTGTGACCCCGACAGATGTTTATAAGAAATATTACTAAAAAACAATTGTGAAAACAAGTGAACGCTACAAATCAAGATAACGACAATTTTCTTCTTCTCACCCAAGAGTAAAAGCCGTTTGAACAAAGATTGCAAGGTTGAAGATCTGTTTTTATGTGATTTGTTTTGGTTTAATTTTTTTTCGAGAATTAGAGATTCGTTGACTTGTTTTTTTTTTTTATACAAAGAAATCTATAACTTCCCATTATTTTTTACTATTAGACTTGGGTTTAAATCTTGGAGCTGCAAGAATAACCCCTACCTTATTTACCCATATGGAGTTGTCACTATAACCCCTACCACACCTAGTTATTAGCCCAGCGTGAGGAAGACCACCAATGGCTTGGGATTGGAACTATCATTTGTTGGGAAGACCACAACAGCTCGATCGAGGAGACCATAGTGACTCAACTGTCACTATAACCCCTACCTCACCTAGTTATTAGCAACCTAACGTGAGGGAGACCATCAATGGCTTGGAACTCCGTCATGGTTAGGAAGACCACAGTAGCTCGGATTGAGAGACCACTAGTGGGTTGAGATTGAAACCACCGTCGTCAGCTAGCGTGCACTCAAGATAGTCTACCACCTTTGCCCTAAACAAGCTTGTCTCCCAAGTTTGAACATAAATCTTCTCTTAATAAATACCAAAACCTAACAATCTACCAATCCTAAAAAACTACAAACTAATACTTATAATAAGAATGTTATCCAAAATCGTGCTTCACACAAGGTGTTATTCATAGGAAATTTATGGAAGTGGGAAACATGTTGTACATGAGCGGCTCATAGGAAATTTATGTCACTGGGAAACATGTTGTTACATGATCGGCTCAGTGGGAATCTTTTCCCACTAATGCATTCTCATTATTTTATTGGGAAAGTTGAATTTGGAACATGACCGGCCTAGTGGGAATCTTTCCCTTGGGCTTTGTGATAACAAGAGACGTAATAATGCATGGCTAGGCCCCACAATGATATAAGAGTAGATGTTATTATTATAACTAAATTATATAAAATAATTTTTTTAATTAATATAATTGTTAATTATTAAAATATGAAATAATTAAAAAAATCTTAAACTTTCTCTTCGAAATTTTCGAAGTGTATGAAAACAAAGCGAGGTAAGAAACAAGATAAGGATAAATATTGAATATTCATTTTATTCCTATTCACAGATTCACATTTACATTTATATTTATAAAACATATATATTTTAAATATCCACCATTAACTTTACATTAAATTGGCCTTCCCAGTCTATCACACGATCTTGCTCAAGTCCACTTCCGGTGGCATATCAATTAACGAAACTTTAAGTGATCACTTGTAATTAATTTTTTACTGAAAAAATTAGTAAGCTAGCCTTCATAAAAGTAAGGATAAAATTTGGATTAAAATATTAAAGAATAATATATGTCAAATCATTAAAAAAAGATATAATTTTTTTTTATGAAAAACAGTAAATTTATATTAAATTAAGATAAAAGTTTTTTATAATAAAAAAAAGTGGGTATGGGGAATCAAATTAACTCTCATAGACAAGGGTTAGTAAACAAAGTCGTCAACAAAACACAAGTTTATCAATCATGATCATTGATGATCATTACATCAAAGAAAACATATCATATGGGGTAATGTGCCCTAGCATGTTGTCCTGCATAAACTTTAGTGATTATGGGATGGGAATCCATCCCTCTACATCATGATTAAGGCCTTCAGAATCCACGTCGCTCCAATCAACAATTGGCCCAGGTGAAACTGGTTGAACATCATCCCACCTCCCAACCTGGCGAGATGAACAAGCAATATCAACATTAGGCTGCTTCTTGATTGATGAGGGTTGGGACCTGTGCTTGTATGCGAGAGCACTTCTTGCATATGATAGAGGTCGACGGTGAGAGTGGGATCGAAAATGCTCCTGAGAAGAGCGCTTTGGGGGGGATCCGGTTGATTGTGAAAAAAACATTGATCGAGTGCACCAGAAGAACTTGCAAATGATCCAACTCCATAGCAACTTTGTTGGCTTGAGTACATATCTGTAGCCACATGTCATTAAAAACTTCTAATTTATCAACATGAGTAAATGTGAGAGTATGGAAAGAAAAATAAACTATTATTATTTTATGGTTTCAATAAAGTTTAAAAATAAATTATAGAGTAGAATTGAAGGCTTAGTCATATTAAAAAAGTATAGATCAAGAATTCTTAGGTTTTACGAGGAACTATGAACAAAATCAAAATTTAAAGAGGCTTGAATGCTTTAGAAGTGATAGAGTTTAAACAAGGATGTCTATTATTTCCTACCTTAATTGATTTGTAAATCGATAAATTATAAGAATGACTAAATTTGAGTAGAGGGAAAGATGTCCATTTAGAAAGATATGTGATGAGGCTTCTTTGTATGTAGATGATCTCATTTTGATTGTAAGATTAACAACACGTTTTGAGAGAAAATCTCAAGGCTTTAGAGCACTTTTACAAGAAGGTAAACATGCAAATAAATACCAACAAAGCAAAGATCATGATCTTCTCCAATCAAAATATAAAAAATGAGTTAATTTTTTATTTTATTTTGAAAGTTGTTTTTGAAAGAAGTAACAAAATATAAACATCTCAGGATAGACTTCAATCATAAGCTCAATTAAAAACATGTAGAATGAAGATAACATTGGTTGTATGGACAACATTTTTTGCATTACGAAATAGGAGTCAAAAGGTAGAATAAAAACATTCTATTTTGCTCTACTATTTTCTACTAAAAGCATAATATTTGACATCAACATCAAATAATAAATATTTTTTTCACAAAGATAGATTGTTCTATAGTTCTTAACTTGTAAATGATTATATCTTATATAAATGTAGATAATTTTCAATATATAAATTATACAAATTGTTAGCCCATATTAATGTCTTGACATTGTCGTGTTTAATCTTGTCATGGTGATGCATGAACTTGTCTCTCTTGCATCTCTAATGCATGAAATTGTGACAAGTAGATGGACGGATCAATTATATGGTGTTATGAATTAGTTGCTCCTTTTCAACATCCTTTTAAGAAAGGTGTGTGTGGAGCATTAAGGTATAAATCAAATACCTTCTTTTGGATTGTGTATAAAAAGAATAACACCAAACAAATAGATAAATGAACACTTTGCAACGTAAAGAATGATGTATTTTGTATTAACAGGGGAGCCTGAATCTCCCAATATTACAATGGATTCTTTTGAATTACCCCAAGTGTTTGGGTGCAATGTTACAAAGTATGATACAACTCAAGTGCTCAATATGACAATGGTGGTGCTCTCCAAACAAATAACAAGTGTTCTTCATCCTTTTAGCTACAACTTCAGAAGGGTGAGTGGGATTCAAGTATCCAATGCAAGGACCACTCTAGATTTATCAGCTTCTCCAAAGTACCTGTTATCTACACACATGAAAACCAAAGAAGGTTAGTAGCACCTACAAATCAAGATATAGAATGCTGCTATAAAAACCTAACTAGATAAAACATGTAATACAAAAAATAAAGAAACAAATAAACTCAAATGCCTTGTTGCAGACAATACTTACTGATTTTATTCGTCATGCTTTTTTGAATCTAAAAAATCACAGGCATGCGGTGGTGACTGGAAAACCACGTACGGGTGATGGGGAAACTGCGCAAATACGATTTCGACTGTGAAACTACAGACGGACGGTGTAGAAAAAAAGGTAAATTATTGTGAAATGGGGCCTTCAGACTTCAGATTTGGTATCTCTTCTCCTCGGGATGCGTGCAGAGCTCTAGTCCTATTTTGATAGCCTGATGGTACAAATGTTCAGCCTCCTTGGTTTGGTGGGGTGAAGGTGCCTTTATAGGCTCCTTAGGGTTTTGGAGGGAAATGAGAGGTGGTAAGCCAGGATTGCCAAGTGGTAATCCTGGGCTGCCAAATGGAGGGGGCAATTAGAGTGAGTCACCCAAGGTGTCTCACTTAACTAGGGTGAGGTGGATGCAAGTGGAGTGCTATGTGGAGGGTTGCCCCATGTGAAGGGACAAAGGGGACAAGGGTGTATGAGATGTGGTAAGGGATGTTGGTGAGGTGGCTAGGACACATGTCTAATGGGTAGGTAGGGTATCCTAGGCTGATTTTCTAGATTTAATAAATCTAAAAAATAGGATAATGTGCAGGATTTATATACCTAAGTCTAAACTTAGGCATATAATCTTATTATGCAGGATTTGATGTGGGGTGGCAAATGATGACTTTGTGGATGACTAGTTTTTGGTGTCTACAAATGCCCCTTTTTGTATCGCGTTGTGTGAAACACGATGCGGTGCAAAAACCAATGACACCTATCTTTATTGGATGGATGGACTCAAATCTTCTCGATGCACAAGAATGACCAATTTTTGAAAATATTTGATGCTATTTTGATTTGTTTTCTTACCCCCTCAATTGGCGAATGGGTAAAGGATGAAACCCACGAGCCAATTGACCAAATATGGATGATGAAAGGAGGTGGATGATTGAATGATGTGAATGTGATGTGTGCAAATGTATGACATTGAATCAACTTGATACCCCAAGTTTGGGATTGTTTGTGTTTTACAAATTTGCCTTTGGTTCGTTTGTGGCAAATGTTGTGGTAAAATCATCAACCACATTTGGAGTTCTAGTTCCCTTGTGACTTTAGCAATTCCTTCCAAATGATGGGTTTAAGGAACTAGTCATTCTAGGAATTCGATGCTCGAGTGATTTTCGATTATTACCAAATTTGTTTTGATGTTTTTCGCTTTTGACCCAATGAAAAGGGTTGAAGGATAACCTTGTGCAAATCTGGTTTGAACACAACCAAGCTCAAAGATTGAGGAACCTAGCTGATTAATGCCATTTTGATTTGATGATGAGTGTCCTTATGGTGAGCTATCCATCCTATTGGATTGCATGGATTGCTAGTCATTGCAACCGCTAGGTGTATAGGGTAATTCACTAGATACGAGGTTCACTAATTGATGTGGTGATGTTGATGATGATGATGATGCTGTTGTGAAATGTAGATGTGATATGGTTGGGTTTGCTTTTTTTGTTTAACTGCACACATGCGGTTATGTCTCTTCTTAACCGCACGTTTGTGTTCTACTTCGTAAACCGTGGGAGCACGTTTTCACGCACTCCACAAACCATAGATGCACATTTCTACAGCAAAAAGTGGCTATATAAAGGGGAGGGGGTCGTTTTCATTTCATTATTGCGGTGCAAATTTTTTGAGCGGTTTGAGAAGAGCTTATGAGATGGATGTGGATGAGGCGAGTGGAGTAGCTGCGGGTGCGGGTGCAAGGGTTGGAGGCTCGGCTGGAGCGAAAGTCGGTGTCCGCTATACTAAGGTAGGTGTCCTAAAATCTTAGTTTAGGTTTTTATGGTTTTGTTTTTTGCTTGCATTATTTTTGTTTATTGATTTTGCAACCACTAAGAGGGTTGAAAATTTTTTTTTTTTTTTTTTTTGCAACCACTAAGAGGGGTTGGAAATTTTTTTTTTTTTTTTTTTTTAAGTGTTTTAATTTTTAAAGGGTGAATTTAGGGGAAGGTTGAAATTTTTTTTTGGAAATGGGTTGTGCATTAAAGAATGTGCAATTTTTTTTTTGTGTTTGTCTATTTTGGAATGCAGTGTATGTAAAATGATGTGCAATTTTTTTTTTGAAATGCAATTTATGCTAAGATGATATGCAATGTTTTTATGTTTTTTTAGATGCAATGCGTGGAAAAAGATGTGCAATGTTTTTGTGTTTTTTTTTTAATATGCACTGATGTGAACTTTGTTTGTGCTTTCAGGTGAAGTTTATTACTACTAGACATCGATGGCCCCACACCATATCCAAGGTGTGAAAAGCTCTCACAACTGATGATTGGAAGTTCTTGGAGGTTGTGGGTTTGGAGGGGTGCAAATGGTTAGAGACTATCCGAGTTGATGAGGAGCTCTTATCTGCATTGGTGGAGATATGGGACCTTGATAGGGGTTCGTTTCAGCTTTCGATAAGGGAGCTAACTGTGACCTTGGAGGATGTTTATCACATCTTCCATGTTCTTGTTGAGGGTCTACCTGTGAGGGTGGGCCATGACAAGTAGGTGACCCTTAGCCCGATTTATGGAGATGATTGGGATGTTGATTATGAGGAAGGGTAATATTCCTTACCTTGATCTCTACAAGGGTAAGAAGTTGGGTGCCCTTCTAACCTTCTTGATGTACATATTAGGCAACATGTTGTTGCCTAATAGCATGGGCTCGAGGTTCCCTTGGAACCAAGTATCTATTGTACTACAGTTGATAGTAGAGCCTCAAATTTATGCATGGGCTCCCATGATCTTATGTTAGTTGTACGCAGAGCTGTATGAGGTGAAGAGGCGAGAGTAGAAGGGCCTTGGTTGTAGCTTGGTGCTCCAAATTTGGGCATGGGAGCACATCAAAGTTGGTCACCCAGAGGGGCTACCTTGTGCCTATGATGGTTCACTTCCTTATGCTTTCCACTAGCGGGTTAGTGAGGAGTCTTCTCCTACTCACCCTCCTTGCATTATGGAGACTTACTGGGATAGCCTGAGTGGTTTGACATGTGACGATATATACTGGTGACCTTGGAGAGATCTAAATTGGGAGGATGGTGTTGCACAACTTCATAGGATGAGATGAGGTAGGTGGATGGTAGGGAGTCATGGGTGAGATATGGAGTAAATATAGTTCTCACGAGTGATGAGACAATTTGACCTGGTGTAGGGAGTTCCAAATGCTTCCATGATGTACAAGAAGCGGGGAGATGAGCTCAATATTCACTAAACTCTAGAATTTTGTATAGTTGATGATGTAGTAGATTATGTAATAGTGGATGTTCCCGACGTATATGATGCGAGGACAACTATAGACTATGACACTTAGTTTACAATATAACCTCCATGGAAGCCTAGCCATGCAGTGTACGACATCATCAATAGTGATGAGCTCAATATTAGTGAGTAGGTAGCTCAGCGGATGAAGCACCATTAGGGCAATGGAGATAGGAGGCAGTATGATGTGGGAACACAACAAACAGATGTTGGAATTGGGGTTGGTGGATATGGAGGTGATTAGGGACATGATGCTCCTCCTCACCACATAGAGGAGGAGTGGGTTATACTGTAGGTGCAACAGGATAACTTGGATGAGGAGATGACGAGGTTGAAGGACGAGGTGACTCAGCTTCAGGGTGAGATGGACAGGTTGCATGGTAGGTCAAGTGGAGGTGATGCTACTACTGCTATCGTAGCTTGAGATGTAGAGATCACGAGGTTGTAGGGTGAGGTGACTCAACTGTAGGGTAAGGTGAATGGGCTGTGGGTTAGGTCGAGCAAGGGTGATGATGCAACTCTTAGGGCAGAGTTACCATAATGAGTAGCATGTCAAACAATAGATTTAAGGACCATCCATAGGCATACAACTTACATTTCTATGTTGGATAATATTTTAGATCAATTTCAAATTCCTCTACCTATTCCTCCTTCACCATCGATTTTAGGCTCTAGCAAGCGAACTATGTCTAGGTTAGGTAGTTCACGGTCTCATAGGCCATATGCATCACATACTTCTCAGGCATCCGCTCAGGGGCCTAATAGGGGTTATGGGATGCTAGCTAGTAGCGCATTATCACCCCTTTTTATCATTTTCTATTTTTGTTTATGAGCCTCAATGCTTTGATGTATACAACCCACAGGTATTTTGTACTTATGTGATTCACACACACACACACATATACATATACATATACATATACATATACATATACACACACATATATATATACATACATGGATTTTATTTGATCATTTGTGTTGCGTTTTTTTTTATTGTATGTATGGATGCATATGAAATGATGTGATTTATGATGTAATGTTGATTAATGCTATGTTCTAATGCTCATTTGGTATTTATAGATTCTTTTTTGATCCACATTATCTTGTTGTTTAATCAGGGTATATATGAATGGTTTTGACTATGATGTGTGATTATGGAAATGATATGGTATGATTGAGGTGGTGATCTAGGGTGTTTTTACAAAGACTCAAACATCCTAGTGATTTTAAAAAAACTCTTTTATGTATCTCATAGATCTTCATTATGCAAGGGTTGTCCTAGTGGTTTCAAATTTCTCAAGGACCAACTGTGTGTGCAATGATTGTTCATTTCCCATTATGATTTAGGTCAAACTAATAAATTATAACTTATGCCAATAAGCTAGCTCATCTGAGAGCATCCATAGGTTTATACAAAAGAAGGTCGCTAATGTGATAGACGTGGCACCACGCGTAAGGATACCCCATTGCCAGGCGGGATTCATTCATCCCATTACTGTAATGAGGATCATCCCATGATTTTTGAGACACTAAGAGTTCTAGGGATTCAAGCTCCTTCCCTTATTTTATTGCTTTGGATTTTGGATTTTTGGGTTTGCTCACTTTTGTGATGGAGCAACATGCTTTTTTTTTTGATACTTGCTCATTTTGAGGAAGAGCAAGGGGAACTTATTGCTTTGATATGCTTTTTGGGATACTTGCTCGTTTTGAGGAAGAGCAAGGGATTTTATTGCTTTTGTAATGTTTTTGGGATACTTGCTCGCTTTGATGAAGAGCAAGGGATTTTTTTTTGAAATGAGGGAGGAGCTTGTCCTTTTGTCAACTCTTGGCATTCTAGACCATGCACATAATTGGATGAATAGGGAAAACCTTTCACTTATGGCAATAGCAACTTTTGACTTTGTTATTCCCAAGGTTCACAATGTTTTAATATGTTTTGATGTATGTGGTCCAAGAGGAAACTTGATTGACCAGGAGTAATTTATTGCTTCTAAAGATTGTTTGACTTTGAATTAAGTTCTCTCAAAACACTAGGAGTGGCTGAGTGATTGAAAACATTTGGAATTTTCTTATGGGTTGATGGTATGTAATTTTTTGTGATACTTTCAATGCAATCTTTTGAAAATTAAAAAGACACACATAAAATAGTCAGTGGTTGTGTAATCGTTATTGCTAAAAATTATACGCTATCTATCCTACTTTATGTGAGTCTCTTAATTAGCAAAATATTATAAGGAGAGTTGCATATTATTGTGATTGATGGATTGTTGAGTGATGTAGGATGCCCCTGATTAAGGCAACTAGACATAGTGGACTAGTGATCATCCAAATTAACCAAATGATCCAATGTAATGAATGGTATGAACAAAATACCTAAAATGCATGTATGGAATGTATGGATGGATGTATGAGATGCAAATGAAATGTTTTTGTTATTTTTGCTCTTTTGTGTTTTTTTAGCCATGTATATGTACATATATATAAGTTGCACTATGCATAAAATGCCTTTAGATGTATTATGTTCAATGGCTCAGGTTCCAATGTTCCTTCTAAGTTGGCAAGTCTATACGTTCCTGGACCCACCTTCTGCTTGACAATGTATGGACCTAACCAATTAGCCATGAATTTATCTCTCAAGTGCGGTAATGCATTGGTGTTCTATTGATTCTCTTTAAGAACGAGATCTCCCACTTAGAATTCATGAGGATGGACTTTTGCGTTGTAGGTATGCTTGATGCGATCTTGATATACTCATAGATGTTCTAAGGCATTGATGCACCTTTCATCGAGGAGTGTTAATTGGTCAAGACGTGCTTGTCTAGTTGTGTCGTCATCCATGAATTCTTGCAATGCAACTCATAAAGAAGGGATCTCAAGCTCAAGAGGTATGATTGCTTCTATGCCATAGACCAATGAAAAAGGTGTTGCTCCAGTTGGCATTCTGATGCTTGTTCGATAAGCCCATAGTGCCAAGGGGAATTGAGTGTGCCAATCTCTATGATTTTCTTTGACAAGTTTCTTGAGAATGGCTATCACAATCTTATTGGTCGCTTCGGCTTATCCATTTGCTTGTGGGTAGTAAGGAGTCGAGAAGCTATGTTGGATATTGTACTTGTTGCATAAGGCTCGAACATCCTTCTTCTTGAAAGACTTGCCATTATCAAAAATGATCTTGGAAGGAATCCCAAAATGATAGATAATATGCTGAAGTATAAACTTCGCTATTCGAGGTCTAGTAGTTGTGGTCATTGGAATTGCTTCAATCCATTTGGTGAAGTATTTGATGGCAGTTATGATGAATTTATGTTGTCCCGAAGAGGTAGGTGAAATTTTTCCAATCAAATCTAGGCCCCATTGTGAAAAGGGCCAAAGGCTTTGAATGGGCTGTAAAGCTTGTGATGGTACATGAGTCAAATTGGCATGATGTTGATATTTTTGATATTTCTTGATGTATTGACAACAATCACTTTCCATGGTGGGCCAATAATAACCCATGCATAAAATGTGCTTTGCAATAGCCATTCCACTAAAGTGGCCACCACAAGTACCATCATGGGCTTTAGTTATAGCTCGTTGTGCCTCTATGGGATCTAGACATCGAAGTAGGACTCCATCATAGCCATGTCTATACAACACGTCCCCCAAGAGAGTAAAACGAGCTACTTTTTGTTTGAATGATCTTTTTGTAGTTCACATCAATTCTAATGGGAGGATCCCAAATTTGAGAAAGTCTCTTATCTCATCAAGGTAAGAATTGTATGGCTCTATGTGGACCAAACAAACACTCTTCTCACCTTCAGATTTTGCTCGTTTGATTGCTAACTTGGATATTGTTGTGATGATAAGTGGTTTGGACTTCTCCATGTTCATTCTTAGGAATCAAGGATCCCAAAGAAGCCATTGCATCTACAAATCTATTAGTCGAATGAGGTAAGTTGCTAATCTCATACCAATCAAATTTTTCTAGAAACTTCATTGCTACTTCATGATACTGTTTCAAGACTGGTTCTTTACATTGGTATTCTCCCTTCACTTGACAAACGATAAGTTGAGAATCACCAAATATGCTTATTCATTTAATACCCATAGCTATAGAAGATTGAAGCCCCAATATTAGGGCTTCATACTCTGCATTGTTATTTGTGCATGGGAAGTCAAGTTTGAATGATAAAGGAATTGTAATTCCTTTAGGTGTGTAAAATACGACTCCAACACCTTGTCCCTTTTTGCACTTTGATCCATCAAAGAAAAATGTCATGTCAACATCATCCTCGGGAGGGACTAGTTCTTCTTATTTAGTGACAAAAAAGATTGAATCATCTGGAAGCTCGATAAGTATTGGTTGATCATTTGGTAATGGAGCTTTTGCAAGTTGATTAGCTATCACCTGACCTTTGATGGATTTTTGGCTAATGAATTCAAGGTCGAATTCTATTAAAAGTATTATCTATTTTATGGTATGGGTGTTGTTGTATGCGCAAGTCATCATGTAACACAGAGGATTCTCTCTAGCTATGACATAGGTAGTGTTACTTAGCATGTAATGTTTGAGTTTCTTAGTGGTGAAAACCACTACTAAGCACAACTTCTCAATGTAAGTATATATTATCTCATAACTTACCAATGTCTGACTAATGTAATAAATTGCTTGCTCTTTGTGATTCTCATTTTTCTAAGCAAGCATTGTTCCTAGTGCAAAATATTTTGTAGATATATAAAGGTGAAAATGGACTCTTGGATGAGGCAGTGTAAGAACTGGTGGTGAAGATAGATACTTATTTATATCATCAAAATCCTCTTGAAATTTGGTTGTCTAAGAAAATATCATCCCCTTATGTAGCAAGCGATTGAAAGGCCTACATTTTTTTGAGAGTTGTGCAATGAATCATCAGATAGATTAAATATTTCCTTGTAAACTACTTAAATCTCTTATATTTTTTGGAGGTGGCATCTCGATGATGGTCTTGACCTTATCAAGGTCCACTTCAATGCCTCACTTGGAGAGAATGAATCCTAGAATTTTTCCTGATGTGACATCAAATACGCACTTCTTAGGATTCAACCTTACCTTATGTTCAAGCAATCGATCAAAAACTTTCTCTAGAACCTCAATATGCTCAAGACGTGTTTTAGATTTGGTAATAAGATCATCCACATAATCCTCAATGATTTTATGCATATAGTCATGGAAGATGTACGTCATGTCACATTGATAAGTAGCTCCTACATTCTTAAGGCCAAAAGGCATCACCCTATAGCAAAAAGTCCCCCAAGGTGTTGTAAATGTTGTTTTGTGTTGGTCCTTAGGATTAATTCGAATATGATTGTATCCTGAGAAACCATCCATTAATGAAAGCATTTCATGGCTTATGTAAGAGTCTACCAATTGATTAATGTTAGGTAGAGAAAAATAATCCGAAGAATCTATTCCCCCATATATAAAATTGATTCTATCTGGTCAGGAACTCATTCTGTACATTGCATGTATAGCTAAAGGTGGGTTGCATGGGTGATCGTAATCTCTGATTGACTCAATAGGTGGTGTAACTGTGACACTTTTGATGATGTACTCACCAATGCTCAGATTGGAAAGATGCACTGCAACTTTGGATGGTTGGGATACAGATGGCTCAATGGATGAGGAGGGTGCTTTGATGGTGGCTTGTAGTTGAGGTGGAGGTGATGGCTCCTCTCAGATAGGTGATCCTATTTATGAGATGATGGGTGGAAAAATTTGAGGTGGATTAGGCTTGATGGGGTTGCTATATGATGGATTTGGAATGATGTTTGTGAAGTGGGCGGTGTGGCTAATAAATTTGGTGATTGGTTAGCGAGATGATCGGGTGCGGTGGAAAAATGAAATGTGGTGGATGAGGGTTGACTAGAGCTGATGCTTTTGGATGCAAAAACATGATCATCTATTAGTAATTCCTTTGGGATGGGGGATTTTGATGATGTGATGTTAGTGGGAGCGGTTCGGATGATGAGTGGCTAAATGAAGAGGTGGGTGGATGGAAGTTGTGGATCATAAGGATTTGATATCAAGTTATAATATTTAAAAGGCTCGATGTCTGCTTGGATGCAATGTACTTTATCCTCATGTACATATTTTAGACATTGGTGTAATATCAAGGGTACACACTTCATCTCACTGATCCAGGGGTATCCAAGAAGTATGTTGTATTGCATCACCCTTTCCAATATGTGTAAGAGTACATGAATTGTATTCACCCCCATGGTGATAGGTATAACTACATTCCCCACAGTTGAGCATAACATGTCATTAAAGGCCCTTAAGATGAAGGTGGATGATGTGATATGGGATGATGGTATGTTTAGGTGCTTGATTGTGGGAGCGGTAATGAGGTTGATGGAGGAGTCGATACCCTATTGAATAACTTTTTATCAATATGAGTGACTATGTGCAATGGAGGATCTAGTAAATCTGATGATACACTCTTCTCCTCAAAGTCATAAAATACTATTGAGGGCTCCATGCATTTTTGTACACTTTCCACAAAGGCATTGAAGGCATTAGGGTCTTTTGATTGCACTTCAATGGGTTTTAGAATCTCCATCAATACCTCACAATGTAGGAGAGACTGTTGTATTAGCTCATAAATGAACAGTTTTGATGATATCATTTTCAAACTTTGTGTTAATTGGCTGCCTAGGGTGATGGTGGGACAATATGAATGACTCATATTATGGATGGGTGGAGGTGGAAAGGATGAGCCTAGTTGTATGGGGATACTAGGTTGCACTGTAGGATCTTGGGTTGTGTGATTCACTTGTCTTTGCCCATGGGTGACGACGCTGATAGCCCCTACAAAACCTTGGTACAATTGGAACACATAGTTAACTTGGTTGGGAGGAACTATAGAAGTTGATGCTCCCATTGCTTGTTGATTTGCCTCATGATGAGGCAAAGGTATCTGATAAATTTCAAGGTTCTGATTAGTTTGGGCTAATGGATTATTGACTTTGATATTTCTCGCTTCTAATAAATCTTGCACAATGCCTTTAAACCCATGGAAAATTTTGACGTTATACCCATTTTTGTGATGATAGATATAGTATAAATGCTCTCTATAGGTCTTCAATTTTGGATTGCTAGGGTCTTTGGGTTTAATATTCGACAACGTGAAATTTTTTGCCACATACAACTTCTGAAAGATAGATGAGTAGGGATGGTGTGTAATTGCATTTGGGCCTAAAATGACATTGTTACCTTTTTGCAAGTTACGTTTGGTTCTGTACCTGCTGTGGGGTGGAACCGCTTGATAATTCAATTGTTGCAGTTGTTGTTGTTTATGTTGGGGTTGTTAGATCTAAACTTGGGCTTGTTTATTTAGTTGTGAAGGTTGGTTGAAGACTATCTGATTAACCTGAGTGGCCTTGGATTAGCCATGGTTATTTCCATTTTGGTTCTTATTTTACCACTCTTTTTTCTTAGGCTTGATCTCACCCTATTGAATATTTATTTCCTCTATCACTCTAGCCTGGGTGAGTGCCCCGTCGAATGTTCTATATAGTTGCAACTGTAGCAACAAAGATATGATCTTGGAAAAAATCTTCATGAACGTTCTTGTTAGCTATGTCATGGGGAGGGAGAATCACAATTTGATCATAACCACCCTCCAACGGTTGCCAAAATCATAGATCGATTCATCCTCATATTGCTTTAGACTAAGAAAAATGATCAATATGGTTTTATTCTTGACATTCAAGGTGAATCACTCCAAGAATTGGTTTGCGAGTTGCTCAAAAGTGTAAACACTCTAATGCAATAAGGGGTTATACCAATCTTGAGCTTCTTCCCCAAGTGTTTAAGGAAATATGTGTAGCATGAGTGCATCATTGTTTCTGATCCTGAAACACACGTTAACAAATCTAGTCACATGCTCTCGAGGGTCCTCATCCCCCTTGAATGTATCAAACTTTGGCATCTAAAAATTAGTTGGATAAGGTGATGCGGGTACCAAAGCATGGATCGAGTGATTGAGTAGCTACCGTAAGGTGGGATTTTGATACTGCAAACTTGGTGTCTGCATGGCAAGGCTATCAATATGGTTTTGTAAGAACTAGAACTTAGGATATTCCATAGGGTTAAAACCCTGATTTGTTTACTGTTATTGGTAATATTGTGCATTATAGGTGGAATACGGATTATAGGGAATGTTAGGCTAAAATGCATGATGATATGATGGTTGATGAGGGTTCTAATATTGATGAGGTGATGGGGGTATGATAGCATGCTGACCTGATGAGTTAGCATACATGTGATGAGGTGGGTTGGTTGTTATGGTAGTGGTTGGGGGTGCAATACCCAATATGGATCTTGGATAAAGGCATGGGTTTGATGAGATGTTGATGGTGGGTTTTTCTCAATCCTCTATGAATGCTGATGTGGGTCAAGATTAATGCTACGGTTAGCATTATCCAAAATAATTTGTTGCAACTACAAGAAAGCCTACTACATGGCAATTGTAGATGATGTGGGCATAGTCACATATGAGGTGGATAGTTGGGTTGGTTGTGAGGCAACCATGTTAATAGATGTAGGTGGGGGGTAGGTGGTAAAAGGTATTGCCATCGAATGAGGGATGATAGGATGTGTGGGGCTTGTAGGGGCAATAGATGGAATGGATATGAGGACCTATGAAGCAACTTGAGTTGGCACTTTGTAAGGGGGGTTGGTACAAATTATGTTCTGATGTGGCAAGGTGATGGGTTGTTGGCTAGATGATGATGGGTGACTAGATAGGGTGGTAGCCGTCAACTCAAAAAGTGAATTCATAAAGGCTGGGTTAAACTATTGTGGGTGTATGGAGGTAGACTCTTGATGTAATGATGGCATGGTGCGAGATGGGATGGTAAGTGGTGGTAACAATGGAAAAACCATACTAGTTGCATTCAGGTACATACTAACGGTGTCCATGTCTACAAGTGTGACACAACCATCCATTGGTGTGGGTGGCTCACTCCTAGGAGTATCAGGAATAGCGGTATGGGTAGCCCTATGCATAATATATACCCAAAATAAGGGCACTAATGGAGGGTCCTGCATTTAAGTTATGGGACATACTAGGGACTACACACGTTTACCCTACCATTGAAGTGTTAGGGACTTGACTAGCCTAAGATGGATCCATAGGGGAAGACAATTGACTTTGAATTAATACTAACTTTTTGGCCTGACCATAGTTTGTTACCTTACGCTAAGGTGTGATGATGTGTGAAATGCAAGTGTAAATGTGTGAATGTGTGAAAGAAGCACAATGCAAAACATCACTCAAAGCAAACAAAAAAACAAGGTTTTATTCCTAAGTTCATGCAAAGTTTGATTTTTTTTTTTTGAAGTTTTGAAAGTTTTTGATTTTTTTGTAGTTTTGAAAGTTTTTGGAAAAAAGAAAAATCGATGTGCAAAATGTTTGCCCTAAGATGAATCTAGGATTTCACTTGTACGCGTGCACATACATTTCCGATGATGAAGTACAAATTGTGAATCCCATTAGACTATGGATATGAAACTCATAATCAATGAGGGGGAAAAGGTCCTACCAATCCTCACCCAGTATCACTTGGGTAGTGATACACCCTTTGAAGAGGAATGCATGCAATTTTCCAAGCTATGATGGTTCTTGGAGCCGACCTTGGCCACGAATAGGGTAATAATATGTTGGTGGTTGGTGATGAAGTCCAACCTGGTGGTGATGAAATCCAACCGTTTCCAACATTTAAGTGCATGTGTGAGGCTTGTTTAACTTATTGTATGATGCAAGATATGATGTAATTCTAATTTTATACCTAATGCAAAAAAAAATAGAGAATAATAAACAATTCAGATCAAGGGCAGAGATTGTTGATTTTAAGCAAGATCTGTCGAAGTTCTATTGTCAAGGCCAAACCGCGGGTGGGCAATTGGTTCTAATAAACCATATTTGCATGGTTTAAGAACCGTGTGTGAGCATTTGGGAGATCCTAACCGTAGATGTATGGTTTTTACTGAACAATAGAACAAGGGAGCGATTAGGACCAAATCCCAAATGTGCCTAAGTTATTTCTAACCTAGCTATGCAAATGCTCTGTTACCTATCATGAAAATACAAATCCTTTTATTTGCTTATTTTTATTATATTTTCATGAATGCTTTGATTGAAAATAAAAATATCTATCCTAAGACCTAAATGCAAACAAAAGGCACATAGGACAAAGACCTTTAATCTATCTAAATGCAATGCTAAAAAATAGAAAATAGAGGAAAAAGGGGTTACAAGGGTACAGACTTGTGTTCCTTTCGTCACTCCTTCTAGTCCGCTTCAATTGCAAGTTTGTGGTTCCATAGTGCTATAACTTTCCGTATGTTTTTCCACAAATATGAAACCGTAGGTGCACATTTTTTTAGGTTATCGATCGCAAGTGTGTGGTTCCTCAAGTTCAAAACCATAGGTGCATGATAGCAAAAAGAATAACATCAAACAAAAAGACAAATGAACACTTTGCAATGTATGTAGCATAGGGGTGTAGTATTCCTAGTGGGAATGTGGTTTCTAGTGTCTTAGAATGATCAATGTACTATCTCTAACTTATCTATAAAATCATACGACCATACAGTCCCTAAGACTACCATATTACACCCAATGAACAACTTGTACGAAAGTCAGTTCGACACATTATATGATCCAAAATCATACAGTGACATGGATTGTATGATTCTACACTCAAAAAATCCTTCAAATTCAGTTTTACAGGTTTTCATACATATTTTGGTAACCAACAAGTACGATTTGTACAAAAAAAAGTACAACCAAGTGCTAAATTGCCAAAACTACCAAATCGGGTAAGCTTCCTTCTATCACCTAAATTGCCAAATAAGGTAAGTTGTCTTTGTACAATTTGTACGAACTCTGGTGTACGATATGTATGGAAAAAAAGTACAACTAAGTGCTAAATTTGATACTCTAAGTGGCCAATCTCTCTCAGATAGGTTTTGTAAGGGTTTAATATGCCAATTAATCGTTTTCCTGTAACATGCAAAACATATCAACGGGGTTTGAGAGAGATGCAAATCCAATGGCTATGTCTAAAAATCATACAACATAGTTCCCTACATCTTCAATAATACTATCATCATCATATATCATTCTACAAAGCCTCACCAATGCTGGATTAATCCATTCTATCACCACAAGGTATAAACTAGTCAAAACATTCACTAGAAAGTACATACAACATCATCAAGTCATCAATTGTCATTCATCCATGCCATAATCGTACACAACCTAGAAAGCGTAATTGTGCTCATGTGTATATTATTTTGTTATGATTTCACTTACAACATGGATAATCTACAACAATTATGGCTAGAACTCAGAACATAATAGCATAACTCCGTTAGATTACAACCATCAATTATACAGACCTACAAAATTGAAAATGGGGCTTTATATAATGTTGCCTAGGCCATTCCGAAGTGATTCCTGTAGCACCCTAAAATTGGCGCAGTAAAATTATAAAATTTACATTCACCTTAGTAAATAATTTTAAAATCAAATTTAACCTCCCAAACCGCCCGTTAACCGTCGGGAAATCCGTTTCCCCCTTTTCCGTGCCAATTTTAGAGGTTGTTTTGACCGTTTGACGATATCGTCGCCGATCAGACGATATCGCCCCAGATTTGACGATTTCGTCTGGACTAGGACGTCCAGACGATCTTGTCGCAAAACTGAATTTGCATAGTTGGAATCTGTTCCAACGGGTCTCCAATCTGGGCAGAAGCGTGTCTGCGCCGTTGGGACCCTCCCCCGTTGGAGATCTCCCAAATTGGGATGATCTCCAACCTCCTACCTACTCCCTCTAAGCCTATTTAACCTCTAGGATTTTCCCTCCCCAACCCCTGGCTGAAATTATCTGCAAACTGATTCCCTCTGCGTCAAAACATCCTAATCTTGCATTTGCACTAGTTCCACATCGATTTTATTGTAGGTACATCATTGTTTTTCAGTCGGAGCCAGCATCCATCGTCGTCGACGAACCTGTTCAGATCGGAGGCGATCCTGTCGAATGCGAGACGATTTCGTACTGATGCGAGACGATCTCGACTGCAGCCCACATCGAGGCAATCAGTGCCTGGAGTTTGCTTTTCTCAACTCTGTTTCTGTCATTTTATTCTGTAAATTAGATTATTTATTCAGTTTTTATGTTATTTTTGCATTTGGAGTTCACCCATTTAGCTTAAATTGCATGCTAAGTTCATGATCTGCTATTAAAGTACAGTAATTGGCTTTAAATTCTGTTCTTAAATATTGTTCAGTATTCATATTGCTATTTGGTGTAATTTGCCTCTGTTAGCACAATAGAATTTCTTGTATTTTGCATCTATTTTCTGTCTTGCAGGTCTCGGCGAATTGTCGATCTTGACGAATTCGTCAGATCTCAGATGATTCTGTCAGTTTCAGACGATTCTGTCAGATTGCAGGCGATTCTGTCAGATTACAGGCGATCCAGACTGCTTCAAACGTCAGAATCTTCTGCAGACATCCGGATCAGGTATTTTTCATTGTCATTCTATAAAATTCTCTGTTTTCTGCTTTCAAATCTGTTTGTTGTATTCATGAAAGTTGCATTTTCATGTAGTTTTAATTTAGATTCATTCGGCCAAACCTAGGATATGAATGCTTAAGGTTAAAACGAACTCATCAAACACATTCCAAAACCTAGGCGTGGAAAGCTGCCGCTAAATGTTTCCTGGTGAACCCACCATCCGTCGAAAAATCACCAAAATACACCTCCCTTGAGAGGCGGGACCTTCGCAAAGTCCTCTCAGTCCGAGGTATCGCGACATCCTTTTCCCATCCTCCTTCCGGGCGCGGATCCTATAGCCTGAAGGTAGGGATGCGAAAAATTTGGAGCGATACATTTTGGTGAACCCGACGTGAATGCATCATAACCTTTTGAAAACAAAAACAAAAAAAAAACAAAAAAAAATTAGAACAACTAAAACTTAGATGCATTTTAAAACATTTAAGGTTTAAAGTCATGTTTAGATGGTAGCTCCTAAAAAGAGGTTAGCAGTTACTATAAACGTAGAAAATCAATTGGCAGCTATAGAAGTTAATTCTGTCCTTAGTATCCCTGAAACGAGTAGAAATCAATCCTTGTGGGACGAACTTGACAGGAGACTTAGTATCATCTCATCTAGGTCCACACAACTTAAACAGATTAAGAGGCTAGTCTTGGATAGAATCCTGGATCCTCATCAATTAGTTTTTTATCATGAACTTCAGAGAGCCTGCCATAGATGGTTAGCCTATAGGAGAGCTTTAGTATCTTCAAAATTATTCACCTTCGAGGAATACCTCGAGAACGCAGCCATTGTGCACCAATTCCTAGGCCTTGTAGAAGACCAAGAGGTTGTTCTTACAGATAGGGAAATATGGAATAGAGTTCCTCGTGCTATGTTATATCGAGAGTATTGCCACGAGCTTTACTTCTATCAACCAGCATCTGAGATAGATAATATTACCATAGCCCTTTTCATCAAATTCTTAAAAGAAAACTTTCAATTTGAAGAAGAACATTTCATGACTCCTGAACAACTCGAACCTATTAATGATATTCATAAGTTATTCATAGAAAACTAGCTCATTTACTTTCAGTCTTATTATTGCGTGCATCTATTGTTTTATTTGCTGTCTTTATTGTATTATTTCCAAAAATTAAAGAAAAACTAAAAAAAAAATTAAAAAAAACTTAGCAAAAACTTAAACATTTCAATTTCAAATATTATAGTAGGTATATAGTAAATATATACCTCTTAATTTGTTGCATATATATATATATATATTTATATATATATATATATATATATATATATATATATATTTGCTGAAATCAAAACTTAGCACCATGCCTAAACTTAGGAATGGCAAAGAAACTTTAGGGGAAGGAGAAGATTGGTTACAAGATACAACTGAAAACCCAAATGTCCTTCTTGGAGATTCAAATCCGGAAGGAGAAACTCTAGGTCAATCGAGATGAAGACTTAGGGGAAGATAAAGAACAAGAAGCAAATGTTAAAGAGGATGGATCCTCATCCCCTAGAGTAGCTCCAAATGGAAATATTGCCTTTGACAATGCCGAGCATTTCAAGAGATTTCTCATGGAAAACATTGATGACCTTAATGTGGCCATTCGCCTTGATAAAGGGCAAATTAGTAAAACTCAAGCGACCATGGAATATATGTGCAATATGCGAGACTAATCCCTTGTCTTTCATTGATCAAGAAAGTGACAAGGGTGGACCATCCAATGCGGATATGGTCACTATAGCCCAAAGCATGTCAAAACAACGAGGTTACCCAACCTCCTAAGGAACCTGTTACTCAACCTAAAATCACTCCCGCACAAAAGAAAATTCCCTTCACTACTTTATTCCGCCAAACTATTGAGCAAAATGCTTTAAGTAAACAGAAACCTAAAACTAAGCCAAATACAAACTTTCAGCAATCTGGAATACAACATAATACAACTTCAAAATTCCTCCATAATACTTTTCCTACCAATAATTTACACAACAGTAACATGGCATCTAATCTGCATGTTCCTCCATCCTACGCCCATAACACTCATGTCAATGCCCTACCAAACCAATATGGGGGGCAAACTAGTAATCTGGAAGCCATGGTGAAACAATTAGCTTCACGTATGGACCAGATAGATCCCTACCGTCCCTCGTATAATTATCGAGAGATTTGTAGTCAACCTTTGGATCCCATAGTTGTAGCTCAACCATACCCTAAACATTTTCCCATGCCTGTCCTGCCTATATATAAAGGAACCGAAGATCCCATAGAGCATCTTCGCATGTTTAGGATAGCATGTCACGACATATCGCATGACGACTTGCTATTACTAAAAATGTTCCCCAAAAGTTTAGGTGGAATGGCATTAGAGTGGTACTATCAATTGCCCACTCATTCTTTAAGAAACTTTGAAGAAAGCAAATTGAATCATTTGTCCATCAATTTAGTGCCTACATCGAGAGGCATGTAACTATTAAAGACCTATACAATTTAAAACAAGATAAGGATGAATGCTTTGCCGATTTCTTAGCTAGATGGAGGCAATTGACAGGAAAACTGCACTTTGTGCTACCCTATAGGGAAATGTTAGACATCTTCATCAACAATTTACAAGAACAACTTTCTTATGAGCTATCAACAACTACTTTGACTACCTTCGATCAAGCTATAGATTTAGCTCGAAGAGTAGAAGATGCCCTCATTAGGAGAGGCCAACTTAGGAAGAAGGATGATGAGAAAACATCTAGAAATCAATATAAAAACAAACAGGTTGTCGGTGACGGAGTCATCGACGGTAGAAATGTTGCTAATATCAATGCAACGAAGACAACAGAAAAATTCATATTGAAACCTCCTGACAAGCCTCCTCGAGAATTCACTAGATTAAACCAACCTTTGTCAACTATTTTACCTCAATTACTCGAAAGAGGTTTGATCCAATTACCCGCTATCCGGGAACTTGACCCAAGTATACCCGGATATAGAGCTGATTTGCACTGTGATTTCCATAGAGGACCTGGACATTCTACCAACGCTTGTAAGAGATTGAAACATAAAATACAAGATTTGATTGACAATAATGAAATGGAAGTGCAAGCCTTCCAACCTAAACAAAACCCTCCTAATAATACTCAAAAGACCATTCCCCAAAATCAAAATCAAAACGCCAATCAAACTTTAGACATATTTCAACACCCTTTACCAAGACATGGTAAAGAGGTGGCCAATCAAATCGAACATCATAATGTTCCCCCTCCTACCCGATATGTAGGAACCATTAGCGGACAATTACCTGTTCAGGATTCTCAAATATTTGACACGACCTTATCCCTAGTTACAACCAGGCCCTTACATAATTTTCAAACTTCTGATTCTAGTGATATAGAATCGGATAGTGAAAGTGAACTAGACATTACTTCAAACCAATCGAATAGTTCTGAAAATGAATCAGATCCTATTCAACTTGTCACAGATGCTATGGTTCCAGAAGAACCATTTCCTAGAAGAGTCACTACTCGACCTTCTTCTAATATAGTCCTTCCTTATGAACAAGCCATAAATTCTCAACCGAGACCGTTTCAACGTCATCACTATAACATCGTAGGTACCATTGGAGTCGTTACTCGACAACAAGCTCAAAATTCCCAACAAGAACCAAACCAGAACGATGGATCAGCTCCATTCGTTCTGAAAAATCCCAATAAAGGGAATCTTGCTTCTAATGCTCAACCTAAACCCCCTTACAGTATTAATGAGCAATTGTCCAACACTACGGCCAGAATTTCCCTCTTAGATTTATTAAGATCCTCTCCCACCCATAGGGATGAGTTGATGCTTACATTGAGCCAAATGATGGTGCCTCAAAACATTCAACCTGAAGCTATGGCCAATACTATCATCACTCGAGAGATTGATTGTATTGATTTCGAGGATAAAGATATCCCACAACACAGTTTACATAAGGACAATCCCTTATACATTACTGCTTTAATCGGGGATGTAGCTGTCAAACGAGTTTTGATTGATAATGGCTCATCTCTAAACATTTGCACCTTTGACTTCTACCAACGATTTGGCTTTAGAAGTGATGAAATGAAGAAAACTGATATGATCATCAAAGCTTTTAATGACGAAACACAAGAAACGTGTGGAGTTATCACCCTCCCATTGCAAGTTGGTCCTAGAACCCTAGAAACAACCGTGTTTATTGTACATTGCCCAACATCGTACAATATACTTTTGGGTCGCCCTTGGATCAACGCCATGCGAGCGGTCCCATCAACTTTACACCAATGTGTTAAATTTGAGTTTAAAAATCAGTTGGTCACTATTCATGGTGACCCTAGACCTTTTGATATGTGTGCTTTGGCAGAACCAGTTGGAGTGCAATTTTGCCCTGCTCTGTCATCCACACATCCTAGTTCTTCTTTTTCATCTAAAACTGTGAAACATAAACCCATAACTTCACCTAGTTCCCCTCCATTAACTTCATCCTCCTATATAGATCAACAACCCTCTAAACAAATTACTTTAGAACCTCAAAAAGATTTCAAATCTACAACCAATTCTTCAACTACTACCCCTACAAATTCAAAACCTCTAGACACATCTATCATCCCTTCCACATCTCAAGACATAGGTAATAAACCTTCTACATCTTATGCCCTTTCTGATGAACTATTACCAGATTTATCTACAACCTTAATATCAGAAAAAATGAATGCTTTCATGCAAGATTCAAACCTTTTAAATAAATTGCCGCCATCTCCTCGTACTTTGGGCCTCCCACAACCTATGGGAAGTACTTACCAAGTCGGGAGTTGTGCCTTCATTTATAAAGGATATGACTGGGGAAGAATCCCTCGGAATATCAAAACTCATCATGAGGGATACGCTCGGTGCTATTTTACCAATGATTATATTAAAGCTAAACCCATGATGCTTAAAATGGGATATGAAGGGAAAGGCTTGGGACCTTTCCAAAATGGCATGAAAGAACCTTTCGAGGTAGAACCGTGGCCTGCCTGCTGTGGTGTGGGCCTATTTCCTAGTAAGGGACAACCCTTTCCTTTTGAAGAGGATGATCACCTCATATGCTATCAAGATTATTTGGATAGGCATGTTGATTTGCCTCTTAATAATCAGTCGTTTTCATGCAACATGCTATCCATAGCATACCCTGAAATGATTGCTGACCCCGATGAAGAGTTGGAAGGAGATATCTTCCATGATGTCTCTGTTGAAGAGATGTTACACAATGGGTTTTATTTTGATGGTTCTATACCAACTATAGCCCAACTTGAGGCCACTGATCCTCAGAATGAATTATCTAAATTAACCTTACAAGAATTACAAGAATTGGGCGTTTCACCCGCCCCACCTAATTTTGAAAGAGATCTACACATGGAGGTAGAAAATGTCATTAAAATTAACATTGGAGCTGAGGACAATCCTCACATAATCAATATTGGAGCAGAACTAAGTCCAGAAAAACAAGAACAATACATTGCATTCCTTAAAGAGTATGAAGATGTCTTCGCTTGGACATACGAAGATATGCCAGGTCTAGACCCTTCCGTAGTCATGCATCATCTAGTGGTCCATCCGGATGCTAAACCGGTTAAACAAAAACTTAGAAAAATGCATCCCAAAGTGGCTTTGCTAGTCAAAGGGGAGTTAGAAAAACTCCTGAATGTTATCTTTATACAAGCTATTGATTATGCTTGAATGGATCTCAAATGTAGTTCCCAGTCACCAAGAAAGAAGCTACCAAAGTTAGGGTTTGCACTGATTTTAGAGATATCAACGTTGCATGCCCTAAAGACGACTTTCCTCTTCCAAACATGGATCAAATTATTGACTTTACTGTCGAAAGTGGGATGATGTCCTTAATGGACGGATTCTCCGGTTATAATCAAATTCGGATAGCTCCTGAAGACCAGGCTAAAACAGCCTTTATTACCCCCTGGGGTACCTTTTGCTGGAAAGTGATGCCATTTGGCTTAAAGAACGCAGGTGCAACTTATCAACGAGCTATGACCTACATTTTTCATGATATGATGCATGATATCCTACATGATTATGTAGATGATATTATAGCTCGCTCTCTTATTGAAGATCATCATTTGGATGATTTGCGAAAAGTCTTTAATCGATTACGAGAATATCTCATTCGATTAAATCCAGCAAAATGTATATTCGGAGTTAAGTCCGACAAACTATTGGGGGTTTTAGTTTCTTTACGTGGTATCGAAATTGACCCTCTCAAAATTGTGGCTATCACCGATATGCCCGCACCTACTAATATATCTGAATTACGAAGTTTACAGGGTAAACTTCAAGCTATCCGTCGCTTCATTGATAAGCTGGCGGACAAAACTGGTCCTTTTCTCAAACTTCTTAAGAAGGATGTCCCTTTCAATTGGGACACGAGAATGTAGAGAAGCTTTTGAACTTCTCAAACAATATCTCCTTAACCCACCGGTGCTTTCACCGCCTAAATCTGATCGCCCATTTCTCCTCTATATTTTTGCTTCGATTCTGCCTTAGGAGCTATGTTAGCTCAACTCGATGATGAAAAATGAGAACGTGCTAATTATTATATTAGCCGAACCTTCATCAGTTATGAAACCCGCTATACAGCGTTAGAGAAGCTATGTCTAGCAGTCATTTTTGCTACGCAAAAATTACGACATTATATGCTTAGTCAAAAAATGTATGTCATCGCTAAATACGATCCCTTAAGGTATCTCATGAGTCGACCTTATTTATCGGGTCGCACAGCCAAGTGGGTTCTTGCTCTAAGCGAGTTTGATCTCACATTCATAGGACAAAAGTCTGTTAAGGGTCAAATCATAGCAGATCAATTAGTTGTTGCACCCTTAGAGTCTACTCATCCCCTCATTATCGAGTTTCCTGATGAATGCCTTCAATTAGAGGCGAGACCTTGTTGAACAATGGTCCTTATACTTTTATGGAGCCCGATGCATGAGTGGGGCTGGTGCGGGTATTATTTTAATATCTCCGCAAAAACATCTTATTCCTCTGTCCTTCAAACTGACCTTTGCTTGCACCAACAATGTTGTTGAGTATGAAGCTCTAATCCTTGGATTACGAGCTGCTCTAGCACTAAAAATTAAAAACCTCTTAGTTTTTGGGGATTCCCAATTAGTTATAAACCAAATTAATGAAGTTTATCAAACCAGAGATGATAAACTTCGCCCATATAAGGCCTATGTTTTACAACTAATGTCCTTGTTTGATCAAGTCACCTTGGAAGCCATTCCTCGAACTAGCAACCGTGCAGCTGATGCCATGGCCGCAGCTGCATCTCTCCTGCCCTTGGAGTTAGACGACGAATATGCCACTATCATTATTCGTCGGCTCCAGGAACCCGCTTCAACTAAGTCATGCTTAGAGCCTTTGGATGTGTTTCTAATCAATGAAACTACTCCTGAACCTTGGTATACAGACATATTTGATTTTCTCCAAAATGGGACTTTCCCTGACAATTCTAATAGAAACCGAGCGTCGGTTATTACGTCGACGAGCAAGTCGCTTTGTAATAATTGGCAATACTTTATATAGGAGATCTTTTGAAGGTATCCTATTAAGATGTTTAAACTTAGAAGAGTCTAAATCAGCCTTGAGTGAAGCCCACGATGGATCTTGTGGAGGACACTTTAGTGGTAGTGCCATTGCTAAAAAGCTCCTTCGGATAGGATACTTTTGGCCTACCATGGAAACGGATGCACATGAGTATGTGCGCCATTGCGACAAGTGTCAAAAACATGCTGACCTTGTCCATGCGCCTGCACAAGAGTTGCAGGCTATTTCATCTCCTTGGCCCTTTTCTAAATGGGGCTTGGATATTATTGGTAAAATCAATCCTGTGTCATCTGATGGACACAAGTTCATCATAACTGCCACTGAGTATTTCACGAAGTGGGTTGAAGCTATGCCTTTAGCTTCCTGCACTGGCACACAAGTTTCTAAATTTATTTTTAATCAAATCATTTGCAGGTTCGGAATTCCTGCGAATCTCATCTCTGACAATGGAACTCCTTTCAAAAATAAAGATGTTAAAAAATTATGTCAAAAATATAAGATTCAACATCGTTGGTCCACCCCCTATTATCCTCAGGGTAATGGTCAAGCAGAAGCATCTAACAAAACTTTAATCAAAATTCTCAAAATATTAGTCAATAAAACTGGCCGTGACTGGCATATTCAATTATATCCAACCTTGTGGGCTTATCGAACTAGTGTTCGAACCCCAACGGGCACTTCACCATTTGTTTTGGTATATGGTGCTGAAGCAGTTTTTCCATTTGAATTGGAAGTTCCTTCTTTGGCTCTGCTACTTCAAGATACCGAAGTAGGAGATGAATATCGTGCTGGCAGACTCAGTCAGCTGGAACTCCTCGATGAAAAATGCATCAATGCTTTGGAGCATCTCCGTGCTTACCAAAACAAGCTTAAAAGATCATATGCTAAGAGAGTTCGTCATCGATCCTTTGAGATTGGCGACCTTGTTTTAAAAGAAAATCAAAAAAATACAAATGCAACCAAAGAACTTAAAGGTAAATTTGAGCCCAAACTGGCTCGGACCATACATCATTACTGCTAAATTTGAATCAGGAGCATATAAATTATCTACCTTAGATGGTAAAGAACTTAAAGAACCCATGAATATTTTGCATCTTAAACGTTACTATGCATAAACTTGGTCTTTTCATCCATGTATATATTTGTTCAAAATTACTATCTTGTATTTCTTTCAATTTATTCAAAAACACCAAAAACATTCATAAATCTCCAAAAATCTTCAAAAACTATCTATTGCATTTATTTAAAGCACTTGTTAAATTGTTTGCTCAAAAACTAAAATCAAAATAAAAATCTAAAAACAGCTATATGCTTGACTCTTTCGAAACCAAAACAATATACAGAAGAAAGAGAGAGTCAACATTCTCAAAACTTCTCAAAAGTGTTTATATATATTTTCTTACAATTATTGCAGTTATATGTTTCAACTTATTTTGGATAAATTAGCATTTATTTTGAATCCCTCACTTGCACACTCACAAAAAAATAAATATCTTGCTTTTATCTGGCATGATTACTAATCTCTCTTATATCAAAGTTCACAAATTTCAATTAAATAAAGTTTGAGCATAGAGAATTGATCTTGTTATTTATTTAAACCAAGCACATCTTTTCACAATAAAATGATTATATTTGTCATTTCCATGTTTTGCTACATAGTAGAACTGATTTCTTGAGTGAAAAGTTTCCCCTGCTATCCTATCATGCACATGGTCTAGAATCTTTGAGAATTGGCAAAAGGACAAGCTCACCCCTACCCAGAATAAAAATCCCTTGCTCTACAGCTAATCCGAGCAAGTATCCCTAGCAAAGAAAAAGAGAAGAAAAATTCAAGAAAAAAGAAAGAGAAAAGAAAAATGTTCTTTTATCATTACAACAATGTTCCAAGCATTATCAAGCAAAAGAAATACAAAAAGAAAAATAAGCAAAGTTCAAAAGAAAGCAAGAAAGCAATAAAATCCCTTTCCCTACCCTTTGAAAAGAAAAGAAGGGTTGATGAGCTTGAATCCCCGGAATTCTCAATTATTCGAAAGCTGTGAGGTAAGCCCCATAACAGGTGGTTTGTGCCCAATCTGCTTGGCCTTGGGTAACTCCTAGCGTGGCGATATGTCCGTCACATTAGCGACCTTCTTTTGTACGGACCTATGTCCGCTTATGGATTAGCTAGCTCTTGATAATCCGACCTACATAGTAGTCTAATATGGTTATATGCATCTACATCATGGTTAATGAACACTTATTTGGTTTCTTCAAATCACTTGTATCATAGTATCTTGCTCAAAAATGGTAAATGAACAATGCAATTGCACACACATTTGTATTTGAGAGATTTTGTTTATCATTAGGATAAATCAAGATCGGAAATGAATGCACATATGCACATGGGATTCCTTATAAATCTAACTTTTGTCTTCAAAATACTTTGAAATATTATTTTTGCAACTTGTTTGGAATAATCAAGTACAATTATTTTTCACAAAGACAACTATAGAATTAGAAAAATCAAAAATTTCTTCCAAATTACACAAATCAAATCATATATATCTGGTTGACTTTCGCGACGATGGTATAGTTTCAAAACCAAAATTGGAATTTTATGCCTAGCGCAAGTCCTCATTTTCATCTTTTCTGTTCATCAAAAAATCAACCATGCAATAAAACTATCTATTTTTCTTTGATTTTCGCGATGATGGTATAAGTCTATACCTACATATTCTATGCCTAGCGCAAACCATTGTAACAATTTTTATTCCCCATTTTATCAAAAATCATAAAAACCATATGACTTCATTTTACACAAATTATGCTTTTCAAAATCAAACCCATTTTTTTGCACTATTTTTATGTCATTATGTCAACCTTCAACTTTGCAATGATGGTATAATTCCTAAGGAATTATTCACAAATTTTATCACACTTAGGAATTTATGCCTAGCAAAAATCATTTTAAAAATATTTCATGCATAATATTTTTCATGAAAGTCTGAAAACAAACCAACCATCATCATCATCATTTGCACTATCACAACAAAGTCTTAAGACAGTCTCTTAAGCACTCTTTTACTTTTCGCAATATTTCTATACTGGGATTAGCTTGACGACCGAGTGAGCGGCGACTCCATGAAATGGTCTATAATAGCGACAATGTCCTTTGAAATTATTGTTAAAAGTCCCCTTTTATTTTTATCAAATTATTGCATCACATACAATCACTTTGTTACATCAGATTATTTCATTTAAAATTTTATAGCATGACATTCAAATCATATTTCCAACGACATAATTACATGAATTTTCAAATCAATCAATCAAAATATAAAAGCATCATAAAAATACATAACACAAGTCATATGATCAAAAACAATCTCATCTATATATATATATATATATATATCTCAAAAATATATGTACATCATCTCAGCTAGATTGGTATGCCACAATCCATATCTTGGCATACTCAATCAAATGTCCTCCGAGCAGTGTCTCGAGAGCCCCTAGAGCTCTCAGCCTCATCTCCTCCCCCGCCCTACGGAGGACGAGGTGGCCCCATCGTAGTATGTGTGGTACTGCGAGTCCTCGTCGTCGATCGGGATGAGCTCCTCGACGACCCTGTCCTGATCGGATCTGCAATAGCAGTCGGCAGTTGTACCCTCTGGCCCTCGGGCACCATCTAAAAATAGATCCCCTGGTAGAATGCGGTCTGAGCAACCGACCGCATCAGCTCCTGAGTGCTCGCCCCTCCGCCCCGTGCCCTGAGGCATGCAATCTCGTCTCTGAGCTGTGTCACCTCAGCTCGATGTCGTGCAGCCTCGTCCTGTAGAGTCTGCACCTGTGTCTGGAGATGGATATTCTCCGTCCGAAGAGTCACCGTCTCGCTGCTCTCTCCTGTGTCAATGCCCTTGCCCTTATCGAGCGATGGTGGCCTCTCTCTCTGTGGAGATGGGGGTCTCTCCTCCCTCCTCTCCCGCTGTCGTGGCCTCTCCTGTGCCTGTGGCCTCCTCTGCTCTCTCCCACCGTGACCCTGGGCCGCCTCTATCGCTGCCTGGCGCCGCCTCCCTATTCGACGCACAACTGCATGGATCGGACCCTGTGCCCTCGTCATCCGAGGAGGGCGGATGCCTACGTACCAGGCATCATAGCCATCGGCTACCCCCACGTCGTCCCCATCCACTGGCTGGATGGGGGCATCGTCTGCATCCTGGCTCCAGAAGCGCTGCATGTCAGGAGCCCCGCTAACCGTGGTGTTATCCCGGATAGTCCGAGAAAACTCGTAGTCCCTCAGAGATGGGATCCCCTACTGCAGACCGAACTGTCTCAAAACTCGGTCATAGCGGTGGAGCTCCACCTCTCCTCTCTCCATCCGTAGCCAGCAGACTCGCCTGATGCGAGCCAGCTCCTGTCCATCCTCGGCCCACCCTGGGTGCCCTCTCCATGGTCTCCAGGTGATCTGATCCGGGACCAAGTCATCCAGTAGCCTCCGGGACATCGGTAGGTCGATCCGCCGCTGTGACCCTCTCCGGAGCCACCAGTAGAAGACTCGGGGCCTCTCCCCGTCCACCCCTATCAGTGGAAGCCCTACCGGCCTCCGCACTGCAATGTGCTCCCAGCACCAAACCTGTAGGAGCGATGTCATCACCAGACATCGCCCGCCCTTGTACACGACCCCATACAGGATCCTGTACAACCGGCATAGAACAAAGCTGCCCCAGCAAAACCTGTACCCATGGTCTCTCATATCGTAGATCACATCTGCGAGCATCCATGGTACCCTGCATCCGCTCTGGTGGCACAGCAGAAGTCCACCAACCACTCCAGCTAGAACTCGTGTGAGTCTGGATGCCCCAGGCATCTGGCGTAGTGCCTCGATATTCACTCCGCCCTTCTCCAGGGTGAAGCTCGGGTCACCACACAGCCGTCCCATAGCGTGGCCCTGATTGGCCGTAGGAGTGATCATCCGTCCTTGTATGGGGATTCTCAGAATCCTCCATACATCCTCTAGTGTGGGAGCCATCTCCCCTGTCGGTAACCAAAAATAGGAAGAACCCGGATACCATCTCTCTGCTAGGGCGTTAGAAGCCCCATGTCCGTGGATACTTGTGGCATCTCCGCCACATGCTGCAAGCCGGCCTGTGCCAGCTGATCTCGCTCTGCCTGTGTCAGAGCGGCCAAGTCATCTCTCAAACCTCCATATTTCCACTCCCTGCTCTTTAGTAATCCTCTCTGCAACATAAACAACATAAACAACAAACAATCATTAATAACAATTCCAGTAATTAATAATGCAACTTAAAGATCAATTTCATGTAATTGATGATATCGCCCACTATTGGACGATATCGTCCCAAATTTGAGCATAATCGTCTCCGATCTCGCTTGTCGAAATCGTCTCTAGATTGACGAAATCGTCCCCCTTTCGTCGATTTCGCCCTTGGGCGAAATTGACGAAATTGAGACGATTTCGTCCCGATGACGTCGACGGCCAAAAACGGCCGCGATGCTCCAAATTCACCTAAAAATCACTTAAAAAGCATGTAAAAATTAAATTAAATCAGTTCTAGCTAAGTCTAGGCTCTTACCCGTAGACCGCGCCGGACCTCTGCAGATCTGTGCGTCGTCTCCACCATTTTTGCTTCAGAGCTCTAAAAACCAGAAAATGAACAGTAAAAATGAATTAGGGTTTTACCCTATTTTTCTTAATTTTATTCAACAATAATTTTTTGCTTTTTCGCGTTTTTACCTCAAACGTTCGATTTGGGTAAAAACACGGAGGGGGCACCATAGTAAGTTGTCGTACGATTCGACCAAGAATCGTCGCCTAAAAATGGGTATAATTTTTTGCTTTCTCGTAGATCGAGAAGAACTCATCTTTAACGCATTTTCTTCGAAAAATTCGCTAAAGAGGGGGCAAAATGTAGCACCCTAAAATTGGCGCGATAAAATTATAAAATTTACATTCACCTTAGTAAATAATTTTAAAATCAAATTTAACCTCCCAAACCGCCCGTTAACCGTCGGAAATCCGTTTCCCCTTTTTCGCGTCAATTTTAGAGGTTGTTTTGACCGTTTGACGATATCGTCGCCGATCAGACGATATCGCCCTGCATTTGACGATTTCGTCCGGACTAGGACGTCCGGACGATCTTGTCGCAAAACTGAATTTGCATAGTTGGAATCTGTTCCAACGGGTCTCCAATCCGGGCGAGAAGCGTGTCTGCGCCGTTGGGACCCTCCCCCGTTGGAGATCTCCCAAATTGGGATGATCTCCAACCTCCTACCTACTCCCTCTAAGCCTATTTAACCTCTAGGATTTTCCCTCCCCAACCCCTGGCTGAAATTATCTGCAAAGTGATTCCCTCTACATTAGAACATCCTAATCTTGCATTTGCACTAGTTCCACATCGATTTTATTGCAGGTACATCATTGTTTTTCAGCCGGAGCCAGCATCCATCGTCGTCGACGAACTTGTTCAGATCGGAGGCGATCCTGTCGAATGCGAGACGATTTCGTATTGATGCGAGACGATCTCGACTGCAGCCCACATCGAGGCAATCAGTGCCTGGAGTTTGCTTTTCTCAACTCTATTTCTGTCATTTTATTCTGTAAATTAGATTATTTATTCAGTTTTTATGTTATTTTTGCATTTGGAGTTCACCCATTTAGCTTAAATTGCATGCTAAGTTCATGATCTGCTATTAAAGTACAGTAATTGGCTTTAAATTCTGTTCTTAAATATTGTTCAGTATTCATATTGCTATTTGGTGTAATTTGCCTCTGTTAGCACAATAGAATTTCTTGTATTTTGCATCTATTTTCTGTCTTGCAGGTCTCTAGCGAATTCGTCTGACGAATTCATCAGATCTCAGACGATTTTGTCAGTTTCAGATGATTCTGTCAGATTACAGACGATTCTGTCAGATTACAGGCGATCCAGACTGCTTCAAACGTCAGAATCTTCTGCAGACATCCGGATCAGGTATTTTTCATTGTCATTCTGTAAAATTCTCTGTTTTCTGCTTTCAAATCTGTTTGTTGTATTCATGAAAGTTGCATTTTCATGTAGTTTTAATTTAGATTCATTCGGCCAAACCTAGGATATGAATGCTTAAGGTTAAAACGAACTCATCAAACACATTCCAAAACCTAGGCGTGGAAACTGCCGCTAAATGTTTCCTGGTGAACCCACCATCCGTCGAAAAATCACCAAAATACACCTCCCTTGAGAGGCGGGACCTTCGCAAAGTCCTCTCAATCCGAGGTATCGCGACATCCTTTTCCCATCCTCCTTCCGGGCGTGGATCCTATAGCCTGAAGGTAGGGATGCGAAAAATTTGGAGCGATACAATTCCTAAGGCAATTAGTTATTTAAAACCACCCATTCATAATGGAATGCATTAATTAAGACTTTTACTAAGTCTAACACTTTAATTATGAAACCTATGTGCCATTTCAACCTGAGATTACATTTCCCATGCATTTCACTGCATTTCAATGCGTCTTGTATAGTTTATCTTCGACTTGTAGGGTTTACTCCTACCTGTACGATTTGCAAAACTTGTAAAAAAATTTTTAATTTTCAAAATTGAGCAAATCCTTTTTGTCACTTTCTCTTCTTTTGAGAGGTGGATTTGTTGCCTACATCTGCCCTTCCCTTTACTTTGGTCAATATCCTTGCCGATTGACCTTTCTACTTTAGTTGTACCTCGTAGTTTGCAACTAACTCTTGCAAGTTAGTCACTTTGGTTTGAATAATTGCACATTCGTTCTTCAGCTTGGCTGCATATCTTCCCATTTCCACTACTTTCACCCCATGGAAGTTGGCCTTCCCTTCAACAGTCTTCAGGAATTCCATCATTTGCTTTTCTTGATCAGTGGCAATCCTCTTCAACCGCTCCTATAAGTGAGCTTCTATTCAAGTTTTTGCCTAATGCTCTTCATTATTTTTAGTAATGGTCTTCAGGTGGTGATTAATATCATCCTCCAAGGCACAAAAAATATCTTCCCTGTCCTTCAATTGTGCTTGTTTCTCTAGGACCAAATCATTATATATTTTGTTGTCTTTTTGAAGTTATTCTATCTATTTGGTTTGTGTCGCCACTTGTTCATTTTTCTCAGCCAATCATGTTGTCATTTGTTAATCCTTTGCCTTGACTTGTGCCTCCAACTCCTTAATCCTATATTTTTATGTTTGTGAGATCTGTCACTTTTCCTCTTCAAATAAATTAAGTCTGGTTTCAGACTCAGCCTTTATGCTTGTCATATCTTCCTCCAGTTTCTTTATTTTCTCCTCTACTATAACCTTACACTTTTACAATTATTCCTCCATTGCAATCATTTCCTTTCGAGTGGCTTCTATCTCCTCCTTCTAAGCTTCCTTGAGCTGATAAATCTGCTCCAATCCGATGCTCAACCACTCTATCCAATGTGTGAGAAAGATCAACTTCCTTAGAGTGATATCCAAATATGTAGTGACTCTCTTGTGTTCCAATTTCCCTGTGTTCATGGGATAATTCGGGTGGTTGGTTCTATCCAAGTACAACCTCGGATGCTACCTATAGTTGGTTCTCACTCCCTTTGGCAAGTCATCTCTTCCCAACATTTTGGTTACCTCTTCCCTGGGTAACTTCCATGGGTGTTGTACATGAATGTTTGCAATTCTCCTTGTACGCTCCTTTTTGCTCACCCATTATGTTATTTTCTCCAATTCGAGAGACACTTCTTCCTCCCACAACTTCAATTCTCCCACACGTCCAATACAAAATTTTAATTTGGCACTAGCTATGGCATCACCTATATGTGAGAAGAAATGTTCCATATCATCTTCTACTCCTTTCACCTCCTTCTCAGTTTTGATCTTGCCAAACTATGATACCTTCAAAAGGTAGTTTGTTCTCATTCTCCACCATTCTTCTGTAGGAGTTTGTTCTTCATCTTCCTCCATGTGGTGCTAGAGCTTCCTCCAAGCTCTCGAAGTGCTCTCTCCGTGTCTATCTTTTCCTGAGGTAAAGTCTGTTCTACAATATTTTCCTCCTCCACATTATCTTGTATATTCACAATCTCCTATCGAGATTGTTGTTGCTCTGTCTATTCTTGGGCTTCTTTTTGTTTAGTGGAGCCCACCTGTCGCTCTTTAGTCATCTGTTCTTCATCCTAATTTTGTTGTGTCTCCATTGCTGCGACTTTTTCACCAATAGGTTCTTCTTGTTCTTGTGATGCTTTCACCTCTTCTTGTGCATCACTTGAGTTATTTTATTTTGAACTTCCTCCCATCATGAATTTGAAATGAGGCTTCTTCTTTTTCCTAGACTCTTCCTTTGAGGCTTCCACTCTCACTTTGGTTTCCTCTTTTTCCTCCTGAGTGGTGGTTGCCACTTCCTATGCTATCTGCCCCACCTCTATATCCCTTAAAATTTTTGAAGCATCCAAGATTTCAAATTCATTATGTTGGAAAGTTTTTGGAGATACTACCATCTTCTTTGCTCCTGCCCAACTCCAGTCATTCAAATCCATATTCTCTAAATCTGACTGTTCTTCCTCTTGTTGATCCTTCTATGTAGGCTCGTATTGTTTTTCTGGGATGGGATTCTTTGCCATTCTTTCCCGTTATCGTCTCATTATTATTCGTATTGGGCTTACTTGTCTCTCCATATTTTCCTCCATTTCTCAAACTGATGGTTGCTCATACTACCATTACTACATTGCTTGTTGCTCCAGTTCAGGTTCTAATCTCCTTAGCTTTTTCCTCCAGGGATGTACATCCTCATCATTCGAAGGAGTATCCTCTGGTACCTCTATGGCTTGCTACTCCTTCCTTGTTTGAGGCTTCTTTGGAGTCTCCTTATTAATAGGTACTAACTTTTCCCACCTAAAAAAAGTTGGTTGTCCTACCTTCACATTCCTAGGTTTTGTCAAACCTAGAAAGCAGATTCCAAACTTTGTAACAACATTCAATAATAGTCCAATGGCATGGAAAGTCATTCCAAAATTCTGTAGTCTTTTCATTAGTACTTCATGCATTTTTCTTTCCAAATAGGTACCCTAATAATACTTAATTCCTTGGGTGATACCTTCTACATATCGATCCATCCATATTGGCATATTTATAGCTTGTGTATCCCTTGATAGTCGAGCCATTATTGTATTCATAACACATGGCCAATCATCCCCTTTTAATTGGCTCTATTTAATTCCTTGAGTCCCTACACCCAAGATCTTTGTAGCAGTCGATGACTTTACATCAGTTAAAAAAGTGATGATACGATATGACTCAATTGGATCAACCAAATTCTTAACTATCTCTGTGTCGTATGCTGGTAATTTGAATGTCTTCCTGAATGCATCCACTGTAACTTCTATTCTCACCAACCTCTTGTCCACATTGACAAAGGCAGTTCTGGTTGCAGGATTATACGCCTGAAAAATATGCAACAGATAGTTGTAGAAGAAGGTTTTATGGTGTGGTGGTACTTGTTCTATTACAACTACACCAACATCCTCAAATCGTTTCCTCCAAAGATGGTTTTTATTCCATTCATCATTCCACCATCACCTGCATGTTTCTCCTCCATGCTATACAAATGAAATATTCGTTATTTCCACTTGACCTTCCTCAGGTCCAGTACTCAGATCCTCATACTGATCTAGAATATGTACCTCACTCCTCAATTCCCTTATTAGGACCCTTTCTTGTGCCATTATCTCCTCTCAGTATCTTGGTAGTATTCTTCTTTTGTCAGCCCTCTAGTACCTCTAACCTCTCCATAGCCTGTATCTTCCTCTCCTCCAAGGATGAGTACCACGCTAATAATGAGACTGAGACTATCAATCTTGGTAGTACCGTAGTTGTGACTCTCTCTCATGTAGAGGTCCTAGTGATTGTTCCACCCTATTGGCTACAATCCTTCTTAACCTATATTTGAACTCTTCTGTTGAGATCATTTTCTTGCCATACCGTCGGTTGTCTTGCTACTCGAACATCACCAATTCTGCAATTGGAAGTGTTTTGGAAATTGTACAAACTACTGCAAATCATACAATATGTTTCAAATTATTTGAATTCTTTATTTCTGGCTGAAATTTGAATTCTCCCTTCAATGGAGTCAAACCCTTGCTTTTTCTCCCTTTTCTTCTCCGGTTCGATTCTCCGAATGTGAAAAGTTCTCCTTGGTACGAATTAAAAATGGGTCATAATTTATTTGTAGGTTACTGATGAGTTTTAATGCCCATGTAGTCCTCTCCATTTAGTTGCATGCTTTTCACCTTCATCCTCTTAAAAAAATTGAATTCTCCTTTTGAATTATTTTTAAAAATTTACAAGGTAAGCCTTCTATTTAAACTATCTCCAAACCCTAATTACTCCAAATTTGAAATTACGTTGTTTTACTTTTCATCTTCCTTGCCTGAATGACTGAAAACTCATTGCTTTTCATGTGATTTTAACTTTTTCTCACTCTTTTTCCGATAACTCATCAATCCACACATGTGACATTTAATGCGACGGTTGAAAATAGTACGTTGCACCTAAAATTGTACACTGTATGACCTAAATCATACAACCTGCTCTCTTGTGCGATTTCCCATGTACTCTTGCCAATTTCCCTTGTACGATCTTTCTTTTATGCTTTTTGACTTCAAAAATTGGCTTTGTACGATCTAGTAATTTGTGCTTTTCCATATTTGATTTGTACAATCTATCACTTAGAGAAACTTTTGTCTATTTTTTTTTTGATAGGTAACAGAATATTTACAGCGGGTTTTTTGAATAGGATCCCAAAACCTTAATTACAGTAGTAGCCGAAGCAATGGAAAAGAAACCAGAAATATCGTCCCAGCCCCGGGGCCCTGGAGACATCAGAAAACAAAAAGCCACAAAAAACCATTACAAAACCGATATTCTCCATAAAAAATAGCAACCTCAAAAACCAAGACTCTTTGTAACGACGAAGGCCAGGGCCCAAGCTAACTGGGCCCTGAGCCATCCTCAGCCCGCTCAGACTGCCGCTGAACCTTGGCAGAGCTTTCCTCCAGCTTGCGACGGATCTCGGACAACGCCTTGGCTGCATGAGAAGCAGCTTGGGCAGCAGTGTTGAGGGAACCGATCACTGTATCCAGGAGGCCTTTGAGCGCCAGATTCTGCAATGTATCGTCGGACTCGGAGCTGATCGCAGTGGGCTCCGGGTTCTCTGTTTTGACGTTCTTGGGGCTATCCGCAGCCCAGCTGGGCCTGGGGGAAGCCCTTTTACGGCCAGAACTTGGAGGCAGGGCCCCGTCTGGGCCTTTGCTCGATGCCCTGCACTTGCGGGTAGGCCTACGACGCTTCAGGGAAGAGGAATCGACGGGAGTGGGGGAGCCTTTGGCTGCAGGGGAGCCAGAGGGAGAAATGCCAGCTTCAGGGGGCGGGACAGACGAGAGGGGGGGGATGTTGTGCAGCTGGGGTTGGTTGGCCAGGGCATGCCTATAGAGGACCGCCATGAGCCCCTGGTGCAGTGGTCGGGAATGGTTCTTGCGAGCACGCTCAATGGTCAAACCCAGAGAGTAGAAGAGGAAGCGCGGAGTGCTGATGAGGGTAGCTCCACGAAGATGGTTAAAATAGCTTAAATGAAAGCTATACAGTCACTGCTCTGGATCGTCACAGGTAATATATTGCATTACCGGGACGATGGCTTCGTCGAAAGGCACCGGGAGGTGAGAGCGGAGTAGATTAGCTTTGTCCCACTGATGGTCTGGGAAGCGGGAGAGCTCCTCTTCCCAGTTGTGTTTGTCACGCCTGACAACACGGCCTTTCTCTTCATGGTGGAGGCCGGTGACCTCCGTGAGGAAATCCTTAGATACTTTGAAGTGGAGCCCCTTGACTGTAACTTCGCCGTCGTTCCATGTCTCCAGGAAACCCTGGGTGATCTCGTCCTCATGGCCTACGAATTTACTAAAAAATGGGGTGTATTTCTTAGCATCGGAGAATAAGCGGGCGGGACCGCTCAACTCAAGGACAGGGGGCTCCAGGAAGACAGCTTTGGAAGCCATAGGGGCCGAGCTGGCAAGGTGGGGACAAAGGGGGCAGAGAGTGCCGGACCAGGGGGGAGGGAGCAGGGGAAGGAGAATGCGACAGCGGGATGGGACAGCGAGGGGAATAAAAAGGCCGTGGGGGGGTGTTAGAAGGGGGAGCGCCGCCAGCTTTGGAAAGGGGCACACGCGGCTGGAAGCGACACGACGGGGAAGGGGCTGAGGGGGCGCGCCAGAACCGACACGCGAGGATGGGAAAGGCCCACTGCCAAAGCGCCAGATGGCTAACTCTGAGCGGGGGAACACCGGGAGAGGACCGCGCCGGACTGGACCGCGATCGGGATGGCATGGCATGGGAATCCGACGTCACAGAGAACGAAGCGAGAAGGGCGGGGAGGTCCGACATGCACAAAAAAATGGGGCAGCCAGAGCTGCCAGCTGGCCAACGCTTGCAGCTGACAAGGCAAGGGGCACGGGCCGCCACGCGGAGGACCGGGATGATCCCCTCACGGACAGGGTGGCCAGCCGACGGGTCGACACGGGGGCGAGAAGCACCGGTCAGCAGAAGCGCACGCCGGGGGACTTCGCCGCCCTGCCACGGGGAAGTCTAGCCGCCAGGGATGACATCATGGTCGGGATGGTCCTGCAGCGCAATTTGGACTAGGCCTGCAGGGAAGTGCGAGGTCCAGGTGGTGAATTCTTCAGCGATGATGGCTAGATTTGCCATGAGGTCAGCAGCCCTGTTGCCTTCTCTGAAAACATGCTGAAAGGTGTGGTCGGGGAAGCCCTGAAGGATGAAGAGGGCCTCCCGGATGGAATTGTGGAATCGCTAGGAGCAGGACTCAGGCTTGCTGGCGGCTCCGATAATGACTCGGGAATCTCCTTCGATGATGATTTTTGGGGGGGAGCCCCTGAGAGCCGAAAGGCCACTGAGCAGGCCGGCAGCTTCGGCAAAATTGTTGGTTTGCCTACCCAGCGGGACCGCGAAGGCAGTGACCAGATTCTTGAAATAGTCCCTGATGACCCCGCCAGCCCCAGAGGGCCCGGGGTTGCCTTTGGAGGCACCGTCAAAATTGAGCTTAAGCCACCCGGGGGGAGTCCACCTGGCAAGGGAGCGCCGGGAGGGGGCGGGAGGGGAAGCAGGGGGGGATCTGAATGCCGAGGGAGGAGAGCAGGGAGGCTTCGCTCGAACGCCTGGGGACCACAGAGAGGGGAATGAAGAGGGAATTCTCGATGGCAAAGGAGACTGCTTTGGTCGCTAACCACTGGGGGGAGCAGGCCGGGGAGGAAAAGGCTCGCCTGTTACGCTCGAGCCAAATTTTCCAGAGCATATGAGGTAGGCAGGCCTTCCAGAGGAAGCGGAGAAAGGGATGGGCAAAGGGGGTGGGCCACTGAGGCAGGAGATCAGAAATGGAATTGGGGGCCGCCCACTGAACGGAGAAATGGGAGAGGATGAGGCCCAGAACTTCGGAGGAGAAGGCGCAGTTTAAGAAAAGGTGGTTGGTTGACTCCCAGGCGGCACGGCAGAGGAAGCATCTGTTGGGGATCTGGAAGCCTCTCTTGATTAGATTTTCAATCGTGAGGATTCTATTTTGGACGGCCGCCCAAACGAAATGGCTAATTTTGGGGATCAAATTCTTGGCCCAGACCAGCTGGGTCGGGAAGGTGGTCGCTCCCAGGGTTCTCTGAATATGATAAGTAGACTTGACTAAAAAAATGCCGCTGGGAGAGCCATGCCACACGCATCTGTCACTGTCTCCAAAAGAAGGGATGACCGTCGCACTGAGGATGCGCTGAAGTCTGGCAGCTTGAAGCGGGAACCTGGGGTTCAGGATGGGTTTCCAGATGGTCCGCCCCTGGAACTGGGTCATGTAGTCAGACGCTTTGGGACCTCGGTCCGCAAGCCCAGGTTTGAGGAGGAGGAGTTCCCTGTCCGAGCTCAGGGCCTCGTCGAGAGTCCATCTGTCCTCCCAGAAGTCAATCTTGGCACCGTCACCAAGAATCCATCTGGTCCCTTGCTGAACAATATCTCTGGTGGAAAGTAGGGCCTTCCAGAAGGCAGATCCGTCACGGGGCTGGGTGTCCCCGAGGAAGGGGTGGTTGTGGTAGTACTTCCTACGCACAATGCAAACCCATTCATCGGGGGTATTGGTGTGAACCTTCCAGGCGTGTTTGGACAGAAGGGCCTTGTTCATGGGAACCACCCGTCTGAGCCCGATCCCTCCCTCTCCTTTGGGGCGGCAGACCAGGGGCCAGGATACCAGGGGAATCCTTTTCTTGTCTTCGCAGCCCGACCAAAGAAAGCGCTTCTAAATTTGCTCAATGAGAGTAGCGATGGAGGCCAAAATTTTGAAGACAGACATGAAGTATATCGGGATGCTTTGGAGGACAGACGCCAAGAGAGTGGCTCTGCCGGCCTGCGAGAGAAGGTGGCCTTTCTAGGGGGCGAGTTTCCTTTGGATCCGCTCAATCACCCCATTCCATAGCACCTTGGAAGACGCCCCTGTGAACAGGGGAAGCCCGAGGTAGGAGGAAGGGAGGGAGCCGGGGGAGCATCCCAGGATCCGCCCGATTCTGATTTGCCTAGCCAGGGGGGTGTTGATGAAGTAAATCTTGCTTTTTTGAAGGTTGATTTTCTGTCCAGCCGCCTCCTCATACAGGGAAAGGATGTTCTTGAGAGCCTTGGCTTGAGGGACCGAGGCCGAGGAAGCAAGAATGGTGTCGTCCACAAACTGCTGATGGGACACGGGGGGAGGCCCTACGCCGGCCTGATGCCCGAGATGAGACCGCGAGCCACAGCATTCGAAATGGTTCGTCCCAGGGCCTCGGCCAGGATGATGAAGAGAATCGGGGATAGGGGATCACCTTGGCGGAGACCTCTGGAACTGGGGAAGAACCCGACCGGGGATCCATTGACAAGGATAGAGAACCAGGGGGAGGACACACACTTGTTGATGAGTTGGACCCAGGAGGGGTGGAACCCAAATTTGAGGAGGACTTTGGACAGGAAGCTCCAATCGACCCTGTCAAAGGCCTTATTCATATCAAGCTTGAGCAGGAAATGGGCCTTTCTGGATAGGACAACTGAGTGAATGGCCTCATGCATGATTATGACCCCGTCTGTAATCAGCCTGCCTTTGACTGAGCTTCCCTGACAGGGGGAAATGATCAGGGGAAGGATGTCTTTGAGGCGGGTGGTCATGGCTTTGGTCAGAATTTTATAGAGGACATTGCACAAGCTGATGGGGTAGAAGTCTGACAGGGATCTGGCTGCCTGAGTCTTCGGGATCAGGGCAATGAAGGTGGTGTTGATGCCTCTGGGGATGGATCTGGCAAACTGTAGGTCCCGGATGGCCATGCACACATCATGGCCAACGATGTCCCAGAAATACTGGAAGAAGCGGGGAGGAAACCCGTCCGGGCCCGGGGCCGCCTCAGCCTTCATGGAAAAGGTGGCAGCATGGATTTCTGAATCAGACAGGGCCTGCACCAGCTTTGCATTAGCCATGGCCGGGACGGACGTCGGGATGTGATCCAGAAGGGAATCGACCACCTCCGAGGACATAGGAGGTCCGTCGCCCAGGAGCTCTTGGAAGAAGTGGACTGCCTCGGCACGGATGTCCTCTTCCTTGTTGATGATACTGCCATTGCTATCCACAAGCTCGACAATTCTGTTAGAACCCCTGTTTCGGAGGGTCGATGCATGAAAGAACTTGGTATTTGCATCGCCATCTTGGATCCACAGAGCGCGTGACTTCTGCCTCCAAAAGGTTTCTTCCCTGGCCAGGATATTGTGGTACTCGCTGAGGGCAGTGCGTTCCTCTTCCCTGAGCCCCGGCTCGTGAGAGCCTGCTTGGAATCTGGACTCAATCTCTTCGAGTTTTTTTTTGATAGCCTCCTTGCTTTCGAAGATGTTACCGAACACTTCTTTGTTCCATGTCTTGAGGTGCTCTTTGAGGCATCTCAGCTTGTGAAATACTTGCTCAGCGGGGCGACCAGGGACAGGGGGAGCCCACCAGCAGTCGACCTGGGCCCGGAGGTCGGGGTGATGAAGCCACATGGACTCAAACCGGAAGGGTCTCCTGGGGGGCGATGATCAGTCTCGAGGAGGAGGGGGCTGTGGTCAGACCCGATTTTGGGGAGGGCCAACAAGGAGGCGTCGACAAAAATGGGGAGGGCTTCCTTAGACAAGAAAACTCTATCTAATCTGACCTGTATGTGATTGGTTCCCGCTCTCTTGTTGGACCACGTGAACCGGGCTCCCTTCAAGCTGACATCCATGAGCTCGTTGTGGGCGGTAAAGGCCCCAAAGTCATCCATGCTTTTGGTTCTAGCCTCCGAGCCCCCGCATTTGTCAGAGGAAAACAGGGGGCTGTTGAAGTCCCCGGACAGGATCCAGGGCAAGGGAGCAAAAGCTTCTCTCATCGAACTGATCTCCTGCCAAAGCCTTGCTTTCTCAACGGGACTGTTGGGAGCGTAAACGTTGGACAGGATCCACGATCGCTTAGAATTGAGGCAGTGGACCAGAATGTTCATAATCCTGGGTGACGAAGAAATGAGCCTTCCCTCATATGATCGAGGGTCCCACATGCACATAAGGCCCCCGGCTGAGCCAGCCGCGGGGGTGGAGAGGAACTCGCAGTTGTGCCAGGTAGCATGGGCTATTCTCCGGGCAGCGACGTCATCTATCTTGGTCTCTTGGAGGAGGATGAAGGACGGGTGGTGGTCCCTGCGGAGTTGACCGAGGATCCTTTTCTTGGGGACCCCATTGAGTCCCCTGATGTTCCAGGAGATGAGCTTCATTTGGCACCCTTGTGGGGTCGCCTACCCCCCTTTCCTGCCTGAGCGGGGGGTTTGGATCGGGCATCGTCCGCCTTGCGAAAGCTCGTGCCAACGTCAGAGAGCGTAGTCTGGGAGCCATTAGCAATGTCGTCCTCCGTGATCCTTGTCCGTTGATCGCACAGGGTGGGCCGCCCTCGTTTAAATTTGCTGCCAAAATCTGTGGCAAAGGACCTGCTCCGGGTCATTTTGGGGCTGACTTCGTCGGGCTCGGACGGAGAGCTGCCTTCGGTCTCGTATTCGGATCGCTCAGACCCACACATCAAGGGGGTAGGTTTCGGGAAGGATGCCTGGGAGGCCGGGGCCAGAAGGGGTTGGGGGGGAGGATCGGGTCCCAGTAGCAGCCGGGGCTTGAGGGGAAGGAGCCAGAACGGGATGCGGGGGGGATCTGGGAGCGGGACCACGGAGGGGTCGCTGAGAATGGGAATCTGGGAAAGGTCACCCTCCGAACAAGGCGCGACAAGGGGGGCCTGAGGACCCGAAGGGGAAACCTCCTTGTGGGAAGCGCTAGGATCGGGACGAGGGGGATCCCGGGATGGGGCCCGACCAGAGCTGCGCAGGGGATTGGGATTAGGGCCTTCAGCCTTCCTAGATGTCGGGCATTGGTGGGGGAGATGGCCTTGAGAGCTGCAGGAGGTACATAAAGCAGGTTTGTTTTCGTAGATAAGGGTTTGCCGCCAGAAGAAGGACCCAGAAGAGATGGTAACCGAGGACGGGAGCTCAGATTCGAGATTGGCGTTGGCACAGAACCTGGCATGCACCATGCGAGAGCCAGCCTTGGTCGCGGGATCAAAGGCCACCAAGTCACCAACCGACTGGGCAATGAGCTTCAGGACGTCTTCATGCCACAGATGAAAGGGAAGGTCCGGGAGGCGAACCCAGATCGGGGCAAAGTTGATGCTTTGGGTGTTGGGGTGAAAATCTGCACCATAACGCCTGAGAAAAAGACTCTTGCGACCCAAGAACCAGGGCCCGCCCGACAGGATCTTCTCAGCGTCCTCGCTGTTGTTGAGTTTGATAATGAAAAAGCCTCTGGACAGGGCAACCAGCTGGATATGCCCGGAGACCTTCCATTTGGTAGCCGCCCATCTGCGGATAGTCTCCATGTCTGGGCGCCCGCCTAGGAACTTCCCAACCAAGGAGGACGAAGATTCAGAAACCAGGGATGTGTAAACCTCATCCTGGATGGAAATGTGGGTGCCTTGAAGGGAAAGCCCTACACCCAAGGCCCGAGCAGGGGTCCTGGATCCCGCCAATATCTGTTGGTACGAGGGTTTAAACCCTCCCGGGGCCCGCCCTTGTCCAGGATCGAGGGGCGTCTTCCCAAGGCCATCCGACGCGTCAAGGCCAGGCAGGGGGCGCGGGCCCAGGATCCCGACCCCACCAAACCCACCGTTCAGCTCGAGCGAGGAACCCCTTTTCGATCCCGCCACGGATCCACCTGGACCAGGCCCGGGCCCGGACGTACCTGATCCTGGATCCGGGCCCGCCCAAGAACCTACGATCTGCTTGGGATCCGATCCCTACCCCGCGTCTGCTTCTGCTCCAACCTGTGCTCCTGCTGTCGCTCCCGCCATCAACTTTTTTCGATTTGAATATGCATGATGGTTATTTTGATCTGTTCACCAGACTACATGAATCTTGTTCAACTTTTGTCTATTTTCTCTCTTGAGTAGGCCACCATTTCTAGTTTTCAACCCACTTCCTTCCTAATTACGTCTCGAGGGATTTTCACAATTAAGGCATTTTTATTTTTATTTTTTTTCTTTTTCCTTTTTCTTTTTTCATTCCTAGCCTATTTACACTTACCATCATGGAAATTGTATAATGACATTCACTTGTACGATCCCATCAGATTCTTCTCTTAGAGGTTCGACTGTGATGTTTTGAGTGGTTGTGTCACCTATCGATACTTACTCCCTAGGCCGATTCATATCCACTTGTGATGTTACTAAATTTCTTGGCCTTCCCCTACCATGTATACAATTTGGAATTGTACAATTGCAAGATAAAGTATCTTTACCTGGTGTCCTTTCTTCTTTTTGTACAACTGATTGATCCCTTGGAAGCGGTGTCCTTACTACTCTACTATCATTCAAGTGACTTCTTCGCCTATCCCCTCGGATCAATTCCAACTCTAGACTTGGTGATAAGATCCTTAGTTGTCCCTGGTTTCTTCCATCTACAAAATGCACTCTTCCTCTACCAGCAAGGCCTCTCCCACGCGAGTGTCTTCCTCGTCCTATTCCTCTTGACATCGGGTTTATATGTGCCAATGGTGATTCTTCCCTTTCTTGGAGTCTCTACCAGCTACCACTCTTTGAGGTCCTCATCATATTAGTGGTGGTCATCCTAATGGATACTATCTTGCAAGGCTAGGTAAGATTCCTCTCATTCGTGGTAACCCTCATAGATTCTTTGTCCAGTTCATACAAGCTAAAGGTGTATCTCATGGTCATCTAGGAGTAGGGGGTCAAAACCTCCCTCGTCTTCTTACTCCTCTGATTGTAACATCACCTTGTCCTTGCTCACTTAATAGTCGAATACGTCCTCCCCTTCTTGGTTGAAGCCTTAGGGGTCCTCTGTTACTTCCTCCCATTGCTCGATTACCAAGAGTTATCTCTACCAACTCAATGTTGGCTAGTGGACTTCTACTTCTTATTTTTCTTGGTGACAATTGTCGTAGTGATCTAATTCTATGATCTGCACATGCTAGGTGATGTCTCCATCTTCCATTTTTGAAGCTTATTTGTGGAGATGAGGTTGCCAAGACCTCTCTATATGTGTCAAAAAAATCCATCTCAGAACTTGAGTTATTCTAATTCTCTTCTCTTTATTCTGCCCAATCTATTGGCAAATTCATCAATCTCTCCAATATCCATACTTCTATCCTTTATCTTCTAAATTTTTGATAGGCTATTATGTATGCTTGTGGGTCAATGTTGGTTTAACGTCCCTGTGATCTCCCTAGTTGTCGTTGTGTTGTTGTACATGCTAGGGGATCACGATTATCTTGAGGATTCTGGGGGTTCCTTGGGCAATCATCCTCATCACTGCTTTCTATACTAGGTTCCATTACTAGCCAAGGCATTCCTTCATCATTGGAGTCACTCAAATCTAGTCATACATTACCTTGTGATTAAAGTGATGTGGTTGCTTCCTCAATGTCTCGCCACAATATTTCTACATATTCATTCATCATTGGTATATCACTTGGTGGTACTTGTGAACTTGTGCTCGCTCCATAATTTCTTACACTAATCCTTGGAGTTATCCCCTCATCATCCTTAGGTTCTCCTTCTAGCTCTTGTAGCCTAGCTATTCTTTGCTCATCTAGCCTTCGTATTGTACTATCCAATTCTTGGATGATTTGTTCTCTCAACCTTGCATTATGACCTCATAACATTTGGTATTCTTCTTGCATTTGTTGAGCCTGTAACCATATTCTCTGTTGTAATAGCCCTATCTGAGCTAATGGAGTAAGTCTAGCCAATTATTGATTGATGGTCTCATTCTTGTCTTTCTCAAGAACTTCCTTTTCAAAGGTGTCCACTCTATCTTCGTATCGTACTATTAACCATATCCTTCTTCATCCTTCCACTTGATGGGGTAGTTACCTATGTTCTACCTAAGGATACATCATATTTCTACTTACTGGAGGTGCTTCTTATTACCTTTCCCTATTCTTGGGTAATAGTACTATCTCTTGATGTCCTCTCTCATTTTGAGGAATCCAATATTCATCTTCTTTCTCTACTCGTTTGGTTCCATCCGTAAATATGACATGTACTCGCAATCTTCTTCTTTCTCTGGGTTGAGGTGCCAACTCTTACTGTTATATGGTTGTTCGTGTCTCCTCCCCTTCTAAAAATAAGTGTGCGAGTCCTATGTAAGGCTCCTCCTATGATGGACCTGGCTCACTCTGAGCTCTTCGTTGAGCTTCTGATCATCTTCTTCGTTCAATATCGTTTGAAGAAATGAATAAGCATTATACCTTGTAAGGATTCAACTTTGAGCCATTTACAGTGTCGGGTACCTCCATCCCATTCAAGTTTTGTAACTTGACTGCTCCATTATTCATTACTTCAACTAATTTATAAGGACCAAGCCATAACATCTTCAACTTACCAGGCTTGATTTCTTGCTTTTTGTTAAACTTTAGAACCAAGTCACCCGAACTAAGTTCTAACTTCCTCAAATGTTTGTCATGCCACACCTTCCATATTTTATGAGCTACATCAATCGTCCATTGTGCCATGACTCTTCTTTCATCTAATTTAATTAGTGCTGCAATCGCTCTTCCAAAATTTCTTTATCACCCAAATGATGCTCTACCGCAACTCTCAAACTTGGTATCAAGAATTCAACTGGCACCACTGCTTCCTGTCCATACATTAATTGGAAAGGTGTATGTTATGTTGTAGGTTTAAAATTTGTTCTATATACCCAAAAAATAGATGGTAGCCTTTCCTTCCAATCTGCTCCCTCTATTCCATAGGTTTTATACAGAGTAGATACCAAGACTTTATTCATTGCTTCCGTTTATCCATTAGCTCTAGGATAATACAGACTAGACGATGAGTGTAAAGTCCTAAACTTTGTTGTTAGCATTTTAATGATTTCATTGACAAAGTGCCCTCCTCGGTCACTCATTATTTGTAATGGAATACCAAATCTTGTGATTACCTGCTCATACAAGAATCTCATTGTACTTTTTGCTGAGTTGTTAGGTAATGCTCTTGCTTCGACCCATTTTGTTAAGTATTTTGTTGCTACTATGATGTATTTGCACTTCCTTCATCAAGATGTCTTCAATGGTCCAACGAAGTCTAATCCCCATCGCTCAATTAATTCTTGGGGTTGTAATGGATGTAAAGGCATAAATCCCTCTTTACCAGATTTCTTGCCCTTTGGCAAGTATCACATGCTTTCACATACTCTTTCGCATCATTATACAGTGTGGGCCACCATAGTATAGCTAGTAATATTTTTCTAGTTGTTGCATCTGGTCCCATGTGCCCTTCTTCTAAGCCTTATTGAGCTTCTTTCGATACTGCTTTGACTTCTTCCATCACACATATTCATAGGATACCATCTCTTCCCATATTATACAGTAATCCTGCTATCAACTAGAAGGGTGTTGACTTCATTATCACTTTCTTTTTCTTGGTTGCCATCATTTCTTGTGGCAACTCACCTATGGATAGGTATTGGCCAATCAACTTGTACCATGATGGAAAAAAATTTATGGCAAATAATTGTGCATATAGGAATTCATCCAGAACTCTTGTTTCTATAGGCTCTCCTGATCATATTCGAGACAACTGGTCTGCAATGACATGCTTCTTACCAGGTATCACTACTACTTGGAATACAAACTCCTGTAGGGTGATGAGCCACCTACTGACCCGTCCTTGTATCATCGACTTATTTATAAAGTACAATAGAGCTTGGTGATCAACATAGAAGGCAAAGAGATTTACCAATAGGTAATGCCTAAACTTATGGACTAAATATACCATTCCCAAAGCTTCTCTTTCTATTGTACTATAATTTCTCTTTGGCCTTGACAATAAGTGACTACCAAAGAAAATAGGATGATCTAGCCTAAACTGTCCTTCTTGTACCAAAGAACATCCAATTGCAAAATTTGGAGCATTAATATGGACATGGAATTCCTTATACCAATTTGGAAACACCAAAATCGGACTACTCACAAGCTTAGCCCTCAGCTCCTCAAAGGCTCCTTGGTGCTTCTCTGTCCATCTGAAAGGAATGCTATTCTTTGTCAACGAATCCAATGGGTAGGATACATGTGCATAATTCTTGATAAACCTTTGATAATATCTTGTCAATCACCAGAAGGTTTTATGTGAACTCATATCATATGGTTCTTCCATGTGCAATATCACACGGATCTTATCAGGTTCTATTTTTAATCCTTCACTGCACACTATGTGTCCTAAAAATTTCTCATATGGTACCATCAAGTAGAATTTCCTAGGATTTAATGATATCTATGCATTTCTACACCTACTCATACATTCACTAAGGGTAGGAAGATGCTCCTTGATCTTCCCATAAATGGACCAATCGCCCAAAAATGCTTTAAATTTCCTTGTTGCTAGCTGGTTAAATATATAGTATGATGCACTAAAATGTATCTAGGAAATTACAGACCTCGAATGACATTCGATTGTATGTGAAGATGCCATTCTACACTATAATTATGGTCTTTAGCTTATCCTCCTCACCTATACTAATTTGATTGTACCCCAAAATTCCATCCAAGAATGAATAGATCTCGTGTCTTGTGACTTCTTCCAGGATAGAATCTATTAAGGGAATAGGGAAGGGGTCCTTAATAGTTACTGCATTCAGACTCCTAAAGTCCATGCATATTCTAATATTGTCCACTTCCTTCTTCAAGGTAATAACTATAGGTGATACCCATTCACTGGTTGTCACCTTGATGACGATTCCTACCTCCAACAACTTTTCTATCTCTGCATTCACTAATGAAACATACTTTGAATTTATTCTATAAGGTCTTCTTCTTACGAGTTGAGATACGGGTATTAGCATAATCTTGTGGAAACATAACTCTGGTGGTACTTCCTTCAGGTCCTTGTATGTCCATGCAAATACATCATTATATTCCAATAATATCTTTAAAGTTGCCGCTTTAAGTACAAGGTTCCAATCATCACTGTAGTGAATCATCCTAGGTTCCTCCTCCATTCCTAGATTACTGTCCACTATTCGAGGTCCTTCATATTTGATATTCTTCAGCTCACTTGCTACTTTCTCTATATTATTTGGGTGTGCCGATATTGTATCAATCTTCGCATCTCCTAATGTATACACTATAAAACTTTTTAGGAATGTCCATTTCTCTTCTGCCTCCTTCTTAGGTTCTTGACTGACTTTTGGTTCATCTTATTTTCCTTGATCTCCTTTGACTTAATACAAAAGTAGTTGGGCTGAAAATTTTTGTAATCCTCCATTTACCAATGAAGAAGTCTGCTATCAGATCTAGCTTCATATTCACTACATTCATCCAGGTACAATGTTCCTTCTCCATCAAGTTCATACCCTTCATCTCCTAAGGAATTTTTTAATTCATCAGTCGTAGCTACATCCTCATTGACTTTTTTATTAGCTAGATTAATCATATATTTATGCTATCCCTTCTTGAAAGTGATCTGATTATTTTCCCAGTTGTGATTAACTTTGGCTACTCATAACCATACTCTCCCCAAGAGAGCATTGTATGCAAGATTTTGCATTGTAATAATAATGAAATCCAAGACAAACTCTTGGTCAGCTATCACCACTTGTTGTGCTTTCAAGATTCCCTTTGTATCGATACCATTTTGATAAGCACCATATAATCAGAAGCTTGGTGCCCATAGAGATGGAGCACCTAGTTCTAGCCAGGTTCTTTTAGGTAGCACATTGACGTTGGATACTCTATCCACAATCACTTGTGTCAATTTGTGCCCTAGGATCTCCATATGAACTAATGTGAGTTTCTTTCCCACATCAATCATCAATATAGTTAGATCCATGAATAGATATTTTATTTTCTTCTCCTGAATTGGTTGGCTTTGCACTTCTATCACCTTATGAGGTTGTATAGCTTCCAATAGGTTTGACACTTTAATCTCTACTGTGGTGTCTAGAACTGTGCTGCTAGAATTTGCACAATCACCTTCTCTTTTGATGACTTTTCCAGTTTCTTTTCTTTAGCTAACTTCACTTGTTTAGCTTTTTGTGCTTCATCCTGTAGTATTTTATTTGCTACTTGTCAAAACTAATTTTTATTTGCTGGCTTTGAGTACTTATCCTTTTTAGTCTGATTCCTTGTCACGGCTAAAACTTCTTGGGTTTCCTCCTTAACTTGAGGAACCTCAATGTCTAAATAATTGACATTCTATGGGTTACTTGAACTTGTCTACTTTGGGTAATTCACTTCTTTGTGGTTCCCTAGACCACATCATCTACACATATGTGTAGTACTTGCTTGTGGTGTTTCCTGCCTCTAAGGTGAAGGATGAGCAAAATACCCATATTATTGGAAATTGCAACACTGTATGATTGGCCTCCCTTTCGAGTCATACTACAAATGGCCCTGGCCTCCTTACCGATTGCCCTAGTTCGACCTTCCACCTCACCTACTATTTATATAGCTTTCACTTGTTGCTTGTTGCCCATTCCCTTGGGCCTTCGGTTTCTCTTCCTGCTCTTGGATTGATAGGACTTATGGATGTACTCTCGCATTATATGAACATAGCATTACCTCATGTCCCATCACATTATAAATATGGTAATAATCATTGCGTGGACACTTCACATTTGTATGACCTTCTGTATTGCATTTCGTGCACCAAATGTCATTCCAATTAGGTTTGCTCCTTTGTTCTTTCATTATATTGTCAAAATCTTGATGAAATGATGCTACTATCTTTTGTATAGTGTCATCTTCTCCACTATCCGAATCATTAGACTTGGGGTGAGACAAAATTCTTGTATACATTTGTTTTGATTTACTTTCAAAATTATTTGCATGCTTTACAACTTATTCATACATTTCTAATGGTACTGCCTTCATATTCTTCTTATATTTTGGTAATAATCCATCAAAAAACCACCGCTTTACTAGGACATCTACCAGAGGCATCTGCATCTTATCGACTAATTGCTTTAGTATGTGGTTGTATGATTTCACATTTCATCATATTTTTGCTTTGTCATGCAAATTTTAGTAACAATGTCTCCATCATCCTTCAAAGGGTAAAATTCTTCAATGAACTTATCCTTTACCTGATTCCAAGTTTGAAAATCTATGGTATTTTATCTCTTCAAATACCAATCAACTACCAATCCTCTCAAATTAGCAGAAAATAAAGTTACCCAGTAATCTAGTTTGTCTACACCATTTGCTCTCCAAATGATTATACAAGTTTTGATGTGTCTTGTGGGATCTTCCTTACTCTCACCTAAAAATGGTGGATATTTCTGTTTGGTTGCCTTGTTAGCCATCTTTGGATAATCGTCACTATCATTTTAGATCTCCTGTGGAATATTTGTCTGATTCCTCCTTAGGGGTATCTTGCTATAGTCATCATCAGAAGTTTCTATCCAAGGTATCTTGTTATGTCCTACCACTTGTTGATCAAAATCTCATGTGTCTTCTCTCTATGACCTCCTTCATTGATGTGAGGGAGATGGTCTTGGCCTTTCCTCCTAAGACCTCGCGCCTTGTTGTTATGGTGCCTGAATACCATCCTATGAACTCCCTTGAAAACCTTTTGTCACTTTCTCAGGTGTCATCATCCACTCTCCATCCTCCTGTACTACCTCTCTATCAACTCTTGCCTCTATGCTAGGTGGTTCTATTTCCTCATCTTTTGTCTCTATCAACAACACCTCAAAGTCTCCTTCTTCAGATGTCCAAACTTGCTCTATGTCTCATTCATGTGTACTATGGTCTGAGTTACTTGCATTCTCTCTTTGAGAAATCCTTATGCTTCCTATTATTGGAATATTCTCTCGTACTTCATATCTCCTATGCCTTTGTATACTGGTGTCTGTTATTCACCTCCAGTTTTGTAGTATTCTTTCTTTGTCAATTTGATCTATTTTAACAAAAATGCCAGATTCAATAAGGCAATGATACTAAATATAGCATAGGTTTGCAATATTCCCAGTGGGGATGTGGTTTCTAGTGTATTATAATGATCAATGTACTATATCTAACTTGTCTACCAAATCGTACGACCGTATAGTCCCTAAGACTATAATTTTATGCCCAATGAACAACTTGTACAAAAGTCAGTTCAATAAAATGTACGATTTAAAATAATATAATGACATAGCTTGTATGATTCTACACTCAACCAATCCTTCAGATTCGATTTTGCAGGCTGTCGTACATAGTTTTGTAACCAACAAGTCAATTTCCCAAAATTGCCAAATTGGGTAAGCTTCCTTCTATTGCCTAAATTGCCAAATCGGATAAGTTGTCCTTGTACGGTTTGTATGAACTCTAGTGTACAATATATACATAATGAAAGTACAACCAAGTACTAAATTGGATACTCTAAGGGGTCAATCTCTATTAGATAGGTTTTGTAAGGATTTAATTGTTGAGCAAGGTGCAGCAAACAGTATTGTCATTGTTGTCAACACAGTCAGACAGATTTATTGATGCAATGGACAAGAGTTTATTGAACAACAAGGTGCAGCCAAAGTACAATGGATAGGAGTTCAGTGTTGAGCAAGGTGTTGCAGGAGGATTGTCATTGTTGTCAATACAATCAGTTAGATCTAATGATGCAATGGATAGGCAGTTCAAAAGTCACTCAGATGCAGAGGATAAAGTTCAAAAGTTAGTCAGATCATGAGTCCTTAAATGATAGATGCACAGAAACAGAAAACATAATTCAGAATGAGAAGAAGTCTTCAGAACCTAAGATGTCAAGAAGCGAAAAGGTTTTTTGTGAAAACCAAGGCAGTCAAAATAAAAAGTTTTATTTAAAACCATTGATAACAGATTTGAAATGGGTTTTTCTTAAAACCCAAGTTGGCTCTTCGTTTCGTTGAAAAAGATGCCCCGGTGATGAAGATATTTAATTTTAAATATTTAGTTTAAATTTTAAAGGTTTTTTGTGAAAACCAAGTCAGTAAAAATAAAAAGTTTTATTTAAAACCATGGATAACAGATTTGAAATGGGTTTTTCTTAAAACCCAAGTTGGCTCTTCGTTTCGTTGAAAAAGATGCCCCGGTGATGAAGATATTTAATTTTAAATATTTAGTTTAAATTTTATTTTATTTAAAATTTAAATTAAAATATTAAATTAAATTAAAAGGGCCGACGTGTTACTATTTCGCGGAAATAAGCTACAGGAAAGTGACGAAGGTGGCAGAAGAGTTTGAGGCCGACAAATTTAAATTTGGGTCGACGGATTTTAGGGTTTGGCAGCTGACAAATTCTAGGGTTTCTCAGTCGACGTTCTTCTAGGGTTTGTTTCTAAAATTTCTTCTATAAAAGCAAGGGTACTTCGAGTTTAAAATGGGGTGTTAAGATAAAGTGCAAATGCGAGCACAGTGTTTGTGAAAGTGAAGTTCGTGTTGAGCAGAGAGCAGAATGTGAAATGACACAGAGTGTGCGAAGCGTGTGCGCAGAGAAAGCAGAGTGTGCAGAGAAGCACAAAGGGCAAAGTTGATTGCAAAGTCTGGCTGTAGCAGTGCAGTAGACTGTGTGAAGTGATTGCACAAGAGAGAGCAGAGTGCACAGATATTGCAAAGGTTATGTAGACCAGTTAGAGTCTTGCAATAACAAAGGTATATGTCAAACATTTTCATTAAAAATTGAAGTCCAGTTGGTGCTTGGCAAATTAGGGGTTGGTGCTCCTTTCTGTTGGTGCAGATAAATAAGGGGTTGGTGCTCCTTCTAGTTGGTGCTGGTAAACAAATTGTAAAGTTGGTGCTTTGCAAGAGGCTGGATTTGGATAAGAGTCCAAGCAGCCATTCTTTTTGAGGAGTAGCCATTTTGGTGAACCTCGTTAAAAATCTATGTTTTGTGATGTTCTCTTGCGGTACTTATTATATCTATTTATAAGTTTTATCTGCTACAATTTTTAGAGCTGTTTATTTATGTTTTGGAATGCTACACTGATTCACCCCCCCTCTCAGTGTCATTGTGATTACAACAATGTGCCAATTAATCCTTTTCCTGTAACATGTAAAACATATTAATGGGGTTTGAGAGAGATGCAAATCCAATGGCTACATCCAAAAATCATACAACAGGGTTCCCTACATCTTCAATAATTCTGCCATTATCATATATCATTCTACAAAGCCTCACCAGTGCCGAATTAATCCATTCTATCACCACAAGGTATAAACTAGTCAAAACATTCACTAGAAAGTACATACAACATCATCAAGTCATCAATTGTCATTCATCCATGCCAGAATTATACACAATATGGAAAGTGTAAATGTGCTCGTGTATATTATTCTATTATAATTTCACTTACAACATGGCTTATCTACAACAATTATGGCTAGAACTCAAAACATAATAACATAACTCTGTCAGATTACAACTATCAATTATCCAGACCTACAAAATTGAAAATGGGGCCTTATATAATGTTTCCTAGGCCGTTCCAAGGTTATTTTTGAGGCAATTAGTTATTTACAACCACCCATGCATAAAAAAATGCATTAATTAAGACTTTTACTAAGTCTAACACTTTAATTATCAAACCTATGTGCCATTTCAACCTGAGATTACATTTCCCATGCATTTCACTGCACCTTGTATGGTTTGTCTTCGCCTTGTGTGATTTACTCCTACCTGTACAATTTGCAAAACTTGTACAAACTGTCAAAATTGTCAAAATTGAACAAATCCCTTTTATCACTTTCTCTCCTTCTAGGAGGTGGATTTGTTGCCTACAATGTAAAGAATTATCTATTTTGTATTAACAGGGGAGCCTGGATCTCCCAATGTTATAATGGATTATTTTGAATTGCCTCAAGTGTTTGGATGCAATGTTAAAAAGTATGATACAACTCAAGTGCTTAATATGACAATGGTGGCACTCTCCAAATAAATAATTGGTATTCTTCATCCTTTCAGCTATAGCTTCAGAAGGATGAGTAGGCTTCAAGTATCCAATGCGAGGACTACTCTATATTTATTAGCTTCTCCAAAGTACCTGTTATATACACACATGAAAATCAAAGAAGGTTAGTAGCACCTACAAATCAAGATATAGAATGCTACTATAAAACCATAACTGGATAAAACATGTAATACAAAAAATAGAGAAATAAATAAACTCAAATGCCTTATTGTATATAATACTTACTAATTTGATTCATCATGCTTTTATAGATCTAATAAACCATAGGCATTCGATCGTGACTGGAAAACTATGCATGGGTGGTAGGGAAACTATGAAAATGCAGTTTTGACTATGAAACCACATATGGGTGATGTAGAATGAAAGGTAGATTACTACGAAATGGGGCCTCCGAGCTTCGTATCTCTCTTCTCCTCGAGATGCATGTAGAGCTTTGGTCCTATTTTGACAACCTAAAGGTACGAATGTTCAACCTCCTTGGTTTCATGGGGTGAAGGTGCCTTTATATGCTCCTTAGGGTTTTGGGGGGAAATGATAGGTGATAAGCCAGGATTGCCAAGTAGTAATCCTAGGCTACCAAATATAGGAGGTAGTTAGAGTGAGTCACCCAAGGTGTCTCACTTAATTGGGGTGAGGTGGATGCAAGTGGAGTGTTATGTGGAGGGTTACCCCATGTGAAGGGACAAAGGGGACAAGGGTGTATGAGATGTGGCAAGGGATGTTGGTGAGTTGGCCAGGACACATGTCCAGTGGGTAGGCAGGGTATCCTAGGCTGATTTTCCAAATTAATATATCTGGAAAATAGGATAATATGTAGGATTTATATACCTAAGTCTAAACTTAGGCATATAATATTATTATGTAGGATTTGATGCGGGGTGGAAAATTATGACTTTATGGATGACCAGTTTTTGGTGTCTATAGAATGCACCTAAATTAGGATAAGGGGTAATGCACCCTGAATTTAACTATTTGTTACATACATGTATTTACATGATATAATCTATTATAATTATATTTTTGCATGCAAACATTTAATAAAATCAAATACAAGTAAAGCAAGAGTAAAAATAGGTAAGTAATATGCAGATCATGTAAAGAGAACAACAAGGTATCTTCTATACAAGAACTTTGTTATTATGACTATGATGTGGTATATGGAAAAAATTAACTTTCTATACTATCATTAGTCTCTTTGAGGGTATCTTTCATGTGATATTGCTGTCTAATATATTCAAGTTGAGGCTCAATAACAAGGAGTGGGAGCTCTAGTAGTTCAACATTGTCTACCCATGTTCAATATTTCTCATCCTTTTATTTTTGCATGTGAATTCACCACTTCTTATTTTCATAGCCACAACCATTGTTAGGATCCTAATCCTAACCCCTATTGTATATAACTAATTACTCTAATTCATTATGGACCAATGTGTCCTTTCATCTCATAACCCTAGGTAGGTATATATATGCATTCACAATGGGTGTCATTAGGCATCCAAGAACATAACAATTAATATCTCTTAGAGAGCATTGGTAGGGAAACCTCTAGTGAAACAACAATCCTTCCAAGGTGATTTAACATTTTATTCTTATTTTTACATCATTCCATTTGTTCTCCACCTATTAGCAATTTATAGGAACAAGGTTCCTAAAAACTGGTATCAAAGCTATGATCTGAAAGGTAATTCATAAATATTTTTACCAATTTTTTTCTCCCACCGCATTCATCACTATTCTTTATTGCCAAACTACACCATTTGTCATCAATGTGTATCACCATTATTGCCAACCTTACTACCGCATTCACCCAAAAAAGTTCTCAAACACATTCCCAACGTGTATCACATAGTTTTTAGCAAAAGCAACGTACAAAAATTGCACAAATATGAACAACAAGCAGCATAGGATAAAACATAGTTGCAGAGGTAAAACAGGAAAAAAATTGTGCTCGAATTTTGATCCAAAGTCTTCAAAAGGATGTCACAAATTGTTGAACCCTCAGAACAAGCACTAGATCAAAAAAGAATTTTGATATTTTCCAACAAATTAACCTGTAGCGTGATGTCTAAAACTTTTGATGATGTCTCGAAGAAAACCGATGACATTATATAAAGCAAACATTATAATATAAAGTTTATACATAAAGCTTAAATTTTTTGATATTGGAAAATTTCGACGGTGCTTTATCTTTCGATGTTGACAAGAAACAAAGGACAAGGTTTAAATTTTTTTTACAATTTTATATCCCAAATTCATGAGAGAAAGGGGATAAAAGGTGTTTAAAAGCTATCAAAAGCATATAGCTTATTGTGACTTCAATCACACTCTAGCCCCTCCCTCTCGTGATCGAAGCCACCACCACCCTTCCCTTTATGCCTTGCTTCAACCTCGCCTTGCCCTTAGTGCCCCACTCACCCTACCATTATGCCTTCACCTCACCCTTCATGCCACTCCACCCTCGCTCACCCTTACCACTCTTCCTTACTCTTCACACCTGCTCACCCCTATCGCTCTGCCTCTCGTAGCCCTTCGTGCCCCTACCACCTTGCTATTTGTACCCGTGTTGCCTTGCTATTCATGTCTCTCCCTTATTCACATTTCCCTACCATCATTTCCTAGATCTCCCACCAATCATCCATTCATCGCTAGTGACCGTTGAGACTTACCTCAAGTTGAAGTTCGAGATCGTGAGATTTCATCAGTTCAAATTTGAATTTGCAGTTGATCATTCACACTAAAAACCATTTTTTTGCAAATTTTTAGTATTTTATCAACAAATTGCAAAAAAATTATGATAATTGTCAACCACTTGCAAACTTTGCATTATTTGTTAACAAGAATTTGATGATGAGAATTTAACAAAAATTACAAGAATTTGACAACAACATTTTGGCAAATTTTTGCTGTAAAATTTATCAATGATTTTTAGCGACTTTTGTCGACAACTCTTTACAATAATTTTGTGATGATATTCAACATTTTGTGACACACTTTCTTCAAATGACTACGTAAATGGCTGATGACAGTAATTTATAGGAACCTAACTTCAGTGAATTCATATCGGAGGTTTGCTAGTGGAGGGAAGAACTTTGAAATAGTAATATATGAAAAGATGAGTTCCGCCAATGGGAGGACCAAATTACAAAACCACCTCTATGGGAATCACAAAATACTTACACCACTCCAAAACTTACCCGACTATTACCCATTAAACGTATCAACCCTACAAAAATGAAGGCCCATCGAGAAAAAGACCTTTGTCATCATTGTGATGAGAAATTTATATGCAATCATAAATGTATTACACCCAAACTATATATTTTGGATCCAACCATTCCTAGTAGTTCAACCAATGATGCAAATGAGATCAAGGTAAAAATGGTGATGGCTACACCTATAGATAGCACTAAAGATGAGGAAGATGAGGAAGATAAGGAAGATGAGGAAGCTGAGGAAGATGAGAAAGATGAGGAAGATGAGGAAAATAAGGACAATGAGGTAGACATACAGGACATGACCAATGAAGAATAGACCTCCACTCTCAAATTACTATCCACAAATTTCTCACAAATAGTGTGTTATTCCCACATAGTAAACCCTATCTGAAAACAAGGTAGAAAGGTGGCTACACACTAATTTTATATTACCTCTTCCAAGGAACACCAAAAAGCTATGGATGTGTTACCCCAACTTTTTATGCATCATTCTAAAGTGTTTAAGGAACCCCAAGGGTTGCCCCCCACTGTCATCCCACTCCTAATATTCTTATTGGCAATCCACCATTCACTATTCCACCTTACCAATATCCCTAATTACGAAAATATGACATTAAAGTTGTGCAAGAACATGAGCAAATGCTTCTTGGAAAACAAAGGATGAAGCTCCTCACTTTGAGATTTGAGGACAAAGCTCTTTTAAGGAGGGTGGCTTGTTAGGATCCTAATCCTAACCCCTATTGTATATAACTAATTACTCTAATTCATTATGGACCAATGTGTCCTTTCATATCATAACCCTATGTAGGTATATATAGGCATTCACAATGAATGTTATTAGGCATCCAAGAAGATAACAATTAATATCTCTTAGAGAGCATTATAAGGAAACCCCTCCAATGAAACAATGATCCTTACAAGGTGATTTAATATTTTATTCTTATTTTTGCATCATTCCATTTGTCCTCCGCCTATTAGCAATTGCTAGGAACAAGGTTACTAAAAACCATCAAGCAAAGAGGGGAGAGGTTGCATATCCACCTTGGTAGAGGGTAAGCCCCAACATGTGGGTTGCCAATAATAATATCAAATTGACATCCAAAAATTCCATAAAGAGTGAATAATATCTATGATTTTGGCAAGTCAGGTATAGAGTGATGTTCTAGGGGTTCCTCCCATGGATCCCTAAGGATTTCTATTGTGAGGTCCAATGGATGAAATAGACTGGAAACAATATTTCCTTGACCATTTTTAACCCAAACCTTGTTTTATTTTTTGAGAAGCCCCTTAAAAAAATTTCTCCCATGGACCTTAATTATAGAAACTCACTCTTGTCCATGCAAGGTTCCTAAGAGAGGACTCCCCAGTTTATTTTATATGGTTTACATATGTTTTCTTATCAAGAGCTTCTATGATAATATTTATAGAGCTATTTTGTTTCTTGTCATCTTCTACTATGCAAAACTTGATAAAAATGACTTTAGAGTCACCTAATTACATTGGCTATGTTTGTATGTTAGACAAATTTTCATATGGGGTATGTTAGTGTGTAGTAGCCCAAGTGTAATGATTGGGTGCATTTAGGGGTCATCTAAGTCTTTCATTTGCATGCTAATCAATCACTCAAGGTCGTATCTTTGGTTAGATTTTTTAGGCTTCTCATTAAGATTTTTTAGGATGAGTATAGATTCACTTTATTGTATCTTTGCCATGTGGAAGTGTTTATCACAATAATCACTATTAATAGTGGAGACTTATTAATTGCATGCATGATAAAATTTACTTCTATTGGTATAATTTTCCAATTTAATGCCAAATGGTATGAATTATAAGAAAAGGATAACTAATTTTTCACTTGCATATTAGTTAATCCATAATATTATTTAGCTTTGTGCAAATTTTTTGCTAGATGTGATGATTTTTCCAAATGTTAGGAAATATTTTATTGTTGATGATAACCCAGACAAAAATATTTTACATGAAAAAGAACAATTTCTACCCATGTCAATGGCTCGGGTTTGAATTTTAAAAAATATGATTATCCAAGTGAAATTCTTTATAAATAATGAATTTATAAGAATATAGGTTTTCAAAGGTAATATTTTCCACATTGAAGTCCAAAAGAGATATGGAGGCCAAATTTCACCTATAATTTGTATATTAGCTAAGCTAATGGTAAGTTATAATACATGTGATACACATGTATATTCACATTCTAGAAATTCTAATTCATGTCAAATATGTATTCATATAATTAAGAATAATAACATCTCCAATTATAATTATACATATTTTCGGTTTAGATTCCTTGATTTGAGGAACCAAATCTTACCCAAGTTTATAGCTTCAGTGAGATGACAAAAAATTGTAATTTATGTTTTTTACATTCAAAGTTTTAAAGAAATAAGAAGGTCAAACTTCGCCTCAGTTAAATTTTACATATAGTAAATATGTCAGTTGGCTTAGAGTTATGAATGATAAGTTATATACATTAGATAATCATGACTATTAATGGTAACTTGATCGAGTGCAAGTCGAGAGTGAGTGAGGGCAATGCATGAGTATAACATAGGAAGCATAAGCAATAAGCAAAGAATAAAAGTGAAATCAAGAAGTGAGCATCACTTTTTATTGTTCTAGATCTTAGGAGAAACTAAAAAACTAAAGGATTCATGTGAAGAAAATCTAGGTAACATTAAAATAATTTATTTTTGAAAGTATTTATTGTAAGTAAGGATTCCCTAGTTGAAAGTAAGGATAACCTAGTTAGTAATAAGAGGAAGAACAAACCTAGGGTAAACTCTATCTAGGTAGAAGATAGTACACTAGCAGTGATTATCAAGGATGAGATGATCAAGCATGATATAATGTTCCATGGATACACGTAAGGTTTTTCTAAGATTCAAAATTGGATCAAGTGGAAGTGGGGATTGAATTCAAATTAACCCATGACATATCTTTCAAAAGAATTTATGTTTTATTTTTTGAGAAGTCCCTTAACAAAATTTCTCCCATGGACCTTAATTATAGAACCTCACTATTGTCCATGCAAGGTTCCTAAGATAGGACTCCCTAGTTTATTTTATATGGTTTACATATGTTTTCTTATCAAGAGCTTCTATGGTAATATTTATAGAGCTATTTTGTTTCTTGTCATCTTCTACTATGCAAAACTTGATAAAAATGACTTTAGAGTCACCTAATTACATTGGCTATGTTTGTACGTTAGCCAAATTTTCATATGGGGTATGTTAGTGTGTAGTAGCCCAAGTGTAATGATTGGGTGCATTTAGGGGTCATCTAAGTCTTTCATTTGCATGCAGATCAATCACTCAAGGTCATATCTTGGGTTAGATTTTTTAGGCTTCTCATTAAGATTTTTTAGGATGAGTATAGATTCACTTTATTGTATCTTTGCCATGTGGAAGTGTTTATCACAATAATCACTATTAATAGTGGAGACTTATTAATTGGATGCATGATAAAATTTACTTCTATTGGTATAATTTTCCAATTTAATGCCAAATGGTATGAATTATAAAAAAAGGATAGCTAATTTTTCACTTGCATATTAGTTAATCCATAATATTATTTAGCTTTGTGCAAAGTTTTTGCTAGATGTGATGACTTTTCCAAATGTTAGGAAATATTTTATTGTTGATGATAACCCAGACAAAAATATTTTACATGAAAAAGAACAATTTCTACCCATGTCAATGGCTCAGGTTTGAATTTTAAAAAATATGATTATCCAAGTGAAATTCTTTATAAATAATGAATTTATAAGAATATAGGTTTTTAAAGGTAATATTTTCCACATTGAAGTCCAAAAGAGATATGGAGGCCAAATTTCACCTATAATTTGTATATTATTAAGCTAATGGTAAGTTATAACATGTGTGATACACATGTATATTCACCTTCTAGAAATTCTAACTCATGTCAAACATGTATTCATATAATTAAGAATAATGTGTCCAATTATAATTATACATATTTTTGGTCTAGATTCCTTGATTTGAGGAACCAAATCTTACCCAAGTTTATAGCTTCAGTGAGATGACCAAAAATTGTAATTTATGTTTTTTTCATTCGAATTTTTAAAGAAATAAGAAGGTCAAACTTCACCTCAGTTAAATTTTACATATAGTCAATATGTCATCTAGCTTAGAGTTATGAATGGTAAGTTATATACATTAGATAATCATGACTATTAATGGTAACTTGATCGAGTTCAAGTCGAGAGTGAGTGATGGCAATGCATGAGTATAACGTAGGAAGCATAAGCAATAAGCAAATAATAAAAGTGAAAGCAAGAAGTGAGCATCAATTTTTATTGTTCTAGATCTTAGAAGAAACTAAAAAACTAAAGGATTCATGTGAAGCAAATCTAGGTAACATGAAAATAATTTATTTTTGAAAGTCCTTATTGTAAGTAAGGATTCCCTAGTTGAAAGTAAGGACAACCTAGTTAGTAATAAGAGGAAGAACAAACCTAGGGTAAACTCTATCTAGGTAGAAGATAGTACACTAGCAGTGATTATCGAGGATGAGATGATCAAGCATGATATAATGTTCCATGGATACACGTAAGGTTTTTCTAAGATTCAAAATTAGATCAAGTGGAAGTGGGGATTGAATTCAAATTAACCCATGACATATCTTTCAAAAGAAGTTTTCCTCATTATATTCTCTAGTTAAAAATAAGCAAAAAAAAAGGATGGAGGCTCTTGGTGTAGGGGCAAATATGCATAATATTTAAGACCATTAAGTGAAAATTTGGGGAGGCAGAGAATTTTAAAAGGCTTTTGGTGTGGATTAGAATTTTTGGAATTTCTTATCAACTCATCAATAAAGAAGTTTTGAAAAATATTTACAATACTCTAGGCAAGTTCATCTAGGAGGGATCAACTACTAAGGAGAGAAGGCATGCTATATACACTCAAATATTTGTTGCCATGGATATTTCAAAACCTTTACTAAAGTCCATTAGGATTAAATTTGAATTAAGAGAATGAGATCAAAAAGATAATTATAAAAAAGTTTCATTCCAATGTTACAAATGTCGTAAAGCCAGACACATGGCAAGAGATTGCAAAGTGAAAATGATGGAGAAAGAGATAGAAATTTTTGGGCATGAGGCAAATTTAATATGAAACAAGAAGATCATATCATAAGAGAAGTTAGGTCAAATCAAGCACTCTCCACAACTAAGAAATTGGTAGGAAAACCCTTTTGCATCATCAAATATAAAAGGATATTATAGTTCAATCGAATCAATCTTAGAAGAATAAATGACATAAGGGATGATAAAGTACATGTACAAGTTTAATTACAAAAGGAGTTAAAGAAATATGAGGAGGCAATTTTAAACCAAATCAGGTGAAGGAGGTCAAGGTTAATCCACTAGGTAAATCATCTTCAATTTCCTCAAGTAGCATAAAATATTTTCATTGCAATAAAAATGAAAGTAGTATAGAGTGTATCTATTGTATTTTAGGCTTTCAAGATAAGCACAATAAAGAACATTATATGGAGGATATCCAAGGAATTTATGATTTCCAAGGTAGCATAAGAAAGTAATGAATATGGAGGATCATTTATGCACTCTAAGGTTTTCAAGGCAATATAAAGAAGAAAGTATTCATGAGGCTATTCCTTGCATTTCAGATTCTTTAGGGCAACACAAATATTTAGAAGATAAGTCTCATTATGAATAATATGGAAAAATAGAAGATATTGATGAAGATAAAAGTTTTGGTGGGAATGGAAAAAGAAGAGGAAGGCCATCAAAGCATGAAAAAATAGAAAATGAAACTCAAAGGGATATCGATTTGGGAAGCTAAATAAAAATATCTAGGGTGTTAACAAGAAGTGGGGCTAAGCCCACAAATAAAAATAAAAAATGATGATGATGAAATGATATTATGAAATATTAGGGATATGAATAAGACCCCTAAAAAAAGAGTTATTAAGGAATTAATAGGTTGTTATAGTCCTAAGTTTATTTTAATATAAGAAAAAAAATAAATAGTGAGGAATGTAAGGATGCTTTTTAGATATCTAACAATTTATTCTATAGGAGTTGTTGGAATTCATAAGACTTTCTAGAAATGAATAGAAGCAAATCATGCACTCAAATATTATATAGAAAGCAAAATAAATGATGAAAAAGAGAGATATATGATTGACATTTGTGGGCACCATAACTAATCACTATATCCATAGATAATATTACACAACACTTTGATAATAAAGTGAGGATTAGGAGAGGGTATTTATAATAATACCAAAACCTCAAATACATAATAAATTTTAATATAATCCATTATAATAAGAGGAATTTAGATTAACTACAATATATAAAGAGGGTTTAACCATAATAGGTTTAACATAGGCCCATAGGGACAGTAAAATATTATAAATAATTAATACATTGTACATTGAAATGTTCTTATGCCTATCCCAAAAACATCATGTAATTTTTACCTTGGCCATGAACCAGGTTATAATTTCAACACCCCCATCATCTGAATTAAGAGGTCAATGGGAAAAGATATTAGTGACATTAATATCTTCCCCTATAATGGAAACTTTAGTGGGAATTTGTAATTGAGGCAAATCCTTTAGATCCCTTATCATCTAGAAGATGTCCACCCAACTTCAAGAATTTAGTCTTAATATTTTATAGCTTAATAAACAATTCTTTGTTGGATGTCCCTCCCTCTTACAAAATATGTAAGTGGTATTCATTTTATTTGAAGAATTAGTGTAGCCCTTGAGCCCCTAGGTCTTAGCCTCCTTAACTTTTAAATTCCTCTATGTGAGCTTGTATTTAGAGAGTTCCATCATAATTTTGCATTGCCACTTGAAAATAAACTAGGATAGAAAAAAGATGATTAAGATTAGGAGCCTTTTGAGATTCCAAAAATATAGGAATCATATGAACTATTAGATTCAAAATGAAAAAAGAGAGAGATATTTAGCAAGGATAATCTTAACACATTCTATATTATCTTTATTTTTAACTCCATAAGATACAATATTTGTGCTCAAATCCTTGAATATTACAATATAGTCCTCAATGTTATCAAATTCAATTAGTTTAAGAGAATAAATCTCCAGTTCCAAGTGACTTACTTTACTGGTATTAGCTTTCCCAAAAAGTTCATGTAGTTTTGGCCATACCTTGGTAGGGTCACTCTCCTCTTTGATGTGTAAAAGCAACTCTAGTTTAATTAGCAAGGAAAATAAACATATTTCATCTTCTGCTCTTTGATGGTGAGTTTTTATCATCAATAATAACTACTTTATCCTCCTAAAAGATGCATCACAGGTTCATACTTTGTATTAGGCCAATAATTTAAGCTGACCAAATATTAGAGTTTTGTCCATTAAGGTGAGTAACTAAGGCTATGTGTCCATCATACATAATATGATCCTTAACACCACAATAGATCCATGAAATTATGCCAACAATATATAGAATACAAAAAGTTATGCAATGTAATAAATAGGCTTAAAACACTTATGTATACAGAATATATTGCCTTTGAAATTTTTTCTTTAATGCACTTAAAAATATAAAAAAAAATATTCTCAAACTATGTGAAATAGAAAATACACCATAACAATTAAAAATAGACAAAAAGAGATTTGCAATAGATTTTATATTGATAAAATTTATCTTTTACAAATCAGCCTTTTTGGTTACAATCAAACTCCCAAGACGAAGGATTTTCTATTACAAGTAAGATCTATGGTGTCACAAGTTATCTCCTCAAGCACACAACAGGTTGTGGGAGGGTTTAGAAGGTGCATTTATTGACCTCTCGAGCTTCCATGCATATCCAATACCTACACATAAACTCACAATGACAACATCAATAGAATATGCAGGGCCTTTCGAGATGAGATCCAAAACCATGGAAGAGGATTACAAAAGTAGATAGAGCTTACAAAAATTTAAAAAATCAAGTGTAGAAGCTACAAAACTGTATGAAATACCTACAAAACGTGAAAAAATACCTAATTTACCTTTCTATGCAATCTATAGCTTTTCAAGAGTTGCTATTTTATTTGAAGCTCAATCGCCCAAGGCGGTTGGCTCTTTGGGTAACTGCCTTGTGTGGTTATGCTTCTGGGTAACCACCCTATGCGGTTGTGCTTTTTGTTAATTTACCTATGCAGTTATTCTTTTAGGTAATCAACCTATGTGGTTGTGCTTCTAGTTAACCACCCTGTGCAATTGGGCTCATGGTTAACCATCCTAGGTGGTTGAGACTATTATTTAGTAGAAGATTTTAGTCTTGAATTTGATCTTTCTTGGATTTGTTTCGAGGTCTTTGCTACAATTTTGGTGTACTATTGGACATCGACTGTGGGTGTGGCTACAAAAAAAAATGTTAGTGAATAATTCCAAGAGCCTCCATGGTTGATGCCTTCAAGCTCTCCAAATGGTAAACCTGCAACCACAATGTCAAACACATACACAACAAAATCAAATAAAATTTGAGCAAAGTTTCATTATATTTTTTGTGCACACATGAAAATGAAAATGGAGACCTATTTGTAAATTCTCCCATGGATGGAGGAGAGTGATGAGGATGGAAGAGAAGGAGTGACAAGTGGCATGGGTGCGTAAGAGAGGAATATTAGGGATTCCCCACTTGGGTGGATAAATGTGCAACTTTTCTTGTTTGGCCTATGACGTCTTGTGATGCTTTATGATATGCTATAACACCTTATGATGTTCCATGATGCAATATGACATGCCATGTCACATTATGACGTGCCTCACTAATACCCTCTTTGTGGAGAGATTCCTCACCCACCAAATTGGTATTTCTCATCAATGTGCTTGGGTGGAGGAATCCTCACCCAAATACATTGAATGCACTTGGAATGTGGAGGAAAGAGGGGAAATAAATGCTAACCAAAGTTAAAAATAGTAGAGTGGTCTCATGATGATCGTGGTTAAGCATAGGAAGGGGTTAAAGTGGGTCAAAGGGGCTAGAATAGTCAACATTAATAATTTATAAGGTTGCAACACATTAATTAAAATAATTGCACACATTATTAAATATTAATATTAACCATTATAAATGTAACATATTTTAGGTTTCTACACAAACACTAGGGTTGCAAGAGCTAACCCTGACTGATTTGCTATTGTATTCAAATCACACTTCATCACTTACCTTCTTTGGTTCACTTGATTGTTGACACTTGTAAGCATTTTATTTTGTTAAGCTTCAAAACATTTATTTTATGGTGTTTTAGACATTAAAAATTGATCCACTTTTCATCAATTTTCATAAATTCATCCTCATGCATTAACCCTCTAACCAACCAAGTAAAATTCACCTTTTAAAGACATAAAATTGAGCTTTTATTGCTCCAGAAAGTAAGGTAATTATTGATCCAACTTTTCCCCTCTCAAATATTATCTATTCTTCTCAAACGCACTACCGTTGGATCGGGCTCAAAAATATCTTTTCAACAGTATATTTTTTTTCTATTCTAACATCTTTTGGTCCCCCAAAATGCAAAAAACCTACACATGGGTCTAGCTATCTCAAATTTGGTAATTTTATATTTTTCCTCTTGAAAAGACCAAGTTTTTGGCCGATCTTTGTGATGCCAGATCTTATCCAAGTTTATATTTCATAAACCCATCCAAACATCTTATAAATAGAAGGATTGGAGTTCCTTTTTTCCAACCACACTAAAAAGAGATATTAAGATCTATCTTCTATCAAATCAATGCTTTTGGAATGCTCTAGTGCTCTGCTTTTTGTATGTCCCTTATGATTTGCTATTGTGGATGAGCAAGTGGAGAAGCATTAACAACATATTGTGCACATAATTTATCTTCTAGAGAAGGAGGAGAGGTCTTCCATATTGGTTGTTACATTTAATATTGCTTCCTCCATAGGCTTATCATATTTCTTTTATGCAATATTAGCTCTTTAGATCATTATTTCTTAATTTTAATTACATTTTGCATTCATAGATTAAATTTAAGTCCTCTTCTATAAATTTATGCCCCTCTCTCACAGGGCACGAATTCACTTTTCTTCTTTGTTTTTGAAACCATACCCATTAATTACTATGTGCAAATTCAAACACAAAAGTTTGGGGAAAAAATTTTGCTCTCAAAAATCCTAGGTTATCTCTTGCATACTTGTTTTCCATTCCATCTATTATGTTTACACTCTGTTTTCACAATTTTATGTTGTCATAACTTGTTCTTCTTGTTTCAAAATGTCAACAATAATTTTCACTTTCGAATGGTTAGCTAAAAGGACCAAGGGGGCATGACTATTACACCTCCAGTCTTAGACACATAGTGGCCTAAGCAAACCCCCAAACGTTGATCAATTTTCCCAAGTTTATGTTGTTGTTCAGATTTTACCAAATTCATGGCTAAAGATTTTGGGGTATGAATTTGGCTAGGATCAACCACCGGATTAAGTAAGTGCTCTAATAATTATTTTAAATTGTTTGTTGTGTGTTTTATTCATATTTTGTTCATTTTTGCTCTAGATTTTGGTCATAAGAAAAACAAGGTATTTAGCTTTATTTCTAGGCATCAAAGAAGAAAAACATATAGTTGGCATCTGGGTTAATATTATTTATGTATCCTTTGCTTGAAAAGAAAAATATTTACTTTCTTAAAAATTAGGTTTAGTCTTCATTGAAACAAAGAATCATTCTAAGGATAGCTCCTTGTTTGCTTGCATTGTTGTTCTTTAATTATTTATAGCTTAAGATTTTAGAAGATCAAACTTAGGTGCTTGCTTAATAAACACATTAAACCTTCCATCCCAGACTTGGAGTAGGTCCTTAAACCATTCATGGTGAACGCTTCAATCCCCAAGCGCCCAATTGTAGAGAAACACAATAGCCCCACGGTCACCTCAAATCCTAGCGGATCCAACCGAGAATTGAATACGATGGGTTATTTTCCCCCTATACATATTTGGTGAACCCAATGTGAAACATGTCCTTAGTGGCCAAATTAGGAAGCTTCTTCCTTTTTATCCCTTTTTTTAACTGTAAGCAAGACCATTAAATTTATTTGCATAGAGTTAGAGCATGAAAACATTTAAAAAATGTCTTTTGTGTGTCTTTCATAAGTTTTAGATCTCCTTTTATTCCTTGTATTTTCTCTTAATCCTATGGCTCCAAACCTTAGGAGTAAGCGAAATCTTTCAGAATATGATGAGAAACCTCAAAAGTATGATTAGGTTGATAGTGAGAATCCCAATATAGAGGAAGAAGAGGACATCAAGAATAATGATGACATTGAACCTATTGAAGGTCCTCATGGTAGACTCACCTTCAAATCATTTGATCATATCTAGAATTTCTATAAGCAACACAAGCAAGCCTTGAATAAGGCCCTAGATGAAGACACTCACTTTGAAGAAGCTAGGAAATCTTATCATTGAACCATTTCTCCTCATAATATTTGCATCAATCCTCTCTTTCAATATTCTCATCACATTATTCTGTTTTATAAGCTCACATATGCTACTACAACAACCATCAACATTGATGGAATTTCGTAACTTCCTCCAACTAGTGGCATACCTCAAAATAATGTTCAATTTCTATCTTATTCAATTCCTCTTTCTAATAATGTTCTTCCTTTCAACATTCCTTCTTCTCTTCCATGAAATGTAAATTATTTTCCATAGCAAGATACCACACAAAACATCTCATATCATAACCCGTATCATAACAATGTTAATGCTTCCAACATTAACCAAGTTCTCTTTCAACAACCTACCTATAACCTACCTCTAGGGAATATAGGGCTTACAAAAACAATCCAAACATGCAAATTTTGGAAACTATAGTGAAACACTTGGCATTAAGAATTAAGATCCTTCAAGCTCTAAGTTTCACTTACAAGTATAAGGAAATGTTCAATCAACTTTTGGATCCCATTGTCACTGCTAGGCCCTACCCTAAGCATTTTCCAATGCTGGTTTTACCTCTTTATAAGGAAAAAAAGGACCTAATAGAACATTTAAGAAATTTTAGAAAAACATACCATGATATTATATATGATGATATGTTGTTGCTAAAAATGTTCTCTAAAAGCCTTGGTGGTATGGCATTGGAATGGTATTATCAACTATCCCATAATTATTTAAGAATTTTTGAGGAAACAACTGAGTTATTTGTTCAATAATTTAGAGCTTATGTGGAGAAAGGAATAACTACTCAAGATTTGTATCTCCTAAAGCAAGGTAAAGATGAAAGTTTTTTATTGGAGACATGCTAGATATATTTATTGGAAACTTACAAGAGCAGATCTCATATGAGTTGGAAACAACAACTATTACCTCTTTCAAACAAGCAATAGATTTGGAAATAAGAGTAGAGAAGGCTCTTATTCAAAGAGGTCATCTCAAGTTAAGTAAATAATAATAGAGGACCATGAAAACCCAATATAAGAACAAGTATGTAGTTGGTGCTGGGTTAACAAATAGTAGAACAACCAAAAATTTCAATGTTGTTAGTACCTTGCAGAATTTGGTACTTAGCGAGCCTCAAAAAATCCCACCAAGAAAATTCACAAGAATCAACAAACCCATATCATTGATCCTAAAGCAACTTTTGGAAGCTAAGATGATGAATTGCCTCCCATAAGGTAACCCACCACCATGACAGTTTGGTATAAGCCCGATCAACATCGTGAGTATCGTAGAGTGGAGGGGCACATGACAAATTTATGTGATGTTGAAACATGTGGTTCAAGACTTAATAGTTAAGAGTCATCTTGTTGTAGATGACTCTCAACCTACTCCTAACCACAACCCTCCAACTAATCAACCTCCTACTCAAAAAACACCGACAACCAATCAAGATATAAGAATATTCTAAAATAATCTATCCAATCATGGGTAATAGATAACTAATAAAGTTTCATATAATAACATGCCATCTTCTTACAACAACATTATTGGTATGATAACAAATAATACAAGGTAACAAGCTCAAGCTCATCTGACTCAACAATCTCAATAAGAGATAAGTTCTAAGTCCAACCAATCCTCTAACCACTCTAAGTATTCTTAAGAGTACCCAAAAAAGGAGCATAAGTGTAGAAAAACCACTCTTAGTATTGAAGCCACAACCAAAAGTCTCCTTTGATATTCAACAATAGTTAAGTAACACACCTACTAAGATATCCATCTTAGAACTTTTACAAACTTCTCCTATTCATAGGGAAGCCTTGTTGAAACTTCTAAGTCAACAATCTATCTTGCAAGAAATTCCCCCTAGTAACGTAGTCAATATTTTTGGTTATCTTGGGATATATCATATATCTTTTTATAATGACAATCTTCCTTCCTCAAATTTGCAAGGGGATTTTTCTCTTTACATCACTAGATATATTGGAAATTTTTTTATCAAGAGAATCTTGATAAACAATGGTTTCTCCCTCAAAATATGCACTTATAAATTTTTACAAAACTTTGGATTAAGGGAGGAAGATTTAATCATATTTGATGTTATCATTAAAACTTTCAACAATGAGTCCCAAGAGGTCTGTGATATTTTATCCCTTCCCCTTAGGGTAGGAACCAAAGTATTAGGCACTTTATATTATATGGTATCTTGCCCAACATATTTTAATATTCTTCTTATATGCACTTGGATTCATGTAATGAGGGTTCTCCCTTCTACTCTTCATCAATATTTAAAGTATGAATTCAAAAATCAACTTATCACCATTTTGGATGACCCTTATCCATTCCAATAATCTTCAATGGTTGAGCAAGCCCAATCTAAAATCAATTTCTATCCATCTATTTTTCTTCACAAAACTTCTTCTACTCCTTCTCTTTCTACTTCTTTTCCATCATCTAATATCACCAAAAAGTTTGAAAACTTCAAAATAAGTGAGAAGCCACAAATCATAATCTCATCATAGGATCAAACTAATCTTTTCAATGACAGTCCTCTTCTAGACCTCGTAAAGCTACCCCCTTCACCTTGATCTATGGGTTTACCCCATTAAAAAGTGAAGTAGTACACATAGATATGTGTACCTTTGTCTATGTGAGTATGTTACTTAAAGAAAATATCTGTGGTAGCAACCCCCACACACTAGAGTGAACCTTTGGCCATTGTTATCTATCCAATGATTACCCACTTCCTAATTAGATCCTATCTAGTAAAGGATATGTAGGTAAAGGTTTAGGGTCACAACTATAGACACTAAAATCTAGGCATTTACATTTCATCACATAATTTTGCATATTAAATTATATGCCTCGGTCTAAAATAAAACATATAAATTACTGTACATTTCACCCACATTGCACATCATAATTCTGCATAATAATATATACCTAAGTCTAAACTTAGGCTTATAATTCCTACACATAATTCATTCACATTGCACATTTTAGTTTTGCATAACATTATGCGCCTAAGTTTGACTTACGCATAAAATCCTGCACATAATTACATTTTCTAGATTTTATTAAAACTAGGAAATATCCTCCTAGGATACCCTCTCTCCTCACTTGACATGTGTCCTAGCCATATCAGCATCACTCCTTTTCCACCTCTCATACACCCTTGTCCCCTTTGTCCCTTCACATGGGGTAACCCTCCATATTTCACTCCACTTGCACCTACCCACTTGCCACATATCATACCTCACTCCACATTTCACTCCACTTGCACCTACCCACTTGCCACATCTCACACCTCACTCCATACATCACTCCACTTCCAACTACCCACTTGCCACATCTCCCTAGTTAAGTGAGACACTTCTAGTGACTCACTACAACTACCCAAGATAGGTGGCTACCCAGTCCTTGCCACTTGGCAGCCCTAGCTTACCACCTATCCTTCCCTCCAATATTCTCAAAGGCCTATAAAAGCACCATCACATGGAGATAAAAAAGGAGAAAAATACTAATGTTATGCTGCTCGGATTGTGCTCACTTAAGCCATATTCAATAATCATATTTGTTTTCTATTTCCATTTTACACTTATTTTTATCATTATCATTGTGAGATGTGCTACTTAACCCTTGTCCATTTTCATGTGTGCACATTTTAGGTTCAGGATTCAACAAGCTCAAGATCATCATGGTGGTCATGACAAACCCACCTTCCACATTGTTGTAGCATGAAGAGACGAAGACACCACCCTTGATCTCTAAAAGGGATTCCCCTTTGGTACATCTCTTTGTAAAATGCACCCTAAAAGGGTCAAAGTGTATCAAAAGGGACTTTCCCGAATTTAATAAAATATGTCATTTTTATTGCAATGGTGTTGTTATTTATGTATACAAATTGGCGATCATGGTCTTCTTACCCCTTTTCCCTTTTCTTTCTTTATTTTTATTTTTAGAACACTAATTTTTGATTTTTTTTTATGTGGTTGCAGGGTTTACAATTTGTCTTGACAATATCCTCCTCCACTAAAAATCTGGGTAAGTGTATATTCCCTTTAGTTGTTTCTAAAAAAAAAGTTATTGTATAGGTTCTTAAAACTTCTATCTGTTTTATTTTCATTTTAAAATTAAATTTAAAAAAAAAAATTAACTTTCTATTTTTTTTAAGATTTTAAATTTATTTTAATCTAAAAAAAAAATATTAAATTATTAAATTAAATTACAAAACCTTTAATTTAATTTAATTTTAAAAAATAATAATTAAAAAAAAAATCATCTGCGTAGTGTGCGCAGTTAGATTGCACAGTTTGCGTAGTGCAACTCTGCAATCTAACTGCACAGTCTACGTAATGCAATTGCACAGTTGCACTGCACAGTTTAACTGCACTGCACAACAGTCTAACTATGCAGTTAGACTGCACAGTGCAGTTAAACTACACAGTTAGTGTAGTCTAACTGCACAATTAGACTGCGCAGACTGCACTGCGTAGTGCAGTTAACTGCATAGTTGCACTACGAGATTGCACTGCGTAGTTAGTTGCTGCTAATATAAAATAAAATAAATAAATAAAAATTAAAAAAAATTAATAAAATAAATTAATTAAAAAACAAGTAAGGTGCGTTCCCCACATTTCAAATTAAAAAAAAAAAACATTAAATATTTTAAATTAAAAACAAAAAAAAAATTATTTTTTTTAAAAAAAAAAAAAAAAAAACATTAAAAACATTTTAAATTAAAAAAATTTAAAAATAAAACATTTAAAAAAAAAAAAATTACAAAGTTCAAAAAATAAACCTTTTTCCAAAAATCAAAACATTCAACAAACAAACAATTATCACATAAAAATAATTCAAAAAATGTCAACAAAAACATGTAAAAAAAAAGTTTTGAAAAACATGCAAACATAAGCAAAAAATAAAAAAATAAAAAATAAAAAAATTCACTAAACAAAAAATAAATTGTCAAAAACCAAGTTCCAAAAAAATCAAACTAAAACATTTTCAACAAAAAAAAAAAAAAAAGAAGATCAAATATAGGAAAGGCGGGAAAATGAGCTCTGGCGATTTTTTCCTCTGAACTAGGGTTTCTGGAACTTCAAAAATCTAGGGCATCAGCTGGATTGCAGAAGTGCCTTCGGGGTACGGTGGATCTGAAGGCTAGATCGGTGCCCCAGGAGGGTCCAATGGGGACTTCTCCGGCTCCTTTTCCAGGGAGTAGCAGCTCTTACGCAGATTTGTTTAAAGAAAATTCTCCTCCAAAGAACGACGAAGCTCAAAAAATGGCATATAAAATGCTCTTCACGACTGTTGGGAATAGGTCGACAGCACCTCGTGTGAATGGATGTTTGTCGCAGGCCGAAACCAGGCCAAAAATTGTCATCGAGCCAAGTATGGTTGAAGAATCAATCATTTACAGAGCTAATCACGATTTAATCTGCAAGTTCATGGGTATACGTCCTTCCCTGAATTTTTTGCACTCTTGGATCCGCCAAAACTGGGAGCCTCACGATGAGTATTCATTGTGGTTTATTAGCAATGGATATTTTATTGTTAGCTTTTCGTCTTTGGCCGATAGAAATAAGGCTTTCGAGTCAGAGAAGAAAAGTCATGGCCCGACAGGGCTATTTGTTCAGCCATGGAGAGTGGGATTCGATCCCCGAGTTGAACCTACTGCTGTCCCAGTATGGATCCGACTATATGCTCTCCCAATGGAATTCTGGAGTGAGCAGGTGTTGGCAAGGATTGGCAATTCTATTGGAAGACATCTGGGTGTTGCCAGAGACACACTTGAAGGGAGCATGGCGGTGTATGCAAGAATATGTGTGGAGATGGATCTCAGCCAGCCTTTGTCGACAGAGATGGAAATTGAATTGGCAGGTCTCTCCTGGATTCAACAACTGGACTATGAGGCCCTACCCTTTAGATGTAGGGTTTGTCACAAACATGGACATTTGGCCCGTTTCTGCCCTAATAATATGAATGCTAAAATGGAGGCCCCTTTAGGAATGCCAAACCCGCCTAAAGAGGATAAGGCAACACTTAATAAAGATTCTAATAGCACCGTTCAGGGCCAGGAAGCTCAGAGAGAGGGTTTTGAACAGCCCAAAAGAAAAATACGGACAAAGAAAAAAGAGGGAAAGGAGCAATCCCATCTCAGACCTGCCAATAGGTATGAGATATTTAAGTCACTGGTTGACGAAGAGGAACAATTTATGGAGGGCATGGAGGGTATTAAGGAAACTTCTAATATTCCCGGCAACTCCCTCTCTCTTCTCCTCCCGTCATACAACAGGTAGTTGAACTCTGTGAGGTATCACAGCCAGTGTGTTCAGGTGCTTTAGTAGTGCATAACCAGGAGCAGACAGTATCTCAGGATGTCAGCATGGGAATACCAGAGAAGAATAGGGAAAGGCCAACTTTGGGGATAACCCAGGTAGAAAAAAGATCAAAAAATAGCAATTCTCAGGGAGTAGGTAGAAGATCCAATAAGGAGTTGCTAGCAGCCCAAGGAGACAAATTGATCATGGGAGGATCGGTGAGGACAATAGACTCTTATTGCTCCTAGGGTAACCAATGATTATACAATCATGGAATGTGAGGGGTTTAAACAGCAGAACCCATCAATCTGCTGTTCGAAGACTTTTAGAGAATCGTAATACTAATTTTTTGCTTTTACAGGAGACTAAGATGTCATTAGATCTTATGTCCAAAATAATCAACAGAATTTGGAGGGGTGTCGGTCATATGGATGTGGCTGCCCAAGGTGCCTCAGTGGGGGATTGTTACTCTGTGGAACTCTCTTGAATGGTCTGCAATAGAACATCTTGCCTGGAGGGGGGTTCTCACTTCTCTTTTTAGGAATAATGTCACTGCGGAACACGTTCTAATCACAAACTTTTATGGGTCTCAAAACCTAGATGGTCATAGGCGGTAGTGGAAGGCTGTGCATAACATGCGAACCTCAAGGGAAGATCTAGACTGGATTATAGCGGGGGACTTTAACGCTAAATTATCTTCTAGAGACCAGGAAGGGGGAACACCATTTTTGGACCCAGGGGACCGTTTCATGATTGCCCAAGTCCAGGCTTTGCACTTAGTGGACATTAAATGTCCCGGCATTAACTACACTTGGACTAATAAAAGGCGGGAGCCACATAGCAGGAAGGTTAAGCTAGATCATTTTCTGGTTTCAGAGGAGGCGTTTGTAAAATGGAATATAAATTTTTAGATTTTAGAAGGCCCAGTTTCAGATCACCTGTCCCATTCTCGTTGGAAGGCGGGACTAGGATGGGGCAGCATCACAAACCTTTCAGATTTGAGAATTTTTGGCTTCAGAAAGAAGAACTTCGGGAGAAAATTCCATAGTGGTGGGAAGAAGGCCGCCCAGCTTATGGGAGAGCAATGTTTAGAATCCACAAACAACTACAATATGTCAAAGCTCAGTTGAAGTATTGGAGGCATGCTAATAAAATAGACTTCCAGGCCCAAAGAGCTCCATTGGTGGCCAGATGGGATGAGGTCCAAAAATAGTTCAGAGAAGGAGTAATTACAGACCAGCTCAAAGCTGAGGATGATGCCTTGCATATAGCGGTTGAGGACATTGACAACCAGGAGGAGACCTATTGGAAGCAGAGAGCAAGAACCACCCGGTTATTAGAAGGGGACAGAAATACAAAATTCTTTCATCGGACTGCTTGTGCTCGAAGACAGATGAATAAGATGGAGGCCCTTCAAGATGAGAACGGTCATTCCTTTGATACACTTCCAGGTATACATTCCCATGCTATGGATTATTTTTCTAAGCTTTTTAAGGAAAGTGTGGTACAAGATGTAGAGGCCCAAAATGAAGTTATTTCTGTCATACCTGCTGTTATTTCTGAGGATGAAAATCAGGCCCTCCTCAAACCCATTGATAGAGATGAATTGAAAACTGTGGTCTTTGGAATGAGCACTCGGTAAAACTCCAGTGTCCAGACGGCTTCCCAATTGAGTTTTTTCAGGCTTTCTGGGACTACTTAGAGGAAGATGTAAGGGCTGTTGTAGAAGAGTCCAGAGAAAATAAGAGAATGCTTAAAGCTATAAACCACACTTTCATTACCTTAATTCCAAAAGGGGAGGAGGGGGTTCATATTTCAGATTATAGGCCTATTGCCTTATGTAATGTGTTGTACAAAATAATCACAAAGGTAATGGCTGAGCACCTAAAACCTCTTCTTCACAACATTGTCTCCTCTGAGCAAGGGGGTTTTGTTGAGGGACGATAGATTCTGGATGGGGTGGTTGTGGCCCAGGAAGCAATCCATTCAATGCACACTTCTGGTAATAAAGGGATGTTCATAAAACTGGACATGTCAAAGGCTTATGATAGGGTTGAATGGAGTTTCCTGGCTAAAATGATGGCAGCCTTTGGTTTCTCTCAGGACTGGATAGAGTGGGTCATGAGCTGTGTCTCTACCCCGACTTACTCTGTTCTAATCAAGGGCCTTCCTTCGCAACCATTTGGAGCTACTCGGGGTCTGCGCTAGGGGGATCCATGTTCTCCTTATCTTTTTCTCATTTTGGCTGAAGGTCTTGGCAGACTTTTCTTGAGGAGAAGACAACAAGGTAGATTATTGGGTATCAGGGTGGGTGACGAAGTTTTAACGCACCTGCAGTTTGTGGATGACACTGGTTTGGTGGGAGTGGCCAGCTTCAGGGAAGCAAGAATGATTAGGGATACTCTTAATGTCTATCTCAGGGCTACTCAACAGGTCATTAATGACAAGAAATCCAAAGTGGTTTTTTTTAATCTGGAGCAAAGGCTTCATAACAGAATTTTAGAAATCTTGGGATTCACTAGGACTTCTCTCCCAGTGGTTTACTTGGGGGTCCCCTTGCACTTTAAGAAGCTAAAATTAGACACATGGAGGAATCTGCTGGAGTGTATCAAGGACAGAATTAATCACTGGTCTCACAAGTGGTTAAGTTATGGTGGCAGATTAACGTTCTTACAGTCAGTCATTCAAGCCATGCCAATTTACAAATTCTCTATCCTGGCTGCCCCGTTTACAATATGGAAAGAGTTGGACAGGATGGCTAGAAAGTTTTTGTGGGAAGGAGCAAAGGGAGAGAGAAAGTGGGCCTTAGTGGGCTGGGACAAAGTTACCCAGCCCAAGGTTAAAGGAGGTCTGGGTTTGAGAAAATCTAAGCTGAATAATAAAGCTTTGGCTGGAAAGCTGTACTGGAGATGGATCTCCCAACCCACCTCCCTTTTCAGTAGAATCCTAACTAGCAAATACCTGGGACAGGCCAACCCAATCGATGTAGCTCGCATCCCCTTGGATGGTACTGGGTCCCTAGTTTGGCAGGCTCTCAAGTTAGGGTCTCAGGTTGTTAAAGACCGCTTATTTTGGAAAGTGGGAAGAGGGGAGAAGGCTCATTTCTGGACAGATTCTTGGGATCAGTTCCCACCCATCATTGCTGAATTTCTAGAATTACCGCCAATAAAAGCAGCCATTGAAGCCAAGGGATGGATCCGTATTGAAAGTTATTTCACAACTACTCAACTGGGGGAGTGTAAGTTTAAGCAGTTCAAGAAGTTGGATGAGTGGCCCATTTCAATCCCTCCGGATTTGTCGCCTATCATGACTAAAATTCTGACAGAAATATTTCTTACAGGGGGAGACGTGGAGGATGAATTAGCCTGGGGCTTTGGGAGTCTTGGCGTCTATACAGTAAAGGACGGATATGACAACATTCTCCCAGAGCCCCCCCTCACACTTTTCAGGTTGAGGACTCGGAGGAAAATCTGGCACTCTAAAGGCTGGCCGAAAGTTAACTTTTTTGCTCGGCAGTGCATGCACAATGGAATCCTCACTTTTGATAATCTCAGATCAAAAGGTATCATCGGCCCTTCTCAATGTGTACTATGCTACAAGAGCGAGGAAACTGTTGACCATTTGCTGTTTGGTTGCCCTTTCACCCGACAGATTTGGCTGCGTTGGTTTGCTTACTTTAAAATTCAAGTAAGTGGTGACCTGAACCGGATGAATATCTGGGCAAAATGGCAGAAAGGTAGATTCAAATCTAAAGCTCTTCATTTTGGCTGGGAGCTCGGTTTAAGCTTTATCTGGTGGCAAGTATGGCTGGAAAGAAATGCCAAAATTTTTAGAGAAACTTTTACTGCTCTAGACGGGGTTTGCAGACCATTTGGAGCAAGGTTACCGAAACCGTGGCTGTTCATGCCGAGGAGGAAGCTCAAATTGGCATTGGAGCTTTGGAAGAACGCCCCGAACCGCAAGAGGGATAGGACAAAAATTGTTGGAAACCTCCCCTGAAGGTTGGATTAAAATCAATACCGATGGAGCTGCAAAAGGCAATCCGGGTAGAGCCAAAATTGGAGTGGTGTGCCAGAACCATGTCGGGACTCGTGCTCTATTGGGAATTGCAAGGCCAGGGAAGATCCACTAACAATGAAGCCGAAGCCATTGCCATCAAGTCTCGCTTCTGTTTGGGCAATGAAACATGGCCATCGCAGGATTATTCTTGAATCAGACTCGCAAATAATGGTTGGAGCTCTAGACTGCATGAGGAACTTTGATCTGAAAGCTTGGAGGTTGAGGGCTCTTGTTACCCAAATTAAAGAATTATGGAAGGAATTGGAGGACGTGATCCCAGCTTATGCGAGTAGAGATTTGAACAAAGCGGCTGACTTTCTGGCTAAGATGGGTGCGGAAAAGGAGGTTGGAGTTCAGTTGCATAGTGACATGGATATTGAGGATGAGGTGATTAGATAGGGTCTGGAAAGGTCCTTGAGCCAATGATCAAAGAAAAAGCAAAGGGAGGAAAGTTGTCGTGATATCGCGACATGTTGCACCGTCGCGGTCGCTGGAGGAAAGTTGTCACGATATCGCGACATGTTGCGCCATCGCGGTCGTTGGAGGAAAGTTGTCGCGATATCATGACATGTTGCATCGTCGCGGTCGTTGGAGGAAAGTTGTCGTGATATCGTGACATGTTGCGCCATCATGGTCGTTGGAGGAAAGTTGTCATGATATCGTGACATGTTGCACCGTCGCGGTCGTTGGAGGAAAGTTGTCGCGATATCGCGACATGTTGCGCCGTCGCGGTCGCTGGAGGAAAGTTGTCACGATATCGCGACATGTTGCGCCGTCATGGTCATTGGAGGAAAGTTGTCGCGATATCGTGACATGTTGCACCGTCACGGTCGCTGGAGGAAAGTTGTCACGATATCGCGACATGTTGCGTCGTCGCGGTCATTGGAGGAAAGTTGTCGCGATATCGCGACATGTTGCTTCGTCGCGGCCAAGGGAGGAAAGTTGTCACGATATCATGACATGTTGCTTCATCATGGCCTAGGGAGGAAAGGTGTCACGATATCGCGACATGTTGCTTTTTCGCGGCTAAGGGAGAAAAGGTGTCGCGATATCGCGACATGTTGCTTTTTCGCGGCCAAGGGAGAAAAGGTGTCGCGATATCGTGACATGTTGCTTTTTCATGGCCAAAGGAGAAAAGGTGTCACGATATCGTGACATGTTGCATTTTCATGGCCAAGAGAGAAAAGGTGTCGCGATATCGCGACATGTTGCATTTTCACGGCCAAAGGAGAAAAGGTGTCGCGATTTCGCGACATGTTGCATTTTCGCGACCAAAGGAGAAATGGTGTCGCGATATCGCGACATGTTGCATTTTCACGGCCAAAGGAGAAAAGGTGTCGCGATATCGCGACATGTTGCTTCATCGCGGCCGAGAGAGAAAAAGTGTCGCGATATCGCGACATGTTGCACTTTCGTGCCCAAAGGAGAAAAGTGTCGCGATATCGCGACTTGTTGAATTTTCGCGGCCAAAGGAGGAAAATGTCGCGATATCGCGACATGTTGCTTTTTCGCGGCCAAAGGGGAAAGGTGTCGCGATATCGCGACATGTTGCATGTTTGCGGCCTAAGGAGAAGAATAGTGTCACGATTTCGTGACAAGCTGCATCAACTGTCCATGCCGACCCCTTGCTAGCTAGTTAATGGTTCAGGAGATTTGGCTCCATTGCAAATCTTCTTCTACTATTGTAAGCTTGTGTTCTCTCTGAATTCGACTGGGAAGAGTCTCTTCCCATATTGTAATTGATCTTTGTTTTAATACAAGTTTTTTCAAAATTTTCAAAAAAAAAAAAAAAAAAAAAACATAAACAACAACAAAAATACAAAAAAAAAAAAAAATTGGAATTTTGAAAAAGAAAAAAAATCAATTTTTTTTATTTTTTTTTTAACTTTTGTATAAAAAAAAAATCATCAAATCATTTTCCTTTTCATTTTTCATCTTGTCATAAAAAAAAATCGTTCAAACAAATCAATCATACTTAACAAAAATCTCAAAAAAATCACAAACTTAAAAAAAAAAAAACAAATTTTCATTTTTTTTGCACAATATTTTTGTTTACTTGTGTAAATATTGTTTGCCAATGTGTGTTTCTATTTTTGCATTTGTAGGCAATAAACGAAATTGCATACTAGTTTGCATCACACAATAGAAAACAAAAACCTTCACACACTTGCACGTTTCATAATAACATTGGTAGGTTGGATTTAATCACCAACCTCCAATTCAGACCGGTGACGTTGGAATTCATCTCCTTCCACCGGCTTGCCCCCTAGATATCCTTAGACAGAATAGGGAACTCCTTAAGTTGGTATAGGTCACTTGTGTTCAAGCTGTCTCCCACTGTTGGAACGATTGTTGAATCAGAGTGGAAGAGCTAGGCGAACCCCCCATTGGGATTTAAGCGGTGTACCCTAGACTCTTTTGAGAAATCATGCTTGGCACTAGTGTTCCTAATCACCATCTTAATCGAGTTCCTTTATTCTAATCCAAAAAAAAAACTTCTTCAAAATTCCAACAACATCAAAACACACTGAAACTCAAAACAAAAAAATCAAAAACCTCAAAATTACAAAAAAATCAAAAACTTCAAAAATCCAAAAACAATAAAAAAATCAAACATCGAAAACAAAATTTGAAAAAACTTAGAAAACATTGTTTGTTTATTTGATTTGTGTGTTATTCATTTGTATTTCCATCACATTTTCACACACATACCTTCACATTCGCCACCTCATTTCACCTGAACCACCTTCCACATGCATATCAAAATTCAAAATGCAAAAAAAAAAAATCAAATCAAAATGCTCCAAAGGAATAAAACCCCTTTGGTCAATTCAAATCAAAAGGCTCCAAAGGAACCAAACCCTTTGGTCAAATCAAATCAAAATGCTCCAAAGGAATAAAACCCCTTTGGTCAAATCAAATCAAAATGCTCCAAAGGAAAAACCCTTTGGTCAATTCAAATTCAAAAGGCTCCAAAGGAGACACACCCCTTTGGTCAAATCAAATCAAAATGCTCCAAAGGCAACTAACCCCTTTGGTCAATTAATCAAGAAGGCACCCCTTTGGTCAATTCAAAATGCTCCAAGGGGGATACCCTTTGGTCAATTCAATTCAAAATGCTCCAAAGGGGACACCCCTTTGGTCAAATAATAAAAAGGCTCCAAAGGAACTTAACCCTTTGGTCAAATTTCATTTCAAAATGCTCCAAGGGGGACACCCCTTTGGTCAATTCAATTCAAAATGCTCCAAAGGGGACACCCCTTTGGTCAAATCAATAAAAAGCCCCAAAGGAACTTAACCCCTTTGGTCAAATTTTATTTCAAAATGCTCCAAGGGGAACACCCCTTTGGTCAATTCAATTCAAAATGCTCCAAAGGGGACACCCCTTTGGTCAAATCAATCAAAAAGGCTCCAAAGGGGACACCCCTTTGGTCAAATCAATCAAAAAGGCTCCAAAGGGGACACCCCTTTGGTCAAATCAATTCAAAAGGCCCCAAAGGAACCTAACCCCTTTGGTCAAATCTCATTTCAAAATGCTCCAAGGGAGGCACTCCTTTGGTCAATTTCCATTCAAAAGGCTCCAAGGGAACCAACACTCCTTTGGTCACATGAAATTCAAAAAGCTCCAAAGGAACCAAACCCCTTTGGTCACATTTCATCTCAAAAACATCAAAAGACAAAAAAAAAAACAATAATAAATATAAAACACAAAAACATTTTCATACACATTGCATTTTTAATAAATCACTTTCACAATCCATCTTCCATTGCATTCACACATTCCAACTTTCATAGCATTTGCACATTCATACCATTCGTATTCATTAAAATCAAGAATAATTGATAGTGCACTATGTCTTGTTGCCTTAATCAGGGGCACCTCACATCAAACATCACCAAACCCATCACTCATAATAATACATTGCTTCCTAAGCATAATCCTAATGTTTTCAATCACTCAGCCACCGCTAGTGTCTTAAGCAACCTCCAAAAAATATGTCGAATTCTTTTAGGACCATTGCACATATATACACTAAGCAAATCTTGAGTATTGGGAATTGATCTCAAAAACATTCTCGAACCAAACACAATTTCACATCTTAAAAACATCTTGTGTCAAATAGGGATAACACCATACTTGGTAGGAACCTTGAGGTGAAAAGGGTCATCCTTGCTTGTCCCATTATGCAACATAGTCCATGACAATAGTGGTTTTCACTACTATCACAGATTGCTTCAAATTCAAAAGATAGAGTAGTAAGGATAGGGTACAATTCTCATCACACTTAGGTTGAGAATCCGATTCCCCAAAGCTCTAAATATTTTACATCACACACCACTGATTAATTGGGTTGTAAGGATCGTACTACATTTCCAGTCAGACGGTTAAGTAGTCATCCCCAAAATTCAAGAAATCAAAAACAAAAATCATGGACTATGGAGTTAGCCTCCACCGGAGCTATAGACGCTTGACTGGCAGTGGAGTACACTCATGCATGGTGACATGTCTCTTTTAAAAAGAGACCTCTAACCGCTCATACGGACAAGCTAGCTTCTAGGTTCAAACCATAACAGGTTTACCCAATTTACTCAAGATGAGTTAATGAACTCAATTGCACACACACTGGTTCTTGATTGTCTCGGGTCATTACCATGCTCTTGATTCGGTAAATGAATTCACTACACACACATTTGGTCCTAGAAGAATTAGGCAGTTTTAGTGAGTTTGTTCGAGATCACTAGGATGTTTGAGTCTTTGCAAAACAACTCTAGATCCTTTATCCCTAAGGACAATAAAGTCATAAGCAAGCCTCCATTCCATACCACCATCACATAGTCATAAATATCATAATCCATTTCATCCATGTGGTCATACTAGTAGTATCATATTGGTGCCCCTGATTAAGCAATAAAGGCAAAGTTTGCTAAATAATGGTTCAAAAACCTCTTTGAAAAATGATCAATAAAAAAACTATTAATTAAAAATTTGTTCAAAATTCTTTGAACAATCAATAAAGAACACCATTCATTCAAATGGTTCAAAATCTCTTTGAACAACGAATCAATAAAGCAACACCATTCATTCAAATGGTTCAAAATCTCTTTGAACAATGATCAATAAAGCAACACCATTCATTCAAACAGTTTCAAAATCTCTTTGAACAATAATCAATAAAGCAACACCATTCATTCAAATGGTTCAAAATCTCTTTGAACAATGATTAATAAAGCAACACCCTTCATTCATTTGCATTCATTCATAACATGTACAAAAAAAACAATTTGAACAATCAATCATTACACATATACATAAACAATCACAAAACAACTTGGGGGTTCAAGGTCTCACACCTTCCCCATCAATCACATCAAACAATCAATCAAACAACTTGGGGGATTCAAGGTCTCACACCTACCCCAACAATCACATTAAACATTCACATTTCAAATAATCAAATTCAAAAAGCTCCAATGGAATCAAACCCTTTGGTCACATTCAATTCAAAAAAAAAAGCTCCAAAGGTAACACAATTTCTTTGGTCAAATTCAATCTCAACAAGGCTTTCAAAAATTGAAATGCTATAATCTCAACTCCCTAAGAAAGCCATGCGGCTGGACTGCTCCATGGGATAGAGATGCACATTTCCTTCTTTCACTCAGCCTTAAGTGATCCTTGTATCTAGTGATTTACTCTAGCACCCTAGCGGTTGTAGCGATTGGCTATCCATACAATCTGGTAGGAGGAGTAGATTACCATAAGGACAATTATCATTAACACAATTCAAAAAGCCCCAAAGGCATAAACCCCTTTGGTCAAATCAATCCAAAATGCTCTAAAGGTACTCAAATTCCTTTGGTCAAAAAAAAAATCAATCATCAAAACATAAAAACACAAAAAAAACATCTTGTGCTTTCTTTCCATTTCAAAAACATCAAACACCAAAAATATTTCCATACATCTTTTGTCTTACAAAACCATAAAACAACAAAAACATTGCCATGAATATTTTGTCATATAAAACATAAAACACCAAAAACATTTCCATGCATCTTTTGTCATACAAAAACAAAACAAAAACACAAAACAATCATGCATTCTCCAAAAAAAAAAAAAAAAAATCCAAAGATATCTCAATTCCTTTGGTCAAAAACAAATTCAACAGGCTCTTGAAAGAATAGAAGTGTTCTCATCTCAACTCCCTAAGAAGGCCATGAGGTTGGACTGCTCCAAGGGATAGAGGTGTACATTTCCTTCTTCCACTTAGCCTCAAGTGATCCTCGTATACAGTAACTTATCCTATATACTTAGCGGTTGCAATGACTAGCAATCCATGCAATCCGGTAGGATGGATAAGTTACCATAAGGCCCTTGAAAAGTGATTCACCTCATGCAAAAAATGAATTGTTATCATCTCAATTCCCTAAGAAAGCCATACGATTGGACTGCTCCAAGGGATAGAAGTGCACAATTATCAACAATGGTCAAAATCACAGTTGAAACAAAAACAAAAACATCCATCTCATCAAACCATTATCATTTGTTTCATCACTTTCATCATTTCATATCTTCTCCATCGACTCATCGCTTGAAGGGAAAGACAAAATCAACAAATTCAGTTTCATAATCAAAGTCAACACTCAAAACACTCAATCATGCAAATTACACTCATTAAAATGAGCATCTTTTCCATGATTGGGGCAACACAAGTTGACTTTTATTTGTGACCATCTTACACAACTCCCCTTCAAATGCAAATGACTACAAAAATATTGTAAAACCCTCCAAATCATCATCTCACATCATCATCATCTCAAGTGAACCTTGTATCTAGTAATTTACTCTAGACACCTAGCGGTTGCAACGATTGGTTATCCATGCAATCCGGTAGGATGAATAAATTACCATAAGGACACTTATTCAAAATCATTTCACATCATCATATTTGAAATTAAATCAGGTTGATCCTTCAATTTTTGAGTGACTTGCGTTCAAGCAGATTTGTCCAAGGTTGTCATTGACGCCTACTCCGTGGGGTTACAAAACATGGAAAACTTATACTTCATCATTTTGCATTAAGGAATTGCTAACAGTCACTAGGACAACGAGCTCCTAGGGTGATTGGTTCCTTTACTTCATCATCTTGCATGTCAATCAAACCAAAAGGTAAATTTGCGACAACATAAGTCCACCCCAAACTTGGGGCATCCAACTTGATATTGATTTCCAACATTTACATCAATCACATCATGCATTTTTACAAACATCATCATCATCATCACATCATTTAGTGAACCTTGTATCTAGTGGATTACCCTATACACCTAGCGGTTGCAGCGACTAGCAATCCATGCAATCCGATCGGATGGGTAGCTCACCATAAGGAAACTCATTCAAACATTCAACATCAAATCACTATGACATTAAATCAGCTAGGTCCCTAAATATTTGAGCTTAGATGTGTTCAAAATAGATTTGCACAAGGTTATCCTTCAACCCCTTCCGTTGGGTCAAAAGCGAAAAACAACCAAAAACAATTTGGTAATAATCAAAAATCACTCGAGTATCAAATTCTCGAATGACTGGTTCCTTGAACCCATCATTTGGAAGGAATTGCTAAAGTCACAGTGGAACAAGAACTCCAAACGTGGTCGAATATTTTACCACACATTTTGCACATCAACGAAACCAAAGGCAAATTTGCAAGAACACAAATAATCCCAAACTTGGGGCATCAAGTTGGTCAAAATGACATACATTTGCATCACATCCACATCATTCAATCAACCACCTCCTTTCATCATCCACATTTGGTCAATTGGCTCATGGGTTTCATCCTTTACCCATTCGCCAATTGAGGGGGTAAGCAAACAAATCAAAATTTTCAAAAAAGTCATTCATTCTTTGCATCGAGAAGATTTGAGTCCATTCCTCCATCAAATAAAACTAGGTGTCTTTTGTTTTTGCACCATATTGTGTTTCACACAATACGGTACAAAAAGGGGCATCTGTAGACACTAAAATCTAGGCATTTGCATTTCATCACATAATTTTGCATATTAAATTATATGCCTAGGTCTAAACTTAGGCATATAAATTACTGCACATTTCACCCACATTGCACATCACAATTCTGCATAATAATATATGCCTAAGTCTAAACTTAGGCATATAATTCCTACACATTATTCATCCACATTGCACATTTTAGTTCTGCATAACATTATGTGCCTAAGTTTTGACTTAGGCATAAAATCCTGCACATAATTATATTTTCTAGATTTTATTAAATCTAGGAAATATCCTCCTAGGATACCCTCTCTCCTCACTTGACATGTGTCCTGGCCACATCACCATCACTCCTTTTCCACCTCTCATACACCCTTGTCCCCTTTGTCCCTTCACATGGGGTAACCCTCCATACTTCACTCCACTTCCACCTACCCACTTGCCACATCTCACACCTCACTCCACACTTCACTCCACTTCCACCTACCCACTTGCCACATCTCCCTAGTTAAGTGAGACACTTCTAGTGACTCACTACAACTACCCAAGATAGGTGGCTACCCAGTCCCTGCCACTTGGCAGCCCTGGCTTGCCACCTATCCTTCCCTCCAAAACCCTCAAAGGCCTATAAAGGCACCATCACATGAACAGAAAAAGAGAGGAGAAGAATGCTAATGTTATGCTGCTCGAATTATGCTATGTAAGCCATATTCATTGTTCATATTCTTCTATTTTTATTTTACATTAGTTACATTTATTTTTATCATTATCATTGTGACAGGTGCTACTAAACCCTTGTCCATTTTCATGTGTGCAGATTTCAGGTTCAGGATTCAACAAGCTCAAGGTCATCACGGTGGTCACGACAAACCCACCTCCCACATTGTTGTAGCATGAAGAGACGAAGACACCATCCTTGATCTGTAAAAGGGATTCCCCTTTTGGCACATCTCTTTGTAAAATGCACCCTAAAAGGGTCAAATTGTATCAAAAGGGACTTTCTCGAATATAATACAATGTGTCATTTTTATTGCAATGGTGTTCTTTTTTATGTATACAAATTTTAAATAACTAAACACAAATAAAGACACACAGAAAGAGAAGTAGATTGCCAAAATATTTCTTTGTATTGATATTGATACAATTTTTACAAAAGATTTTGAATTGCCCCAAGTGTGTTAGAGGCAATGTTACAATGCTTCTTTTCTCTCTGAAATACAACACTTTTGATGGAAGAGGGGAGATCCTTCGACTCTTTTGTAGGATATGGTGTTCTTCATTCTCTTGTCACAACTTCAAGGGGTGAGTGGGCTTTGGCATCCAATGTGAGAACCACTCCAGCTTCAGCAGCTTCTCAATGAACCTGTTATCTACACACGTTCAACCAACAAACAGATTAGTAGCACCTATCACAATCAAGAAATAAATCCAATGCTACACATAAACCCTAAGCTGATGCGAGTGAAAAGTAGATAACAAAAATAAATCATGAAATAACGGCCTTGCAATCAACTATTATACTAATATCTGCTCTGTGTAAGTTTTTATTCTCGGGACTTTGAAATCGTGGACCTGCGGTTGTGAAACTACAGACATGCATTTTTGACCGTATAACCATGGATGGGCGGTCTCGACTGAATAATAGATTACCTTGGGATTCGAACCAACAATATGGAGTGATGCTCCTACTCATAATTTATCACTGGGTCTAGGTTGATTTCGATAGCCTGTCGGTATGCCAATTCAGCTCCCTTTTATTGGTGGAATAATGGTACCTTTATAGGCCTTTTGGGATTTTGGAGGGAAGTGGGAGTTGGCAAACCCAACTTGCCAAGTGGTAAATTTGGACTGCCAGATGGAAGGGGTAGTTATAGTGAGTCACCTAGTGTGCCTCACTTAATTGGGGTGATGTGACTGCAAGTGGAGTGAAATGTGGGATCTTGTCCTATGTGAAGGGACAAGGAAGACAAAATGGATGAGATGTGGCATGGGTGTTTGGAATCTGTCCCATGTGCAAAGACAAGGGGACAAGAGTGGGTGAGATGTGGCAAAGATGCTGGGTGAAGTGTCCAAGACACATGTCTAGTGGGCCAGTAGGGTATCCTAGGGTAATTTTCTAGATTTAATAAATTTGAAAAATAGGATAATGTGCAAGATTTCATATCCCTAAGTTAGCACTTAGGCATATAATTTAATTATGCAACATTTGGTGATGGGATGTGCTATGTGGCTTTGAAGGTGTTGGATTTTGGTGTCTATAGTTACCCCTTTTTGTACTGCATTGTGTACAACACAATGTGGTGCAAAAACTAATGACACTCAACTTTTATTTGATGAATGGACTCAACTCTCTTTGGTGTGGCAGGCTGAATGATTATTGTAAAATAAAATTTTAATTGTGTGCTTACCCTCTCAATTTGTGTGGATAACGAATGAGACCCAATAGCCAATTGAAAGTGTAATTTTTGTTACCCAAGTTACGATGGCTTCTATTTTACATATTGTTGTTTGGTTTATTGACATGCAAGTAATGAAGTAAAGGAACCAATCACCCTAGGCGCTTGTCCTAGTGACTGTTAGCAATTACATTATGCAATTTGATGTGGTTGTAATTTACCGTGTTTTGTAACCTCACGGAGTAGGATTCATTTCTACATTGAAATTTTTGCATTGAACATCGATCTAAAAGTTTGGAGCATATCTGTTTTATGTGTTTTTTTTGTTTTAGAACCACATTATCATGGTTGTGCATTTTTTGAAACCGCGAATCTACGGTTTCAACTCGTTAACAGCGGGTTTGCAGTTTCAATGTGTTAATCGCAGGTTTGCATTTTTATGCACCTCAAAAAATGTGGGTACACATTTTTCATCGTAAATTGTGGCTATAAATAGACTTGATGCTTAGTCATCATTCATTTGTTTGCAAGATGTCATTTGCTTATTAGTTGAGCTCGATGAATGAGATGGAGTTGGGATAAGGCAACAATTACGGTGGTGACGGTGGTGGTGGCTCGGCTGGAGCAGAAGGTGGCATCTGCTATGCTGGTTGGTGGTCTTACCTTTAGTTTAGGTTTCATTTATTTATTTTTTTTTTTTTTTTTTTTTTGTAACTAAGTGGGGTTGGTAATGAATTTTTTTGTTTTTGTTTTTTTGCCTATCTATTTATGATCACCTAGGGGTAGGTGAAAGTTTTTTTTTTGTATTTGTATGTGTTTGTTTGTTTTGTTTTGTTTTTGTCTGTTGGTTTTTGATCACCTAGGGGTAGGTGAAATTTTTTTTATTGTATGTGTTTGTTTGTTTTGTTTTGTTTTTGTTTGTTGATTTTTGATCACCTAGGGGTAGGTGAAAGTTTTTTTTTTTTAATGTTTGTTTGTTTTGTTTTATTTTTGTCTGTTGATTTATGATCACCTAGGGGTAGGTGAAAGTTTTTTTTTTTGTATGTGTTTGTTTGTTTTGTTTTATTTTTGTCTATTGATTTTTGATCACCTAGGGGTAGGTGAAAGTTTTTTTTTTTGGTATGTGTTTGTTTATTTTTTTGTTTTTTTCTATTGATTTTTGATCAGCTAGGAGTAGGTAAAAGTTTTTTTTTGTTAATGCTTGTTTGTTTTGTTTTGTTTTTGTCTGTTGATTTTTGATCACCTAGGAGTAGGTGAAAGTTTTTTTTTTGTTAATGCTTTTAATGTTTGTTTTATTTCCAGGTAAAGCTCTTGGATGCTCGACATAGATGGCCGAGGACTATTCAGAAAGTGTGGAAGGCACTTTCTAATGATGATTGAACCTTTCTAGATACCGTTGGTCTTAATGGTTACAGGCGGTTGGGAACCGTACGAGCTAATGAGGATCTATTCTCTGCATTGGTTGAGCGTTGGGATACAAACAAGGGGGATTTTTAGTTTCCTACGTGGGAGCTCACTATCACCCTTGATGATATTTATCGTATTTTTGCGTTCCTATCGAGGGTCCTATCGTACGAGTTGGCCTTCACAAGAAGGAGGCATTGTACCCTATTTTTGGTGAGCTATGGGATGTAGACTGCAGCAAGGGCAGAATTGCATATTTGGATTTATTTACTATTGGCAGTCTAGGAGCAGTTCTTACTTTCTTGATGTATATATTGTGTAACATGTTGCTGCCCAATTTTATGGGATCGAGGATCTCATAGAACTAGGTGCCTATTATTCTAGGGTTGATGAGTGATCCTCAATGGTTGGATTAGGCTTCCGCTTTTCTATGTCAGATTTATAGTGAGTTGTACAAAGTGAAGAGGTGGGGATAGAAGGGCCTCGGTTGCAACTTGGTGCTCCAAATATGGTCTTAGGAGAATATCATTGTTGGACGACCAACTGGTCTGCCTTGTGCTTGTGATTCTACCTCTCCTTGTGTATACAGGTGGCTTCTTAGCGAGGAGCTTAGTTGGTCAATAGTGGAGGGATCCGAGTACAAAGATATTCTCAGCTCACTGACTAGAGATTTTACGAGTTGGAACCCGTGGAGAGGTTTGGATTGGGTGACTGATGTGGTAGAGCTTTGTCGTATCAGACGAGGTCCATGGGTCATTGGTGCTCATCTCAAGGAGATGGAATACCTTCAGTTCAGTCAGGTGCAGCATTAGTTTGGTTTGGTCCAAGGTGTGCTTGATGTATCTATGACTTATAGGCTATGGGAAGATGAGCTGGGGTTACCTATTGCTCCTAATTTTTGGAGGGTTTATGACTCTATCGATGATTTTGACCTTGAGTTTCTTGATATGGATGATGTTGGTACCACACTCGAGTATGATGCATGGTCTTTCTCTCAGCCTTCTTGGGCACCGAGTGCGATGAGGTAGAGGTAGCAGGGTGGGTTCATTGGTCGGTGAAGCCTTGAAGAGGTAGTACTTCAAGGGATGAGATGGCTACTGTTGTGCAGTACCTAGAGGACGTTGGTGGTGATGGGGATGGAGAGGGGGATGCCCCTCCTCGACAGACAAAGGATGATTGGTGTATTCTCCAGGTTGAGCAAAACAGTCTGGAGTTGGAGGTGGCTCGCTTGAAGGGTGAGTTGGCACTATGTCTGAGCGAGGTGACTCGCTTAAAGGCTGAGGTGGATGGACTATAGGGTGGACCTAGTAGTGATGCTATCGCTATAAGGGATGCAAAGATCATTAGGCTTGGGGGTAAGGTTTCTCGACTAGAGGGAAAGCTCAATCATTTACAAGTAGGTTTTGGTGGAGGAGATACCGCGAATACTGTTGCTACCCTTCGAGTAGAGATTTGTCAACGGGTGGCTCGAGAGGATGCTGACTTGAGGAGCCTGCGCAAGCAGACTACCTATATTGAGATGTTGGAAAACATCTTGCATGAGTGGCATATCCCTTTACCTATTCCTCCTTCATATTCAGTATCTACTACTAGCCGAGGGAATGATACGAGTCACATGACTCATCGATGGACTAGCTCTCATGCTACTTCATCAACATAGGGTTCTTGGAGAGATCCTGCTGGCACCAACTAGTGTACCTTATTATCACTCTTTTTATATATTTTTTGTTTATGAGCCTTAGTGCTCCTATATATACAACCTGTGGGCATTTTGTACTATGATATATTTTATTTTATATATACATATACACAGTTTTTATATTTTTGTTATCTCATGCATTGATTTTGTAATGCTAATGTATGCATGTTATAGTTGAATTCTTTATTATTATTATTTTTTTGTAAATGCAATCTAAATATTTATGTGTTTTGCTTTACTATGATTTATGTTTTTTATGTTATTTTTTTGCATTTTTATGTCAATTATTGATGCAAAATAATATGGAATTTGCTGGTGAATTATTTGTTTACACAAACTATATGATGGAATGCATGATTTCCATTTGATATTTTAATAGCTTAGAATTTAATTGGCCATTGCTTTGTTCATTGTTGCAATTGGGGGTATCCAAATTTTTGGCTTTATGTAGATGATCTATGATAGATGTTTGTATGTGATCATGGAAGAACATATGGATGCTGGTATGGAATGATATGGTTTTTGATTTTTTTGATAGTGAAGGATTTACAAAGACTCCAACAAACTAGTGTTATCAACCAAACTTCCTTAACATTTGTCTAACTTTCTTTAGGACCAATGTGTGTGGAACTGAAGTTCATTTACTAAATCTTGAGCATGGCAATGATCCTAAGAAATGAAGAACCAGTGTGTGTTTATATGAAGTTCATTAATCCATTTTGAGAAAATCGGACGTGACCTATTATGGGATTTACCAAGAAGTTAGCTTGCCCGTATGTGCGGTCAGAGGTCTTCCTTTTGGGAGAGAGACATGTCACCTCACATGAGCTTACTCCACTACCAGTCAAGCATCTATAGCCCCGATGGAGGTTCGATCCATAGTCCAATGATCTAATATTTAGGTTTTGGGGATGACTACATAACGTTTTGAGGGAAATGTAGTACGATCCTTGCAGCTTTACAGATCTGTGGTGTGTGCATGGAATTTTTTAATTTTGGATAGAGGTTTGGGGAATCAGATTCTCATGTGATCCTATACTTACTACTCTATATTTTGTTTATGTTTGGAGATAAACTATGACAGTGGTTAAAACCACTATTTTTTATTTTTGGACTATGTTGCATGATAAGACAGGCGAGGAATACCTCTTTTCACTTCAAGGTGTCTCCCACATTTGGAATTATCCCTTTCTAACTCATAATATTTTTAATATGTGAAGAGGTGTGTTTGGTGCAAGATTGCTTTTGGAATTAGTTGACAATACTCAAGACTTCATTATTGTGAGAAAAGTGCTTTTGGTCTTAAAGAAAATTGAACATTTTATGAAAGTTGGTTTTACACTAGAAATGGTTGAGTGACTGAAAACTTGATTTTATGACGTATGGGAAACCTATATGGGTATAGTGTATGTTGAATTGCTTAAATTCCTGAGGTGGATACCCCTAATTCTTGGAACTTTTTTTTCTTTGGCCATATCATCACCACTACAAAATATCACTGAATGTGGTATGAGATGGATGCCAGTATATTTATTATTATATATATTTTATTATGTAGCTACATGCTTATGATATGTTTATTGTGATGCAAATTTATTTAAATTTTGTGTTATTAATATTATCTATGTTATATGCGAGTGCAGTGTGCAAAATACATGTAAAAATGTTTATATACAATGTAAAATGTATGCAATGTATGTAATATTTTTTTTTAGCCATGTATATATATACATATATTGTAAGTCGATTCATGCATAAAATACCTTTAGGTGCATTATGTTTAATGGCTCTAGTTCTAAAATACCTTCTAAGTTGGCAAGTCTATACATTCTTGGTCCCACTATGATCACCATTTTTGTAACAAAATAATTGAACACAAATAAAGACACAAAAAAAGAGAAGTAGATTGCCAAAATGTTTCTTTGTATTGATATTGATACAATTTTTACAAAATATTTTGAATTACCCCAAGTGTGTTGGGGGCAATGTTACAATGCTTCTTTTCTCTCTGAAATACAATGCTTCTGATGGAAGAGGGGATATCCTTCGACTCTTCCATAAGATATGATGTTCTTTATTCTCTTGTCACAACTTCAAGGGGTGAGTGGGCTTTGGTATCCAATGTGAGGACCACTCCAGCTTCAGTAGCTTCTCAATGAACCTGTTACCTACACACATTCAACCAACAAACGAATCAGTAGCACCTATCACAATCAAGCAATAAATCCAATGCTACACATAAACCCTAAGCTGATGTGAATGAAAAGAAGCTAATAGAAATAAATCATGAAATAATGACCTTGCAATCAACTATTAAACTAATCTCTACTCTATGTAAGTTTTTGTTCTCGAGACTGTGAAATTGTGGACGCACGATGGTGGACTGGAAATCGTGGACCTACGATTGTGAAATCGTGGACATGTGTTTTTGACTATGGAACCATGGACGAGTGGTATCGACTGAATAATAGATTGCCTTGGGATTCAAACCAACAATATGGAGTGATGCTCGTACTCACAATTTCTCATTGGGTCTAGGTTGATTTCGATAGCTTTTCAATATGCCAATTCAAATTCCTTTTTTTGGTGGAATAATGGTGCCTTTATAGGCCTCTTGGGGTTTTGGAGGAAAGTGGGAGATGGCAAGCCCAACTTGCCAAGTAGTAAATCTAGACTGCCAGATGGAAGGGGTAGTTACAGTGAGTCACCTAGTGTGCCTCACTTAATTGGGGTGATGTGACTACAAGTGGAGTGGAATGTGGGATCCTGTCCTATGTGAAGGGACAAGGAAGACAAAATGGATGAGATGTGGCATGGGTGTTGGGAATCTGTCCCATGTGCAAAGATAAGGAGACAAGAGTGGGTGAGATGTGGTAAATATGCTGGGTGAAGTGTCCAGGACACATGTCTAGTGGTCCAGTAGGGTATCGTAGGGAAATTTTCTAGATTTAATAAATTTGGAAAATAGGATAATGTGCAGGATTTCATATCTCTAAGTTAGAACTTAGGCATATAATTTAATTATGCAGTATTTGGTGATGGTATGTGCTATTTGGCTTTGAAGGTGTTGTGTTTTTATTTATACAAAAACAACAAAGTATTCATGAGCCTTTGAAAGTTGAGCTTTGGCCTAGTATATGTGGCTTAGGTTACATCCCCAATAAAAACCAACGCTTACCAACTGATAATGATAACGTTGTTACCTTTATTGAATTCATGTATCATCATGACTTAGAGTGAAGTGATGAGGATGAGGGACCTCTTATCCCTCCAACATATTATTTTATAATGTGATAACTTTTGTGCACCTTGAGTTAGTAGTGATCCTAAATGAGTATGCTAAAAGGGATACTCTTCGTGATATGAATCATGAAGATATTCTCTAAAGTAGCTTCTTCTTTGATGGGTCGGTCCCTTGTGTCACCCATGTCGAGTCTTCTAGTTATTAAGAGGATCTCATTCCAATGTCTCCTGAAGACCTTGAGAAATTAGAAACCATTGTTCCTTTCACTAAGAAGGATGGTGTAATCTAAGAATGTGTCGATTTTCATTTGGCTCATTTAGTAACTCCCAGAGAATATGTCGAGGGGGATACTCTTTGTGACATGGTTCATGACAATATCCTTCATAATAGCATTTTATCTATGGGGTCAATCCCTTGTGTTGTTCTTGTTGTTAAGAAAGGAGCTACACTTAGAATCTACCTTGACTTTCATTTAGATCATTTAGAAAAGCGTATTCATCCCTTGGAGCATATTTGAACCTATCAAAATGTGCTCAAGTAAACTTACTCTAAGAAAGTTTAAAATAATTTGTTTGAGGTTGGGGACCTTGTCCTTAAAGAAATCCAAAATAATATGAATGCTCGTACAGATCTAAAAGGTAAATTTCAACTCAATTGTCTAGACTCCTTTGTCATAACGACCAAGTTTGGCTCAAGAGCTTATCGTTTAGAAACATTGGATGGTAAAGAACTTAAAGAACCAATGAACATAATGCACCTAAAATAACATTATGTATGATTTCACATCTTCCACCTTCATCATATATTTGTTTTGTTTGATCATACTGCATGATTTCTTGTCATCCTTTGCATGAATTGCTTTACATTCTATTCCATCTACATCTTTGCTTGTCATATAGCTACTTTACTACTTGATCATACTTGCATTTGACTGCTGGAGCATATAGATTTTTGATAACTTCACAATGAGTCAAGTGATGAAACCTAGTTAGGTTTTAGCTCATATGCATTGCAATCATACTAGGTCACTGATGCTTAGAAAATCCCTAACCTAGGGCACATTTTCATGCATTTTTCACATCATTGCATTTATTGTCGTCAATTATTTTATTTTCTTCTCTTCTCTTCTCATATATTCCTTGACCTTGAAAGTTTTTAAAGTCAAGGGATATAGTTCTTCATCTCTTGTATATCTTTTGCCCTTCAATAATTTCTTCTTTTCTCCAAGACAAAAGATATACACTCCTTATATCTATGCATATTTTTTTGCTTACACTTCTTGATATTTTGACTACTAAGGTATCCTCGTGGGATAGGTTAGATATCGCAAGAATACCATTTATGGTATTCATACTACCACTAACTATCTTACACACATCTCTTAGCTATTGAAATTTTAATAAGAACACACACACACTACCATTTGCTTCTTGCTTATCTACTTCTATATTCCTTTTCTCTAGCATTTGCACACACAACACCTTATTATTTTGGTTGATCTTCTTCTCTAAGCTAACACCCCTATCGAGTTGTACTACTTTTGACCATCTGCACACACCACACCCCTATCGGGTTACTATTTTTCATTTTGGCTTAGCGAGCACTCCATTCCATTATAGGATAGCTTCATGGCAACCAATGAGCATCAACCTCCACTTAGGCCATTTTTTAGCACACATCCTAGGGGTATAACTCCATATAGCTACTAGCAAGCATCTACACCCATATCGGATTTTCACTTCATATTTTGGTCATTAACGAGCACACACCCATAGCGGGTATCACTTCATCTTGTTCTTTTCAATGAGAATAACACCTTAAGAGGATAACTTCATGGTCACTTATGAGCACTACACCCATAGTGGGTTTCACTCCATTCTCAACCAATTGTGAGCAAACATCCTCATAGGATTCTGCTCTTTTTTTCTTCTTTGATTTCTTTGATCTTTTGGTGGCTTTCTCCTTCATCTTCTATTATTATTCCTTCTCTTTCCTATTTTTATTTATCTCTTTTTCTTCCATCACTCTTCTCGTATCACATATCAATCTATTTATCAATCCCCAACTAGGGGCATCAATATTTTATCTCATTTATTTATTTCTTCTTATCACTTCATCTTCCCTTCCTCTTGATCTTGGGTCAATTTAATCATATCTAATCTTTCTTAGTCTTCATAAACCCCAGCCTAATTGAGTTTCATCAGTTCAATTGAATTTCCCCTCCAAAAATTGAGATTACACCATAGGTTGGGGGTATACATGCATACAATTTATGCATGAGCAATATTTTTCACACCATCTGCTCTACATTGGCTTTTCAAGCAACCAAAATCTCCCCACCATCAAAATTGGTGCACAACTATTTTTGATGCATTCATTGCACAATGAATACATAAAAAAGGGGAAAAATATAGACATTAAAAATTGACCCACTTTTCATCAATTCACCCTCACACATCAACCCTCTAACCAACCAAATGAAATTCACCTTTGAAAGACCTAAAATTGAGCTTTTATTACTTTAAAAAGTAAGGTCATATTTGAGCCAACTTTTTCCCTATCAAATATTCTCCATTCTTCTCGAAACCACTACTATTGGAATTGATAATGTAAATCAAGTAACCATAATGACAAAAATATAGAGAAAATATGGTGTCCTTCTCATTAATTATTTGGAATTATCTTTTCAAATGGTTACAAAATATCCCTCTTAGAGATTCACCAATTGATACAATATTACAATATGAAAAATTTACGGGGGAAGGTGCAATACGCAGGATCTTTGCTCTCCCAAAACTAATTATGGAGGGTTTCTTTGCAACCTCTGCTTGATGATGCCAATATTTAGGATCTTTGTGATGATTTTATCCTATGGAAACCTGATATCCACACACAAAAGCACTTACAAGAAATTAGAAGCAAATGTGGAACCTCTTAATATGAGGTCCTTTCATGACAAACCATTGAAAAGAAATTATTTAAAATAGTAAATAAATGCATGAAATACTGAAAGAAAATATGCTATACTAGATTAGAAACAAAATTAAAAGTAGCTAAATCTAATCTAACTAAGAAAAGATAGCAAATAAAATATATCTGCAAGGTCATTGTGGGGTATAACAAATAGTTCTTTTAGCTGTCAGAGGGTCCAACAATTGTGCCTGTAGGCCACTTCGAGGTGAAGTGACCGCTAAACAGAGAGGTTGTTCTTCATGCTTGATGCAGTACAACATCTGATTTGATTGTAAAATTGATATTCAAGGATCATGTACTTCAAATCATAGCAAAATCATAAGAATTGTCTCAAAATCATGGTAAATTGTGATGCACAATGATGGGATTTGGCCTTCAAGCTCTCAAAAATTCCATTGATGCATATACAATCACCATGGCTTGATTTGGGTAGCACTTTGTTGTGTATGAGAGAAAGTTCTCTCTGTTTCAAAAACCAATAGCACTTTGTGGCGGATAATTGATGATTTATTCCTCTATAATTTTGAAGTTTTTGGGCACCTTTTATAGATATCCAAACTGGCATCTTGGCTTGCAAGGGAAGTCAATATCAAGATTTAGTTAGGATCTTAGCATACCAAGCATCGCTTCTGGAAGGTTCTTGTAATGAATCGTTACGCATAAATCTGAAAGCAATCAGGTAGCATTGTTGAGCTACCTGTTTCGCTAGATCGGATTGACAGAGGTTTAGTTATTATTTTTACTTTTTTCCCAAAAAATAGGGAAGCTTATGATAGCTATTAGCAATGATTCTTAGATGAATGTAATTTGCATGATTAATTGTTTATTTATTAATTTTGATTATGAATTATTTGATTATGAATACACCCTCAAGCAACGAGTCGATGAGGAAATGGCAAGTGATGAAAGCGATGAGTCACTTGATCAAGATGACTTACTTGAGCCTTACAAGATGATAACAAATATAAAAGGAAAGTTTTGTTATAGCTGTGATTTCAACTATTATAAGTAATTGTACATATCTATCCTATGGAGCAATCTAACCACATGACTTTCTTAGGGAATCAAGATGATAACAATTTAATTAAAGCACGTAGTGAATCACTATGTTTGATGATTTGATAAAATTTCATAGAAGAATGAAATGTATGCCTCACTCTCGTGGAGCAGTCCGATCGCATGGTCTTATTGCAGATTGAAATGAAGATATTTTGATTCATCAATGAATAATTTGGTTCAAATGGCCTTATGGTAATTTAATCATCTTATCGGATTGCATGGATAGCAAGTCGCTGCAACCGCCAAGTGTATAGGGTAAATAACTAGGTACGAGACATATTTGAGATTTTGTTTTTTTAAATTTTTTCATTAATTTTGCAATTTTTGATGAAATTTGACCATTAGATGTCCAAAATGAAGCTTACAAAATGATGCTTACAAAATGATTGCATTTATTGCCATTTGGGGGCCATCCTTGGGTACAATGACCTTGATCTAAAAATTTTGGGGTCATCATGGGGTACAATGGTTGCACCGAAATGTGACTGCTCCACCCCAAGGCGGTCATGAATTTTGGAAAATATAAAAGTAAATTTCCCAAATTTTAAATTCATTGTGACTGTTGGTAGTGAGAGAAAAGTGAGTTGTGAGGTGAAAGAGAGAGATATTTATGCAAAATGCTATTTATATTGCTACAGATCATGATGACGGACTAGCCAGAAGCATCCACGAGTGGAGGAGCTAGAGCTCCTAAGGTAGATCTCTCAATCCTTCGCTTGTAAATTATGCAAAGTAAAATGAACCTCACTAATTAATGAAATAAAAGAACATCATTAAACTATAAATAATGAACCTCACCCTAGTCTAGGAATGTATATTAGGTTAGCTTAAGGGTAGTTTAGTTTTAATTTTTGCCATTTTTAGGAAGGGAAAGTACCCCATGTAGGTGCCACTATGGGGTTTTCCTAGACAGGAGTGATGCCCCTCTAGCGGGAAGGGGGCCATAAAGGGGTCCGATGGCCATATTTGAACTCCAATGATAAAAAAATTGACCATTGGGGTGGCTATTTGGGGGTCCAGTAGTGGTTCCTGGCGATCGTTAGAGCCTAGGGCGACCTCCCAACTTTAGGGAATTTTTTATTTTTGATGATTTTTTTGATTTTTTTTATTGATTGTTTTGTTTTTTTTGGATTTTGATGAGATTTTTATGCATTGTGTGTTGTTGGGTGTCAAAATTTGATGGCTCAAGCTAGGGAGCCTAATATATTCATAGAATTGCCATGAGAGCTCAATGTCGATTATTGGGTATGGTTTGGGGTGATCAGCCTCAAACAGGTGGTGCAACTACTAATTGTGATGTCGGATTAGGCCTATCTTATGATTCTAGCTCATTGTTGGGATAACAAGACCAACACATTTTATATCCTAATAGGTGAGATGATGCTGACATTGGAGGATGTCTATCAGATTTATAGGATCCCATTAAGGGACTAGCCATCACTTCTTCCCATATTCAGGAGTGGTCAAGGGTTCTATAGATCATTTTTGGTGCTAGGGTGGATGAGGCATTGGATGACATAGACCATGATGGGGTCTTGGTTAGCTCATGGCATGAGGCGTGCATATTCTCTAGATGAGAGTGGTAGCTATGTACATTATATCTAATGCACTACTACTAGAATCATCAGGAGTGAGGTTCCCTTGGAACCTCCTAGACATACCATAATATTTATTGGAGTGTGACCTAGAGCATCCTATCATTATGAAATGGGAGAGCACTCTCTTGGTGCACCTATATGATGAGCTATATGAGGTCCAAAACTGGTAGTAGATGGAATTGAGGTGTAATTTGTTGCTCCAGATATGGGGCTAGGAGCATATTAGGGTAGATCGGCCCATCGTATTACTAGTGCTTCAAGTAGATCTAGGAGACACAGATATAGGGTATGGAGCTTGGTTGTCGTGCGATCAGGAGGTTGTCCAGAGTCATCCACATGCAAGGTGATTGTCACACTATAATAATTCCCAAGAGAGACTTCAATGAGAGCAGATCATCTAGATTTTGTACTTAGATTACTCAAAATGGACTGAGGTAGTAGGATATTTGGCTAGAGTTAGATGCAATAGATGGCTCATCAAAAGCCATAGGATTGAGAGAGTACTTTCATTACTTTTGGGTGACTTGATAGTTTGGGATTATCTAGGATGTGCTAGAGGAGACAATCCTCTATCATCATCATAACAACAAGATACAACTTTAATTGACTAGAGTGGAGGCACTATATGAGAAGGTGAATCCTATAGTAGTGAAGACTAGATTAGAGGATCTGGAGATCAGTGTGGAGTTTGATATCTAGTGGGTTACACTATTATGGTAGGGTGGAGGTCCTATGGGTAGGCTTGTAGTAGTGGCAATGGAGGAGGGTGACGATGATGATGAGTGATGAGTACATCACAAGATAGAGGGTGAGTGGGGGTAGGATATAGGATAGGCAAAGGAATCCTAGGTTGAGGAGGATGAGGGCAAGGAGGACACCCTATTGGATGAGGTGGTCTAGCTATGAGCATAGTTACATAGTGTAAAAGCTTAGCTATAGACTACATATAGATAGGTCGTGGAGTGGGATACATATATCACTATTGCTCAGAGTCAAATGAGTTATGGATAAAAACTATGATGGGGGTATTATGAGGAGAGAGATCTCCTCAAGGTATAGGTGGCCTCATCCTATGTAGCGGTTGATAGGATTACTATAGAGAGGGATGCTCTCCAGACTTAGATGATAGCCACAATATCTATGAGGGATGCTAGGATGGCTAAGAGGGATGCCAAAAGAGTAGAGTGAGCTACTTTATAGGTTCAACTAGCTATTGTGACTGTAGGATCAAGACAGGATATAATAGGTACATAGGTTGTAGGCTCAAGTGGCTAGACTACAGTATCTAGTTGGTTAGTATGGCTAGACTACATTTTATAGATAGAGGAGTAAGTGGTGATGATTGATGACAATCAACCTGAGTGGTCCATCACAGGAGGATATTAGAGGAGTCAGTGTAGCAAGTCGAGATAGTCCTCAGTGTGACCTAGCCATAGGTCATAAAATCATCCAGAGAGATCAGTGACTAGTGGTTCTAAGCAACCTTGCATGGATGAGGTCAGGGGTGGAGGCGAGAGCAGCAGCGTAGGACCAACCTGATTGATCTATTTGTGCTCTACATTTTTGAGAGTGTGAGGTCCACAAACCCACTCTATTATAGGCTATGGGTATTTTGTACCATTATGTACTTTGATATTTTTACACACACACACACACATATATATATACGATCTCCTTTTTGACTCATTATGTGTTATGATTTTGCTTTATGTTCATGTTATGGATGCATTGATGGATGTAATGGTTGTATGATGATGTGTTGTTTTATATATGAGATGTACTAATGACATGCAATAGTTAGATGATTTATGTATGATTAGATTTTGTGATACATATGCATAGATGTACTACTATATATGCTTATATGGATGTAGTAGTTAATGTTAAATGCATGTATTGATTTTTTCAATTGTTTATGCATTTAATTTTTTGTGATATCATATGACAAATGTAAAGTGTATGTTATGCATTAATTTCATGTGGATGGTCTACAAAAAATGTACCTGTATGCTTCAATAATTTAAAACATAATAAATGAATATAATATGTGTTTAAAAAAATAATGATAGACATCACAATGACCTATCCAAAAAGCAATGCACCTATCTACTGCATCAATCGAAATCAACATAAAAGCATATAATAATAAACAAGATTGCACATAACAATAAAATGGATGTTTCTTTTATTAATATTGGAAGTGAATCTCGGTTACAATCATGCCCCTCTTAGGGTCACCCAAATGTTGATACAATTGATACAATTCCAAAGCCCCCAATGGGGTAGGCACAATACTAATGCTCTCTAAATAGTCACAAACTGCTCTAGGGTGGAGTTGACCCTCTTCTTCGCGTTGAGGAAGGAATTAGATGATTGAATCTCCTTCGAACCTACTTTCCTATGGTCAAGAAACAACACAAAAGCATTAAACAAATAGGCAACCTCTCATGATGAGGCCCTTTGAGGAAAATATGCATAAAGATGCCATAACAACTATGAAATCAAGAAGATGGATAAAACATATTAAACTTGTGCAAGATTCATAAATATTGTTAGAAACATGAAAGTAGAAAGTGCAGCTATCTATCTATTGAATCAATTGCATGGAATGAAGCAAGATAGCATGAAAATAAGCCATTGATGTCCTACTTGCTATGATGAAGTAAACTTATTATAATCCCTAATTAAGCTAGTTAGAGTCTCTAAACTACCAAATAAACCATTAAAATGACTAATCTAACCTAATTAAGCATACTAAAACAAAAACAGTAAGGAGATCTATCACCTATTGCAAACCATAGCTCTGATGAGCGGTCTGCACTGTACACCATGGCTGTCAGCCATGACGAGCAATCAAGTGGTTTTGCCCTCCAAATATAGGGTTGTGGGCTTGATCCTCCTTGTCAAATTGATGATCAAGGGTCGCCTCAGTGTCCTCTGATAGGTTTGGCGGTTGAATTGCTTAATTGGGCCTCCGTTTGCCCGAATTAGCATTTCTTGGCGTTCTAGCTCCTTAGGGCATCCATGGCATGAATTGTCATGATGCTCGATTAATTGACAATTGAATAACAACAAATCTCTCTCAATGCACTCAAGTGAGTCCACAATTCGATAGGGCTTCACTGCTTTGATCTCCAATTTGCTCTTGTTTTTGCCCTAATTCTAAGGGGTACTTATAGGACTACCCAAGGGCTAGGGGTGGCTTCATGGAGAAGCCAAGATCAAGAAGAGGTAGTTGGGATAGTTGGATTGGAAGCCTCTGGAATATTTCATCCTTCAACTACCTTCTTCTAGATCAAATGGTCGTTCCAACCGATTTGGCTCGGATGAAGGCCAACTGAACTTTAGTTTAGACCGTAGGTCACAACTACGGCCTAGGCTATGAACCGCAGGTGTCAGTAGTGGTTCAGACTATAGACCGTAGGTCTCAGCTATGGTTCAGACTGATTAGGCCAAGGAGCCCAAATTGAGTGGTTAGAACCACTGCTCTATCTTGGAGTCTATCCAAGATCTTCCATATGGTCTTGTAGCATGTCCCATATGAGTAGTCACCTTCGACATGATGTGTTTTAGGTGTCTACAGATGCCCCTTTTGAGATGCGTTGTGAGATCGAACAACGCTGAGCAAAAATAGACCTCCTAAAATGATGTCGAAGGTTCCATGATGATCATTAGTCTGATCAACATTAGATGCCCTAGGTCCTACAAAAGGATGTGCATCCTAGAATCATTGCTTCCAACTGGGTGAAAGGCTTAAATTTGAAAGAGTTTGCACTCGTCATCAGACATTCGGGTAGCTTTGGTGCTACAATAGGAGTTAGGCCTATATAACCGAAAGGATGAGAGTTACAAACTAACTATCATATTTGCTATTTTCCCCAAGCAAAGGGGTAAGCTTATGATAGTTGTTGACAATGATTCGTAAGATGAATACAATTTTGACAAGATCAAGGGATCTACGATTTCAGGGATCTTCTATTGATTTTGATTATGATTATGATATTATGACTACCCCCTCAAGCGACGAGTCGATGAGGGTAATGACAATGAATAAAGTGATGAGGTCACTTGACCACTATGAATGATCTGCACAAACTTAGATTTGAGCATTTAATTACTTGGCTAGGCCTTAGTTCAGCTTATGATTGCAACTATTAATAGTAATTGCACATTTCTATCCCATGGAGTAGTCAGGCTGCAATAGCCTTCTTAGGGAATCAAAATGATACAATGCCAATTAGATTTATGTTGAATCAATTTGTCGATGATCTGCTAAAAATATGTCATAGGAGAAATGACATGAAACACCTCGTTCCCATGGAGCGGTCCAACCTTGAAGGCCTTCTTCGGGATTGAAAAGAAGCATATCAAATCAATGATGACAATTTTACCCCAAATGTCCTTATGGTTATTTACTCATCTCTTCGGATTGCATGGAGCGTCAGTCACTACAACCACCGAGTGTATAGGGTAAATGACTAAATACGAGGTGCATTTGGTTTTTTATTATTTGATTTTTTTTGGTTAATTTGAATTTTTAATTGATCGTGGTGCTTGAAAATCACCAAATTTGTTAAATTGATTGCTCTTATTGAGATTTTGATCCATTAGGAATAATTAATTTATCATTTAAGACCTTCCCATGATGGGATTTTAGTGCATTTAATGCCAGTTGCAAACCGTATGTATGGTCTATGGTTGGAAATTTCAAATTTTGGGAACCATGGCTCAGGGCTACGATCACAAAACCCTAATTTTGGGACCACGATTTTAAGTTATGGTCCGATAAAATTAGAAAATGGTATTTAAATTTTCCCATTTTGAAAATTTCATTATTCCTTGAAAGCGATTTGCAATTAGAGAGCTCTGAGAGGTTAGGAAGCATATTTGATGCGAAACGCTACTAAAACCACAACCTTCTACCTCCCACACATCTCGATGGTAGACCCTGGATAACCTTCTTCTAGTAGAGGCCTCGGTGTGGGCAAGGTAACTCAAAACTGAGTCCTTGCACTCTTTACCAACTTAAAATGAACCACATTAATTAATGGGTTAAATCAATCTCACTAAATTGTTGGCAATGAACCTCACCTTAGACTAGGCTAGATTTAGATTTTAATTTTTGGGTGCCAGGCTAGGAAGTGACCCAAAAAAGGTCACATTCCTAGACCAATGGTAGATGCGGTTCCCAATTGTTATATTGGGGACCGCAACTATCAGTCATGGTGGGATTCAAATCCCAACGGTAAAAATTTTTACCGTTATGCGGACCATAGCTTTGACCCGTGGTTCCCAAATTTTGATTTTTTTTTAAAATTTTAATGATTTTTTTTTTTTTTTGGCAATTAATGCCATTTATTGCACTTTTGAGATGCATTTTTGAATTTTTTTTGAAATTTTTAACTTTTTGCATGTTTTTGTGTTTTTAGAAATTTTTAGATTTGTTTGACATTTTTAAGGTCATTTTTTAGCTATTTTTAGTTTTCTTAGTCATCATTGTCCTTATATATTTTTTCTTTATAGAAATTGACCTCTAGATCTAGGGAGCTAGATATCCTCTGCACCCTCTATGATCAACTCACTGACCAGGAGCGGGAGTGGTTTGGTGCGGTTGGATTTGGCTATGTGCTTGATCTACCCACTATTAGGGTAGATCAGGCCTATATGACTACGTTGGCCCGATGTTGGGATGCATAGACCAACACATTTCACCTATCGATAGGTGAAATGACTATTACTTTGGAGGACGTCTATCGGATCTTTAGGATCCCTATTGATGGTGAGCCCATCACCTCCTCTCCTTTCATAGAAAGGAGGATGTTTTTGATGATATCTTTGGTGATCATAGTGAGGATGCCTAGGGTAGGACTGATCATGGGGGTGTCCACATCGGATATTGGTAGGAGAAGGGCATCTTCTCTATCTGAGAGGCCGTATTTATGCACTTGGTTGTGTAGATTGTTCTTCTAGACTCCTCGGGTATGAGGATCCCTTGGAACCTCTTGGCTATTGTTAGGAGAGTTACATAGAGCTCTATATAGTGACCACTACTCTTAGCTTGGGGAGCACTCTATTATGTTAGTTGTACGAGAGTTATATCAGATTACAGGTAGGAGTTGGTTGGGATTAGGTACACTTATTCTTTAGATCTGGGGCTGGTAGCATATCAGGATCGAGTGGTCGACCGACCTATCGCTCATCATCACTACTATTCTTGATGCATGCTAGTGCTATGTGGCATGTTGGCCTCATGAGGAGGAGGGGTTTTAGAGTAGGTCTCATGTTGGGGATGTAGATCACTATATTGGTAGATTTGCATAGCTCTGGGTGGATGACATAGAGTGGCATCCTTATATGGATTGCCCTACATGGGAGGAGGTTGGTGAGTGACTACGCTAGGCTAGGAGAGATAGGTGGCTACTTGGCTGTAAGGATGAGATCTATGAGTATCAGTTTTACTCTCATGTCTTATGGTAGTTTGGGATAGTTCAAGATATTTTGGAGCTACCCACCATCTATAGGCATCTAGTACTAGAGAGGCATTTACCTTGGATTCAGTCGACACCACTAGGGGATGAGGCTGATGACTTCCAAGAGTCAGGCGTTGCTAGGGCTGGGACCACCCTAGCATATGATACTTGGTGGTCCCTACTATAGTGGTAGGGAGAGGGCCCCTTGATCGGATGGATGATGATGTTGAGGCTGATCTAGAGGGGTGTAATGTGCGCCAGTGGATCGAGGGTGGATGGGGTGCAGAGGCCATATAGAGGATGCTCCATAGGTTGAGGCTGAGGAGGAGCTATAGGAGGGTGAGGTACCTCTTGATAGTGAGGTGGGGTAGCTACTAGCTCAGGTTGTTGACCTTTAGAGTCAGGTTGGGAGGCTGTAGACCCAGTAGTTGCAATGGGATACTTCTATCACCATTCTAGAGGTGAAGCTGGCTCATAGGGAGAGGCAGTTAGCATAGTCCTAGGAGAAGATCATAGCTCTCATAGCATAGGCTATAGGGGTAGAGACATAGGTTCATGATCTCACTAGTGCACATGATCTGGCATAGGTGCAATAGAGTGTGGCTATTATAGAGAGAGATCTACTCAGGGTATAAGGGGGATCCTTCATCCTCCTAGGCTATCATGGGACCTCCAACTACACCATCTTCATTGCTACCAGGTGGTCATGACCCCATGGTAGAGATCCAATGCTTACAGGCCCTCATGGAGGAGGGCAATGATAGGCACATAGGTAGGGTAGCCCACATAGACTAGCTAGAGGGCTATATCAGGTTGATAGGTGGGTAGGTCCTAGAGGATCCACATGCTTTAGGGTCCCAGTGGACTAGGACCAGGACTACAGGGTAGTCCTCTATGAGCTCTAGCCATCGGACCCATAGGACCGAGAGGACACATAGGTCCTCTAGTACTCATGGAGCTAGCTCTCATAGGAGCCATAGGGATGGTGGGGGTGATGGCGGTGACTCTCGAGCTAGGGGTGCAGGCCCTTAGTACATATCTAGAGATATTTGTTGTACTATTTTTGAGTGTAAGGTCGAGGACCTACATAGTTGTAGCTTATGGGTATTTTTGATGTACCCTTGATGTACTCATTTTGATACACATATATATATGATATTGATCATTTTGGCTCATTATGTGTACTTGTGTATTTTTAATTTTATGTTTATGTTATGCACATGGATGCAGATGTTTATATTGATGCTATGTTTATATGATGTGATGTATGGATGACATGCACTAGATAGCTATTTAATTTATGATGATGATGGTATGTAGTGATCTAGATGCTTAGATGTGCTATTTATGATGGATGCATATGGATGCGATGTTTACTTTTAAATGCATATTTAATTTTACTTTATTGTATGCATTTAATTTATGATGATGTCACGATATGTTGATGCAATGTATGTAATGCATTATTTACATGATGGTAATCTAATGTAAATGAACCTGTATGCTTTAATCACTTAAAACATAAGGAATGAATGTGATATGTGTTTAACAATCTAATGGATGACACCACAGAATGTGTAAAAATCATGGATTGTAATTACTTTATTTCTTTGTGAAAGATAATAAACACCCATATATGAAATGTAATGATGTATGTTTGTCTGTTCATAAGCTTTTGTAAATTAAAATAATATGTATGATATAATCAGTGGCCATCTAAATATCATTTTTGACATCCATCCGGTATCTAATCATATAATACAAATAATTTTAATAGACAAACTCTTATAAAAATAAATTGATGTTTGATGAATGCATTTGAAAATTTGATTGTTGCTATTTGGGAATTTTTGAGGTTTACCATGAGACTCAAACACCCTAGTTGACTGATCAAAAGTTGTATACTGACCAAACTAGACTTCTGAAATGTAAGGCTTTTGCTAGGATAGGCCCTAATTGTTCATTATCCCTATGTGTGCACATGAATATATTTAAGATAAAGCATAAGCATACCCCGATGTCAGGCGGGATTCTTTCAGCCCATTGCTAAGATAGGGGGTCCACAAATGTTTATCCAATCCTAGGTTTAGATTTTAGTTGGACTAGACCACTAGGTGATATAGGACACCTGAAGCTAGCTCTTCCACATTCAAACATTGGTCTGTACATAAGTGAGGTGCTAATGCATCAGACATATCATCATGCGTAAGGTATAGTAGTGCTGGCAATTCCATGGATTCAAGTTCACTCCCTTCTTTTCTTCAATTTTTTGGGATACTTGCTCATATATAATTGTGCAAGGGATTTGATTCCACTTTGACTTTGAAATTTCTTTGGATCTTCATTTGATCTTCATTTGAACTTTGCTTTTGATCTTCATTTGAACTTTGATTTCTGATCTTCATTTGATCTTCACTTTCTGGAATTTACATTTGATAATTTTCTTCAGAAACTTCCCTTTGGGGATTTTACTTTGGAGAACTATTTTTGGGATATCGATTGAGGATATCGATCTATGATATCAATATGGGATATCAATCTGGGATGTCGATCTATGATATCGATCTAGGGTATCAATATTGAGGATTGATGTGGGATATCACTCTGGGATATTGCTCATTTTATCGTAAGCAAGGGATTCTGGGTAGGGAATGAACTTGTCCTTTTGCCAATTACCAACATTTCCCATACCGTCTACATAGGGGGATAAGCAAGAATAACTCTTTTCACCTCAGGATACCTGGTCCTACTTTGTGGCTTTCATCTTCCCCTAGTCCTTATTAGGATTGTTTAATTTGTTGATTAGTGATAGGATTCTGATATGCTAAGGGCTATACTAACTAGACCTCAACTACAAAAGTAAAGCAAGCTTTCTATCAACTCTTGAGAAGACCTCTAGGTATGGTTGAATAACTAGAAAACCCTAGTATATTCTTCATAGCAACATTATGGGTTGTGTTGAAAAACACAATTACTCACATGAATGATGGATTATGATAAATGTAGAGATGCATGATTGAAACACAAATGTGGCATCATTTGTAAGACTGACAAACACAAATACATCCTACTACGGAATGCAATGGATGCAGAATGCCTATATGCAATGCAATGATGAAATGAATGCATGTGTAAATGAAAATGCATAATGCAAATGCAAATGTTTTTGGATTTTATGCTTTACCATTTTTTTGGATTTTATTGATTTTTAATTTTTATTGATTTTGAGCCTTTATATTTGACCAAATGGTGAGTACATGCCTTTGGAGCCTTTAGGATTGACCAAAATGTGACAATAAAAATCCTTGGAGCTTTTTAGGATGACCGAAGCGGTTTTAAGAAAAACCCTCGAAGCCTTTTGGGGTTGACCAAAGGTTTGAAATACCTTTGGAGCTTTTTGATTGACCAAACTACTCACAAGAGAGCTTGGAGCCTTTTAGGATGACTGAGTGGTTATAAGTAAACCCTTGGGGCCTTTAATGACATGACCAAGTGGTTTTAGGAACCCTTGGAGCCTTTTGCTATGCTCTCAAGCATAGAATGCCTTAATATGGATGATGTTGAGAGGTTCAGGCTCTTCAACACCCCCTAGCGATGTTAGGCGATAGGTACCTAGACCAATATTTTTAGATATGATATAAGGTCCTAGCCAATTAGCCATGAATTTGTCTCGCATATTAGGTAGAAAATTAGAGTTCTGTTGGTTCTCTTTGAAGACAAGATCCCCAACTTCAAAGTCTCTCTGATGGAATTTGATATTATAAGCTCATTTTAGTCACTCTTGATAAACGTGGAGATGCTCCAGGGCATTCATGCGATGTTCATCAAGTAGCATCAATTGATCTAGTCGAGCTTGCCGTACGGTGTCATCATCGATGAACTCTTTCAATGCGATGCGCATCATTGGAATTTCCAACTCTAAGGGCATAATGGCCTCAATGCCATATACTAGTGAAAATGGAGTTGCCCTAGTGGGCATCCGAATGCTAGTCCTGTAAGCCCATAATGCAAGGGGTAGCTGGATATGCCAATCTTTGTGGTTTTCTTGGACCATATTTTTCAAGATAGCCACCACTATCTTGTTTGAGGCCTCAGCTTGCCCGTTTGCTTGTGGATAATAAGGAGTTGCAAAACTATGTTTGATTCTATACTTAGACGTCAAAGCTCTCACAGTTTTGTTCTTAAATGATGTTCCATTATCCAAAATTATCTTGGATGGAATCCCAAAATGACATATGATATGCTCGAGTATAAACTCTGCTATGCGAGCTCCAGTCATCGTTGTTAAGGGTATTGCTTCCACCCATTTTGTAAAGTACTCAGTAGCCATGATAATAAATGTATGCTGACTCGATGATGGAGGAGAGATCTTACCGATAAGATCTAATCCCCACTGAGAAAATGGCCAAGCCGCTTGAATGGGCTGTAAGGCCTATGATGGCAAGTGCGTAAGATTAGCATGATGCTGACATTTGATGCATTTCTTGACATACACATTGCACTCCTTCTCCATAGTGGGCCAATAGTAACCCATTCAAAGGATGCACTTGATGATGGCCATGCCACTAAAATGACCACCACACGTACCATCATGAGCTTGTGAAATCACCCAAGATGCCTCTTGGGGCTCTAGACAATGAAGGAGAACTCCATCGTAGCCTCGTCGGTACAAAATGTCTCCTAGCAAGACATATTTAGTCACTTTCTACTTGAATGTGCATTTTACAGCATGCGACAATCCCTCTGGGATCACACCAAGTTTTAAGAAGTCTTGGATTTATGACATCCAACTCTGGTAAGCCTCAGCTTCGACTACCAAGATGACTTGCTCCCCCTACGTATCTACATGTGCAAATGCAGACTAGGAAACAACCTTGTGGTGAATGGTGGTACCACTCCCCATCGGACTCTAAGAGGTTAATGACCCCTAGGGTGCCTTCTTTAGAAAGTCTTCAGCTCTGCAGAACCATTCAACTTTTGGTTCCATGCTAATCATGTTGATTGACATTTTATTATCAAAGGCTTCACGCTCTACTGCAGGATGCGAGAGCATTTTAACATGGATGGTAGTGAAATCTGTAGATGGATTCTGAGGGATTAAGGATCCCAAAGATGCCATGGTGTCTACGAACCTATTTGATGAATGAGGGATTGCCTCGATGTCATACCATTCCAATTTAGCCAAATATGTAACAACAAGATCTTTATAAGCTTTTAACATGGGACATCGACATTGAAAGAGCCCCTTAACTTGGTTGACTATGAGCAAGGAGTCACCAAAGATGTTTAATATTTTAATGTTCATGGCGATGGCTGTATGGAGGCCTAGCAGTAGGGCTTCATATTCAGCATTGTTGTTGGTGCATGGAAAGTCTAATTTGAATGACAAGGGCATTGGAGCTCCTTGCAATATGACAAACACTATTCCTGCACCACCCCCTTGCTCGCACTTCGAACCATCGAAGAACAAGGTCATATCAACATTATTCTCTGGTTCTTCAGGTTTGGGAGCTTCGGATATGATGAAGACTGCATCATCCGAAAGCTCAATGGTCAGAGGCCTACTATTTGATAGTGGTGCCTCAGCTAGCTGATCAGCTATGACTTGTCCCTTAATGGACTTTTGGCTTATGAATTCTAGATCAAATTCTATCAGTAGCATGATCCACTTTGCAGTACATGTGTTATGATATGTCTTACTCATCATGTATTGCAAAGGATTTTGTTTTGATATAACATATGTCGTATGACTTAGCATATAGTGTCACAATTTCTTTGTAGCGAACACTACTGCTAAACACAACTTCTCCACATATGCATATCCGAGCTCATAGCTCACCAAGGTTTGACTAATATAATATATGGCCTGTTCTTTGCCTTGCACATTCTTTTGGGCTAACATGGTCCCTAATGCAAAGTCGGTTGTCGATATATATAGTAGAAATGGCACATCTGGCCTTGGTGGAGCTAGCACTAGTGGCATCGCTAGGTATTGCTTTATTTCAGCAAAGGCTGCTTGACAGTCCTCGTCCCAGTTGAATGGGACCCCCTTATGTAGCAGTCGATTCATGGGTCGACATTTATCCGATAATTGAGTGATAAATCACTTTATCGATGCTACTTTGCCCTGTAGGCTTCTTAATTCTTTGATATTTGAGGGAGGACGCATCTCTAGGATAGCCTTGACCTTTGTTGGGTCGACTTCGATGCCTCATTTTGAAATGATGAACCCTAAGAGTTTACCTAAAGTTACGCCAAATACGCACTTCTTAGGGTTCAACCTGACATTGTGCTCTATCAGGCGATCGAAGACCTTCCTTAAGACCTCCGCATGCTCTTCACATAGTAATGACTTGGCCAACAAGTCATCAATATAATATTCTAATATTTTATGCATATAGTCATGAAAGATATATGTCATGGCACGTTGATATGTGGCACCAACATTTTTAAGGCCAAATGGCATAACTTTATAGCAGAATGTCCCCCATGGCATTATAAACATGGTTTTATGCTGGTCTTCGGGTTTAATCCAAATTTGATTGTAACCAAAAAAATCGTCCATCAGGGAGAGCATCTCATGACCTACAGTTGCATCTACAAGAGCATCAATATTCGGCAATAGAAATGAATCCTTTGGTGTTGCCTTATTCAGGTCTCTAAAATCCATACAAATATGGATCCTTCCATCAGGTTTTCCTACGGGCACCATATTGGATACCCATTCCGGATAGTCGATGGAGATTACAAACTCTACATCCAACAACTTTTGCAATTCATCTTTCACCATTAAGGCTACTGTTGGATGCATCTTTCTAAGCTTCTTCTTGACTGGCTTCTTTGATAGGTCTAGCGAAAGGTTATGGGTAACCAATTTTGGGTCTAGACCTAGCATATCTTTGTAAGTCCAAGAAAAAATATTAGGTCTCTCTTTCAGTAGAGGGATGAGGGTGGCACACTCATCTGGAGTGAGACTCTCTCCAAATTTAACCTTCCTTGGATTGGTGGGATCATTACTGATATCCACATCGAAGGTTTCCTCTACTGACATGTGTGATCCCTCCTCAAGCTGATGAGGCGTAGGGATCAAATGGATGTCATCAGCTGGGTTGATAGGTTCCACATTGGAAGCATTCTTAGCATGATAGACATCATAAGCATAGCCTGGTATAAAATGAAATGGTTGTAACATTTCTTCATTAGGGAAGAAATATTCAGGCTCAATAGGTGAGTCAATGTGATCCCAATCGATAGCATCTACATTGAGATACAATGGTTTGGATGGATCTACTGGATTGTGGAGTGGGGTGGTCAAATCAATGGAGACCATATTGATGGAATGGAATTGATCTCTAGGACCACATGGACAAACATCTACATCATCGATGTAGCTCCCATACCCGAGATCTGGCTCTATCGGCATGGGCACAAATGGGTCCTCTCTATGCGGACTATGGATAACTGGGTCCTCTCTATGCACTGATTGCAATATTGGATCATTCAGCTCAATGAGCTCCATGTACATAGGTGGTTCAGGAAACACCATGTGATAGATCACATCGAAGTTTGGTGGTCTTCCCCTAAGGTGAGGATTGATATTGATCTCTCTATGCATGTCCTCAGTCGTATACGGTGCATTGTGATAGCGTAAGTAGGGAGGTCCTAGGTAGGCTCTCTCTATTTCATCTTCTTCATCACTATCATAATACAATCCTTCATTTCCCCCACTGGAATGGGATGTTCTAGAAAATGTGGCCCCATATAGGCTATCTCTTGATCACTATCATTGATGTCTAGTAAAATTGGGTACAAGTATCGTAAATATGATATTGCCTCATAAATTGGCTCAGCCTCATCCCTCGACTGATTGTTGGGTGAAGACTCATTATCTACCAAGATATTCTCATGATACGTCTCGGGTGGCGCTATGGTGATGTAAGACACCATCCGATTATCCCTCTAGAACATAGAAGGATTAGGGTGATATGGGTTGAAATCCATATCATCCCCTAGACTAAGGTATAGGTGATCTAAAGATGTGGTAAGCAAATCATCTTATCCTTGTATTTGCAACCCTAGCCCGAACCTATCAGTTGCCAACTGATAATGCGGCTCAAGCGGAGTCCTACGTCCTTGTTCAAAAAGACCAAGGCCATACCCATGCCAATGATATAACTCAAAAATATGCATGGCATATTCAGGGTTGGATAAGTAATGAACATTCACTATGAATGGTTCATCATCATCTTCATCCATGGGCGTTCGCGTTGGAAGTTGATCCAGCCCAACGTAGATGAAGTTAGTCTGATTGGGTGGCTCTCCCAATGGCACTATTGATCCAACCAGAAAATTATGAGCATGCGGTCAGCCCATCTCTTGTGCAGTCTCTAGAATTGGTCCAAAGGTTACATTCTACACAATATATTCACCTAACCCTATGTTGGCCAGATGAATAGTCACCCATGGTGTGGATGACCCTATTGATGATGTAGGTGAGGTAGGTTGAGGTACCTCCTCAGCTTTATCTTGGGCTTCTTCCACTTCCATGGGAGTGGGAGCCTCTTTGGCGACTAGTTCGGGCACATGCTTCTTTTCCTTTTTGCCCATTTTTACCTTTAACTTCCTTTCATCTCGAAGCATCGTTGATGCAGTCGATTTCAACGAAGTTGCTAGTGTGCTCAGATCTGATTGATACAGATGTCGATGGTTGAGCACACACTTGTTGTTTACCTCCTAGATTCTTAATCGATGATGTTGGCTAGATGTCTAGGTGCATTTATGGGAGTATGAAACCCCTAGGAAAATCAGCTAGGTTCACGAATTTGAAAGGCTCTTCATCTGATGACACTACATGAACCTGTCCCTCATGAATATATTTTACACATTGATGTAATATGGAGGGAACGCAATACATTTCTCGAATCCAAGGCCTCCCGAGTAGGATGTTATATTGCATGGCACCTTGGATCACATGACACATCATGGAGATGGTCTTTAGGCCCACCTGAATAGGTAGGATAATTGTGCCAACCGTCGAGCATAGGGCATGTCATTAAACACTCTCAATGTGAATGTGGTGGGCACAATATGTGACTTGGGCAACTTTAAATGACTTAATGCCTTGGTCATTATTATATTGATCGATGAACTAGTGTCAATCAAGACCCTCTTGAATGGCATGTGATTAACACATGTGATGATATGTAATGGTGGGTCAGTTGTATCTGTAGGAACCATCCTGATTTCATGATCATAAAATTGGATCATAGGCTCCTAGCACTATTGTACATGTCCCACAAAATTGGTGAATGCTTGAGCATCTTGGGACTGTACTTTGATGGACCTCAGAATGTCCATGAGAGTCTCCCTATGCCTAGGGGACTTGTATCAGCTCATAAATAGACAACTTTGTAGGAGTTGTCTGTAGGTTTTGAACCAACCTACTTCGTATGGTCACCACCGGTCTAGTTGGTGGGCTTGGAATATTCTAAGTTGGCCATTGATTCGGCGTAGCTTGTATCTTTATGGGAGCATGAGGTTGATTTGGCTGCTCATATCTCCCATGTCTGGTAACAACATTAACCATACCTATGAACCCCTGGGTAGGTGGTTCGACGCGCACTTGATTGACATGGCCAACATTGTTGCGTGGTGCCTCATGGTTTGGCAATGGATTTTTATAAATCCCCATGTTTTGGTTGTCAGGCACCAATGGATTATTTGGCACTATAAGCTCACCTTTATCGATCATATTCTGCACAATATGTTTGAAGGACCAACACACTTCGATGTCATGGCCCTTCACGTGATGGAAGATGCAAAATAGATCATCTTGATACCCCTTTGACTTGGGCTGATTAGGATCGACTAGCTTAATCTCGGGAAACCTGATTGCCTTAGCCTCACATAATTGATGGAATATTGATGTCAATGATTCCGTCAAAGGCGTGAATTGGTGAGGTGGGCGTTGTTCCTTATTTTTTCCCTTATAATTATTCTTGCATTGCTCGTATTGCACAGGAGGAGGTTGGGCCTGATAATTCTACTTTTGTTGCCCCTTATCCTCTCCTTGGAGGTTTAACCTCACTTGATTGACATGGGCCTACTTGCCCTAATGTTTCATGGAGCTCTTCTTGTGCCCCTCCTTCCTGTTCTTGAGCTTCAAGTTGCCTTCTTGCAACTTGATATCCTCAATTACTTTGGCTTGCACCAAAGCTTCCTCGAATGTTGGATACTGCTATAGTTGCAACAATAATGAGATGTGCTTGGCACAACTCTTCGTGAACATCTAGGTCAGTTCTATAGTAGGAATAGGGAATGGCAACTTTACCATTAATCTCCTCCACCTCTTTCTGTATTCTAGGATTGGCTCATCATCGTGCTGAGCTAGCATAGCTAGATCGAAAAGGTTAGCTTGCTTCTTGATGCCAAAAGAAAAGTGTTCTAGGAAAGCATCAACCAATTGCTCAAAACTGGTGATACTATGCTTCTTCAACTGATTGAACCACTCTCGGGCTGGGCCTGAGAGGGTTGTGATGAATGTACGCAAAAGCAAGGCATTGTTGCTTGCAATCTGGAAGCATACATCCAAAAATCTTGTGACATGCTCTTGCACATCTTCATCACCTTTGAATTTATCTAACCTGGGCATGACAAAATGCTCAGGATATGCTGGAGTAGGCACCGAGGGGTCCAAAGGCTCATTATGAATCTTGCTCAATGTCAACTTTTGAAAAGTCATGCCTTGCCTCTCGATTGCTTTCACCTTCTCTAGATAAGGCCTTATAGGCCTACGAGGAAAGAAAGTCCTCCTCCCTAAGCTGATGTATGGGTGGTCTTGGAGGTACATTCTTCCTCTATCGAGGTGGAGGACATTGCTCTTCCTCCTCCTCAACATGGGAGTCTTCAGGATACTCTTGATCGGCTCCATCTCCCTCTTCTTCCTCATATTGTCTTTGCCTCTCATATTCGAATGGTGGTGGTCATTCTCTTTGTAGGGCACTAATATGAGTGTGAGCATCTCTGCGCTCCTGATGCACATCGGCTTGTGAAAAAGCCTTCCTATGAATGCGCTCTCCATGCTCAACATGAGTGTATAAACCAGCCCTGGCTAGCCTATCCTCTTGTTCTACATGCTCCTTTTGGGTAAGGATGCATTCCTCATGCATGCACTACTCATATAATCTTTGTCTAATGAGCCTTTATGCTTGAATATTCTCATCTTCAATGCACTACCTCTCTAGGTGAGTATCCTCCAATTGATCTTGGAGGAGTTATCATCTCTGCTCGGATACCAGTCTATGTGATCTATCAATGTGATCAGTCGTAATAGGCCTCTGGTATGTATGCTTTATGCGAGCGACCTTATGGGTTCTGTACCCATCTGACTGATTTGTGATGCTTTTGCCTTTGTCTATGAAGATGACATTGGCATCCTGTTGAGCCCTATGCTCTGTGCCACCATGCATGGATGGTGGATGTGTCACATGAGGGCACTTGGAAGCCTCTCCATGCTCTCTAGTAGTCCTAATAATACTCCCACTATGCTCACTCGAGGCATGAGTGGGTGGAGCTGAAGGCTTATAGCCTAGCTGCTCAAGGATGCTACCTAAACCATCCAACTGTCTGGATCTCCATGGCTCATGCGGTGGTGTACCATTGGCTCCCACCTTCGACATATCAATAGTGATCTTACGAGGTTCACTACGTGTGGGAGTGTGAATAGGCCTATGCTCGAAAGTGGGTATATCTGCATGCCCTTGAATGGGTGGATCTCGATCTCTTCTATACTCTGAATTTGGAGGTATGGAACCTCTTGTAGACTTATGATGTAGGGGTACCAACTTGGACCCTTGTATGACATACTCATCGACCGATCTCATGGATGCACGTGCACTGCGATCTCGATAATGGCTTTTGAGTGGAACACCCTCATGTTGAGAGGCTCCATGCTCTATTCTATGTCTAGAAGAGTGTATAGAAGCTCCTCTATCGGGGGTACGCTCAATAGGTTCCCCTCATGTCGAATTGTCTCCTCTAATGCTCATCGAATGATGTTTGGGAAGCGCATGTGGGTGAGGGTTCGACATATTTTGTTGTGAATTTGGTGGGGCTTGGTCATTAGCATCAAGATTAAGCCTCTTCCGACCTCCCCGTGTCTCCACCATGGTGCACCTAGTGTCTAGATTTATCTTTTATTATGCAAACAAGGTATACAATGGTGATTATCTCTTTTACAATTTAAAATGAGCCCTAAACTATTTGATGTTGTTTCAATGATTTGTTGTATCAGTATTAGAAACTCTTATCATGTTTGAAAGCTTGTTGGATGATAATCTCAGTTTAATTGGCTTTCATCGGTATGCTCATAGCTCGACAACTTGGGTGTGAATCCAGGCCACGTAAATCCCCCATGTGTGGCAATGAAACTCCACACCCGGACAAGGAGCACCGGTCCTACCAGTCCCTCACCCATTTTCCCCTAGTCAACGTTATACCCTCCAAAGAGAATACATGCAAATTTTCTAGGGTATGAAAGGTTCTTGGGCCCGGCCTTGGTCTAGAACATAGGGTACATGGGATTTGGGCCAATGGATGGAAATCACCTCCACCATCGTTGGACCCTACTAGTGGTTGGATGTCACTCCCAACTCACTAGCGTTTAATTGAAACGTGGTGTGTGTGGTTCTTTTTAATATTTGCATATAAATGAAAATGCATAATACAACATGAATGATTATTTCCTACATGATATGCAAAAAGAAACGTTTCATTTTTAGAGAATGCATGCTATATCCTATATGACTTTTTGACAATGCAAATTATGATGATATAGCCTCTAATTGGGCCTCAAGCATGCAAACCAACACATAATTTAAACCTAGCATACTGGATTCTAGGGCGGACTACACTCAGAGGTCCATTGTTCCTAGCAATGCCTAGCCAAACTTAGAAAAAGAAACCCTAAGACCTAATTCATTTCTCTTTTAGTGTCTTAATTAGATTTTCCCTTTTTTGCTTTCTGGAAAACATAGATAGAATAAAAAAGTATAGAGAGTGAAAAATGGGGCCTACCTCAGGTCCTCATCCGATCAAGCTTTGGCTCCTCGTATTGTCTGTTGTGTCTGCTATGAACCATAGGTCTGATGCATGGTTCAGACTGCACATGTTTTGAAGTCATGGGCCAACAATGAGACCATAGCTGTAACCTGTGGTTTGCACCTGATATCAAAAAACATAGGGGTCAGAGATTAGTTGCATAAATTGTGGAGTTCCATCGTGATCACCTTCTGACCTATCCAAAAAGTAATGCACCTATCTACTACATCAATCAGAATCAACATAAAAGCATAAAATAATAAACAAGATTGCATATAACAATAAAATGGATATTTCTTTTATTAATATTGGAAGTGAATCTCGGTTACAATCATGCCCCTCTTAGGGTCACCCAAATTTTGATACAATTGATACAATTCCAAAGCCCCCAATGGGGTAGGCACAATACTAAGGCTCTCTAAATAGTCACAAACTGCTCTAGGGTGGAGTTGACCCTCTTCTTCATGTTGAGGAAGGAATTAGATGATTGAATCTCCTTCGAATCTACTTTCCTACGGTCAAGAAACAACACAAAAGCATTAAATGAATAGGCAACCTCTCATGATGAGGCCCTTTGAGGAAAATATGCATAAATATGCCATAACAACTATGAAATCAAGAAGATGGATAAAACATATTAAACTTGTGCAAGATTCATAAAGATTGTTAGAAACATGAAAGTAGAAAGTGCAACTATCTATCTATTGGATCAATTGCATGGAATGAAGCAAGATAACATGAAAATAAGCCATTGATGTCCTACTTGCTATGATGAAGTAAACTTATTATAATCCCTAATTAATCTAGTTATAGTCTCTAAACTATGAAAGAAACCATTAAAATGACTAATCTAACCTAATTAAGCATACTAAAATAAAAATAGTAAGGAGATTTATCACCTATTGCAAACCATAGCTCTAATGAGCGGTCTACACTGTACATTATGATTGTCAGCCATGGTGAGCAATCAAGTGGTTTTGCCCTCCAATTCTAGGGTTGTGGGCTTGATCCTCCTTGTCAAATTGATGATCAAGGGTCACCTTAGTGTCCTCTAATAGGTTTGGCGGTTGAATTGCATAGTTGGGCCTCCGTTTGCCCGAATTAGCATTTCTTGGCATTCTAGCTCCTTAGGGCATCCATGGCATGAATTGACATGATGCTTGATTAGTTGAAAATTGAATAACAACAAATCTCTCTCAATGCACTCAAGTGAGTCCATAATTTGATAGGGCTTCTCTGCTTTGATCTCACTGCTCTCTATTGTTTGCCCTAATTTTAAGGGGTACTTATAGGACTACCCAAGGGCTAGGGGTGGCTTCATGGAGAAGCCAAGATCAAGAAGAGGTAGTTGGGATAGTTGGATTGGAAGCCTCTGGAATCTTCCATCCTTCAACTACCTTCTTCTAGATCAAATGGTCATTCCAACCGATTTGGCTTGGATGAAGGCCAACTGAACTTTAGTTTAGACCGTAGGTCATAGTTGTGGCCTAGGCTATGAACCATAGGTGTCAGCAGTGGTTCAGACTATAGACCATAGGTCTCAGCTGTGGTTCAGACTGATTAGGCCAAGGAGCCCAAATTGAGTGGTTAGAACCACTGCTCTATCTTGGAGTCTATCCAAGATCTTCCATATGGTCTTGTAGCATGTCCCATATGAGTAGTCACCTTCGACATGACGCGTTTTAGGTGTCTACACATAGAATGTATAAAAATAATGAATTAAAATGTGAATCATTATCATAAGAATTAAACATTTATTCATGCATATGTGAGATGAAATGATGTGAGATGTAGGGGCTTTCCCTATAAGCTTTTGCAAACTAAAAGGTATGCATAAAATAATTAGTGGCTATCTAAATATCAATACTGATATCTATTCGGTATATATCCTATTTTATGAACACCCTTTAATAAGCAAAAGTTCATAAGAAAAATTGTGATTATTATTAGATGATTTGTTGCTATGAGGAAATTTTTAGTATTTTCCATGAGACTCAAACACCCTAGTTGATTGATCAAAATTTGTATAATGACTGCACAAGACTCTTGATATATATAAGACTCTTGATATATATAAGCCTATTAAGAAGACCATGATATCAATTATTCCTATGTGTGCAAAGTGAATGTATTAGATGAGGCATAAGACTACCTCATTGCCAGACAGGTTTCATGCAACCCATTGTTTTAATGAGGAACACCTGATGGTCATCTTGATCTTCAGTGTGGACGCAATTAGACTAGACTACTAGGCAATACAAGCCACCTAAAGCTATATCATTCATAATATGACATTGGTTTGTACAAAAGGTCGCTAATGTGATGGACTTATCGCCACACGTAAAGCTACTCCATTGCCAAGCGAGTTTCATTCAAACCATTGTTGTAATGGAGATCACCCCATGACTTTTGAACACTGAAGATTCCAAGGATTAAAGCTTGTTACTCCATTACTTTATTTTGATTGTTTGGTATATTTTATCATGCTTAGTGGTGAAAAACACTATTTGTTTTTAGCAAGGTATTTGCTTAGGGATGAAAATCACTATTTATTTTGCATTGTTTTTGGAATTTGCTCATTTTTGTGTAAGAGCAAGGGATTGTTTGGGTAGGGGAAATATTGTCATTTTTTTAATTATTAGCATTCTAAATCATGCACATAATACGATGAGTAAGAATTTCGCTTCAAGTGACAAGGACCACTTTGTAGTGCCATCCTTCCTTGTTCATACTAGGATTGTTAATGTGTACCATTGTGTCAGGATTTTGAAATATGCAAGGTACTATCAAAAATAGACCTCACCTTCTGAAAGCTAAGATAGCTTTCTATAAAATTTTAAAATATTTCTAGGGATGGTTGAATGATTGAAAAACCCTAGTGTACAACCTATAGCAACTCATAAGTTGTTTTGGAAACACAGTTACTCATAAAAATATGAATGATAAGGATATGTGAATTCATGATTGACATAAAAACATGGTGCCATTCGTAATAATGTAAACACAACATATCCTAATGCACATGCAATGGCTAAAAATTCCTAATGCAATGCAATTAGTGAATGCATATGATGGAATGCAAATGTTTTTGTGTTTTTGAGTTTTCTGATTTGTTTGGAATTTTGATGATTTATTGCTATTTTTATGATTTTGATTGTTTTTTGATTTATGTATAAAATACCCGTAGATGAAGAATTTTGAGAGGTTCAGGATTTTCAACACCTTCTAATGAAGTTAGGCAATAAGTTCCTAGTCCTATATTCTCTATGACGACTAAGGGACCTAACCAATTGGCCACAAATTTATCTCACAAATGAGACGATAGATATGAGTTTTGTTGGTTCTCTTTAAGCACAAGATCCCCAAACTTAAAGTCTCTTGGATGAAATTTAGTATTATAAGCTCATTTAATACAATCATGATAAACACAAATATGCTCCAGAGAATTCACTCGTCGTTCATAAAGAAGGGTCAATTGATCAAGGCGAGCTTGTCGTGAAATATTGTCATTGATAAACTCTTTCAATGTGACTCACAACAATGGAATTTCTAATTCCAAGGGCATAATGGCCTTAGCACCATATACTAGCAAAAATGAGGTTGCCCTAGTGGGTGTCCAAATGCTAGTTTGATAAGCCCATAAAGCTAGAGGTAATTGAAGGTGCCAATCCTTATGATTCTCCTTGATGGTTTTATTTAATATGGTAACTATAATTTTATTAGAGGGCTTTGCTTGCCCATTTTATTACGGATAATATGGTGTTGTAAAGTTGTGTTGAATGTTATCTTTGGATGTTAAAGCCTGTACATATTTGTTCTTGAATGTTGTTCCATTATCTGATATTATTTTGGATGGAATACCAAAATGACACATAATATTATGGAGTATGAACCCTACAATACGAGCTACAGTCATAGTGGTCAAAGGGTTTACTTCCACCCATTTAGTAAAGTACTCAATAGTCATGATAATGAATGTGTGATGGCTCAATGAAGGAGGATATATCTTCTTGATTAGATAAAATTCCAACTGAGAAAAGGTCAAGCTGATTGAATCAGTTGCAAGGCCTTATATGGCAGGTGTGAGAGATTAGCATGATGTTGACACTTTACGTATTTACTAACATATGAGTAGTAATACTTCTCCATTGTAGGCCAATAATAGCCCATTCTAAGGATGTGATTGATGATAGTCATACCATTGAAATGGCCATCGTAGGTACCATCATGATCTTGTGAGATTGCCCAAGCATATTCTTGGGGCTCGAGACAACGAAGAAGTCCATCATAGCTTCATCGATAAAGAATATATCCTAGCAAGACATACGTAGTAACTTTCTATTTAAATACTATTTTTGTGGCATGCAAAAATATCTGAGGTATACTTCCAAGTTTTAGGTAATATTTTAATTAGATGAGCCAATCCTAGTAAGCTTGAGCTTCAACTAATTGAACAACTTGTTCCCATTGTGATCCATTATGCACAAATGCAAATTGGGAAAAAACCTTATGATGAATGGTAGTACCATGTTTTGAAGGACCCTACAAGATCAAGGACCCCTAGGATGTCTGTTTTAGAAAGTCTTGGAATTTGTATAACCACTCATAATTTGGTTCTATCTGAATCATATGGACTGATTCTTTGTTGTTTTGATCCTCATGCAACATCACTAATTGTGAGAGCATTTTGACATGGATGGTTGTAAAATCAAGAAAAATATTATGAGGTATAAGGATCCCAAAGATGTCATTGTATCCGTAAAGTGATTAGATGTATGAGGGACTACCTCGATGTCATACCAATCTAGTTGGGCTAGATATGTGTCCACAAGCTCTTTGTATATTTTAGGATGGGATATCTACATTGATAAATACCTTTCACTTGGTTTACAATGAGCAAGGAGTCACCAAATATATTAAGCTTTTTAATCTTCATGGTGATAGCTATTTGGAGACCCAAGATTAGAGCCTTGTATTCAACATTATTGTTAGTGCAAGGGAAATCAAGTTTAAAAGACAAGGGCATAGGAGATCATTGTGGTGTGAAAAACATGATCCTTGCACCACCTCCTTGCTCACACTTTTAAACATCAAAGAACAAATTCATGTCTGCTTTGTTTTTAGGTTCTTCGGATTTAGGTGACTTTGATAATGTAAACACTACATCATCAGGTAGTTCTATTAGGAGAGTTTTATCATCCTAAAGAGGTTCCTCTGCTAGCTAATCTACTATGACCTAACCTTTAAAGGATTTTTGACTAATGAATTCAAGATCTAATTCTATAAATAGAATGATCCACTTTGCAGTTTGAGTATTATGATACGTGTGAATCATCATGTACCACAAAATATTTTATTTTGATATGATATACATTGTATGACTTAGCATGTAGTGGCATAGCTTTTTGGTAGCAAATACCATTGCTAAGGAGAACTTTTCAACGTATGCATACTTTAGCTCGTAACTGACCAAGGTGTGACTAATGTAATAAATAGTCAGTTCTCTATTTTATTTGTTCTTCTGGGCTAACATGGTTCCTAGAGAAAAGTTGGTGGTTGAAATGTATAGCAAGAAAGGAACACCTAGTCAAGGTGGAGTTAATACTAGAAATATTTCTAGGTACTGTTTGATCTCGTAAAAGGCCTTTTCATAGTCTTCATACCAATTGAATGGGATCCCCTTGTGTAGTAGTCAATTCATGGGTTGACATTTTTTTGATAACTATGCTATGTAACACTTGATGAATGCTACTTTGCCTTATAAGCTGTGAAGATCTTCGATTTTTTTGGGGGGAAGCATTTTTAGAATTGCTTTGACCTTTTTAGGATCAAATTTGATCCCTCATTTAGAGATGATGAATCCCAAGAGTTTTCTTGATGTGAAACCGAAAACACATTTCTTAGGATTCAACCTGACATTATGCTCTATCGGGCGATCAAATACTTTATATAGAACTTTTGCATGCTCTTCACACAATAATGACTTGGTGAGCAAATCATCAATGTAATCCTATAGAATATTATACATATAATCATGAAATATATATGTCATGGCCCGTTGATAGGTGGCACTAGCATTTTTGAGGTTGAATGGCATAATTTTATAGCAAAATGTGTCCCATGAAGTGGTAAAGGTTGTCTTATGTTGACATGAATCTGATTATAGCCTAAAAATCCATCCATAAGGGATAACATCTCATGACCTATAGTTGTGTCTATATTCAGAAATGGAAAGGTATACTTAGGCATTGATTTATTGATATCTCTAAAATTTGTGCAAATACGGATCCTCCCATTAGGTTTACCTATAGGTACCATGTTCGATACTCATTTTAGATAGTTAATCGGTTGAATAAACTCTACATCCAACAACTTATACAATTCATCCTTCACCATTAAGGTGATTGTTAGGTGCATCTTTCTAAGTTTTTGCTTGACCAGTTTCATAGTGGGGTCCAATAAAAGGTTATGAGTAACCAAATTCGGATCAAGACCCGACATGTCTTTGTATGACCAAGAAAATATGTTAGAATTTTCTATCAAAAGAGGTATAAGGATGGCACGCTCCTTAGGAGATAGAATTTCTCCAAATTTGACTTTCTTAGGATGATTAGGATCAGTGCCAATATCCACATAAAAGTCTCCTCGATTGAAATATGGAATCCCTCCTCAATTTGGTGAGGCGTAGGGATCAAGTGGATGTCATCCACTGGGCTTAGGAGATCTATCATTTCATATTTGACCTCAACATTACAAACATCCTCAGTACGGCCTAGAGAAAAATGAAATGGTTGAAATATTTCTTCACATGGGAAGAACTCTTCAGGCGATGGTGCCGATACGGTGTGATAAAATTAAATGGCATTAAGGTTGAGGTGCAACAACTTTGAGGGGTCGTAAGGATTGTGGAGTGGTGTGGTTAAATCAATGGAAATCATGTTGATGGACAATTGGTGATCTCCATGACTGTAGAGGGTAGGACCTATCTATTCATGGCTACTATTGATGCTCTAGATGTGGATTAGGAGGTATTGGGATCTATGGGTCCGCTCTAGGAAGAGATAAGATAATTTGGTCCTTAAGCGAAAGTAGCTACCTCAAGTTAGGCAGAGTAGGAAATACCCTATGATAAATGTCATATATGTCTATAGGGGGTCTAGCAGGCTCAATGTATCCTGTGTCATTATTGATATGATGAAGGTGGATAGGACCTAAGTATGTAATTTTAGTTGCATCTTCATATTCATAATTTTATTCTACTTAGTCATTTTCAAGAGTATCTTCTAGTTCAAATTTTTCTTCTGGAAAGGTCTCATAATATACTGTAGGAGGTTCTATACCAGCCATGGTGACTAGGCGATGATACCTCTATAAGTGATAAGGGTTGGGGTCAACGTATTTATTACAATCAATGTCCACCCCAAATCCTAGGCTTAGGTGCTCTAGATAACTAGTCAACAACTCATCTGGCATGCAGATGGAATACCCTAAACCAAACTTATCAATAGGTAGTTGGTACTATGGTAGATAGGGTGTTATGATACCCTATTCATAAAGACCTAAAACACTACCATGCCAATGGCAGTGATAAACATATAAAAGATATTACAGGCAAAATATTCATTGTCATGATGGATCGCTTGAGACTAACCTATGGCTAAGTCAAAATCTGTAATGATCCTAAAATCAAGAAATAAGAAAACACCCAAAAATAGAAACGATTAATTTTTAAAGATTAAGGAGAGGGATTCATAAATTCCTAATAAACCTTAGACTAACTTAATGTTTTGCATCCCCTAAGTTTTGTAGGAACTATACCACACAAGATTCCCCTCATGCAAGTCCCTTATATGTAGGCATATCTTATGTTGTGCACATAATTCCATCCTCTCATCAATATTTATTAGCTAAAATTACCACCTTTAATCATTAGAATGTGTATAAACATCTCCATATTCCACACAAGCCATTATGTGTGGGTATGCTACGTATACTGTGAGTTAAACTATCAATATAGCTATATTAACTTTGGTATGATCTTCTAAACCTAGTACCAATATCCCTAAGGGGGTCTCAAGCCCTTAGGTTAACCTCTAAGTTCACCCTAGAACTTACTACTAAATTATATGAAAGTTATTCAAGCAATAATATGAATAATGGGTTTAAGATACTAAATCTAACAAACATACATCATTAAACAAGCAAAGATAAATGAAACATAAGCAATGATTAAAGGATGACATACAATAAAAGGGATATAATTACAATCACATTCAATAATGAAACACAAAGTGCATCAATCATATTGTTCATTCATTACATAAGCATGTATGGGAAACCCCATACTTTCAACAATACTTTACATCCATTTCATCAGGGAAATATCCCCACAAATCTAATCTATTGCATAATTAAGCAAGATGTAAGGTAGAGAGCAAACTTGTTCTTTGGTCCATTATATGCCTTTGGTCCTCCCGCTCTTCCATCGATCAAGTGAGGATAGTAGGGGATCAAGTTACTCATGGATCCGGATAGACATGCTTCTAAATGCACTTGCTTATTTTATAACCAAATTGCAACTATACAAATAACCCAAGCAATTCAACTTTCTAATGCATAGCTAATATCATAGAAACTACTCTTTCTATTTCCCCTCTCATCTACTCATGAGTGTCATTCATCCATGCATCAGACCATGTGCCCTACTTGCAATAAATTATTTAATCCTTACTTAACAATTAAAGTCCCATACCCTTAATTGCTAAATAAATTGGGTTCACACATCTTATTCAATTAAATCCAACTACTTTAATATTTCAAATAAACCTTTTTCTTCATTTCATAAAGTAAGGTCCCATATGCTTAATTTATAAAATAAACCATAATCACATTCATTATCCAATTAAAGTCAACTAATCTAATATCCAAATAAACCTTTTTCTTCATTTCATAAAGTAAGGTCCCATACCCTTAATTTACAAAATAAACCATAATCACATTCATTATCCAATTACAGTAAACTACTCTAATATTCAAATAAACCTTTTTCTTAATTTCATAAAGTAAGGTCCCATACCCTTAATTTACAAAACAAACCATAATCACATTCATTATCCAATTAAAGTCAACTACTCTAATATTCAAATAAACATTTTTATTCATTTCATAAAGTAAGGTCCCATACCCTTAATTTACAAAATAAACCATAATCACATTCATTATCCAATTAAAGTCAACTACTCTAATATTCAAATAAAACTTTTTTTTCATTTCATAAAGTACGGTCCAATACCCTTAATTTAAAAAACAAACCATAATTATATTCATTATCCAATTAAAGTCCTACTTTAATATTCAAATAAACCTTTTTTCTTCATTTCATAAAGTAAGGTCCCATACCCTTAATTTACAAAACAAACCATAATCACATTCATTATCCAATTAAAGTCAACTAATTTAATCTTCAAATAAACCTTTTTCTTCATTTCATAAAGTAAGGTCCCATACCCTTAATTTACAAAACAAACCATAATCATATTCAAATATTCTACACTTTCATTACCCTAAAATCTACAATTTTAGATAATGAAATAACATTAAAGCTTCTACACTTTCATTACCCTAAAATCTACAATTTTAGATAATGAATTAACATTTCTAGATTCTACACTTTCATTACCCTAAAATCTACAATTTTAGATAATGAAATAACATTTAAAGCTTCTACACTTTCATTGCCCTAAAACCTACAATTTAGATAATGAAATAACATTTAAGGCTTCTACACTTTTATTACCCTAAAATCTACAATTTTAGATAATGAAATAACATTTCCTAAGTCCTCTTCTACACAACAATTACTCTCGGCTGCTATAATGAAGGGAGGACAGATTGGTGCAGGACATTTTATGAAGCAAGGGTGATAACGATGCAGCCAAGGTGATTTCTACCCCGAAATAATCCAAACTACAGGTGGAGTGTTTAGTCTCCACAATGCCTATGATAGTCAAGATGTGGTTGGGTCATCCACGGTGTCAAGCGACGATCAAGGTGACTTCCAAGCATGATTATGAATGACATGGGGAGGGTTTACCTTTGGCACACAAGTATATATTATAACCAAATGTCCCTCTAACTCAAGACATCTACTCTTACCAACAATGGTTTAGTTGTTAGGAGTAGTGGTCATGGTGACAGGAAAGGTTTGATATAAAAATCTAGCCCAAAAATAAGGCTAATACAACTAGCCAATAATAGTACTAACACAACTAGCTAAATAACGAGGTGTTTAATACAACCAATCAATGACAATGTGCCAACACAACTAGCTAAATAATAGAGGTCTAATACAACTAGTGAATGACAAGGTGCTAACATAACCATCTAAACAACAAAGGTCTAATATGACCATGAGCTAGCTACGAATCTAAGGTGCTCAACATGAGGGTGGCCAGAAGACTGCCTATAAATTTTACATAATGCTTAAGGTGTGGGTTGCTATAGATTTAGCACTTGACACACAGGAAAGATCCTGTAGCCCAATATCAAGGTGAACCAATGAAAGAAAATTATTCAAGCATGCATAAATGATACAAGTCCAACCTGGTACATTCATTGTTGGTGGTTTACCTACATTGCTTGAATGGATACCCATCATCCACTCCTTCCTATATGCTCTATGCTCTCCTCCACTCGCTACGCTCCTCTCCTCTCTCCTTCCATTCTACTCCTATAACTCACCTATCTGCATCTCTTATCCTTGGTTTAAGTCCCTTGCCTACCCACCATTACTCTCTGATCACATCTATTAGGTGGTAGGGTGGACATACCTTCTTCCTCTTCCCAATAAAATCACCATAGAGAAGACATCTCATCATATTAGAGGAAGCTTTGCATAGCTGGTATTATCAGACTTCCAAAGGGTGGCTCGATCCATTTCTTAGAAGGTAGTCTTATCACATTTAAGCCTTATGGGTTGATCGCTCGTATTTCAGTGGCTTCCCATTAATTCAATTAGTTAAGGCCTGACCTTAGTGGGTTTAATGAATTATATTTTTCATTTCTATTTAAAACAAGAGCTCTTCATTGCTTAGATAATTAATCATTCATTTAAATAAATCAACCACTTATTTCAAATAACATCCATTTGCTTATTTAAATAAATCAACCATTTATTTAAAATAATATCTTTTGCTATTTAAATAAATCAACCATTTATTTAAAACAATATCTTTTGCTTTTTAAATAAATCAACCATTTATTTAAAACAATATCTTTTGCTTTTTTAAAATAAACCATTTATTTAAAGCAATATCTTTTCCTATTTAAATAAATAAACCATTTATTTAAAACAATATCTTATATATATATATATATATATATATATATATATATATATATATATATATATATATATATACTATTTACCAAAGCATACAAGGAGTTATGAAGACAACCCATTCATTCATAGCTCACCGATTATTAAGGAAAATAGTGTTGAAGTAAAAGACAATCATGCATGTGCAACAAACAAAGAGGGAGTCTTTCCATCAATCTAGTCACCTGTCTCAACCTCTAGAACTTATTATAGCTACTAGGCCATCATTATGGGGCTCAAGGTGGTTAGCTATTGATGATTATCCCTAACCAAATGCATGCCTATATGAAGGTATCTATCTATGTTACCTTCAAGTTGCTTTATCATCATTTCCTCAACCTCAAGTACCCTCATCTTCAGTGGATCACTCAAATTATTCCACTTACGAGTGAACTTGATCCTACACATTAGCAATTTGTTAGCAATATCATACTCTTGAATATCTAATAATATTGCATAGCTACTTAATTTCACAAAATCGAGTATTAAAATATCATATTTGAATACATTATTTTCTACATTCAAAGGTCCATCTAGGAGGGTCATGACATCCTCCCCCACTAGGACCAACATCGTCCTCGATGTTTCTCAGTTTTACATGGATATGCACAATAAAAACTATTCAGTACAACATGTTTAGAGTTCATCAAAACAAAAAGGAAAATATTTCTACATATCCACCACTTTCTCCCAAGTGGCATTCTTTTCAGAAAAGAGGTCCCACTAGACCTTACATTACTCAAGGGTCCAATTTATTATAGTCTTAGAGAAGAATTCAATAATTCTTATTGGCATCACCTTGATTGCCTCTGGGTTTATCATCTACAAATTAGAAACATCCCACACATGTTCAGGGTCAAAAATATATTTTATAACCAAAGATATGTGGAAAGTGTCATGGATTTTTTATAGATTAGGAGGTAAAGCAAGTCAGTTTGCAACCATCTCAAAGGGTCCTACAAATCGTGGATCCATTTTTGTGGACTTAATTATACTTTTTATTGGTTTGACCCTTAGGAACACTTTATCTCCCATCGAGTACTCTTTGGGAGTCCTATTTAGATCGACATAACTCTTATACTTATCAACAACTTCCTTGAGTCTTTGCTTGATTACCTTTATTTGCAATTCTATTTCCTTGACCATTTTTGATCCAATCATAGTTCTACCCTCTGGGTTATCCCATGATAATTGTGTTCTATACTTTCACCCATACAAGGCATCAAAAGGTTCCATCCCTAGAGAAGAGTGATACCCATTATTGTAGTCAAATTCTACCAATGGTAGATAGTCTTCCCAGTGATCCTTGTGATCCATACAATACATGCAAAGCATATCTTCTAGTACTTGGTTTACCCGCTTTATCTGACCATCTGTTTTAGGGTGGTACACTGAACTCATATGCAACTTTATGCCTATTTCTTGGTGAAGGGCTCTCCAAAATTTGGAAGTGAACTTGGAATCCCTATCCAATATAATTATTTCCAAAAATCTATGAAATCTGAACACTTAACAAATCTATTAGCCACCACTTGAGTTCCATTCTTGGTGCTCCCAGGTATGAAGTGGACAACCTTGATCAATTTGTGAACTACTACAAAGATTGCATCGTTATGGTACTTCGTCTTAGGTAAACCTACTATAAAATACATTGGTATGACCTGCAATTTCTATGTAGGTATATTATATAGGTACAAATATCCTACTGGATGCTTACATTCTACTTTGAACTTCTGATATTCAAGTCATCGAGCTACAAAATATATAGTATCCTTCATCATTCCTACCGAGAATAAGGTCCTGTTCAAATTTTCCCTCATCTTTATCCCTCTAGGGTGAGTTGTATAAGGATATCTATGGACTTCTTCTATCAATAGCTTCCTTGAATCCCCTAAATTTGGCATGATGATTCTTCCTTTGTAACACAAAAGGTTATCTGTCACCCCAAAATCCTTATTGGCCTCATGATCCTTGTCTATTCTGGCTCGAATTTCTTGGCAATATGCTCTTGATTTACTTGGTCTATGAGCTTTACATGACTCCTAGTTATAGTTGCTATGTGTCTCCTTCTACTCAAGGCATCTACAACCTTATTCTCTTTCCCTTTTATGTACTCGATTTCAAAGTCATACTCAGCAACGAACTTGATCCACTTCCTTTGTATCGCATTGAATATTGGTTGGGTAAATATGTACCTTAGACTTTGAATGTCTGATTTGAACTCAAAAGGTCTTCCTACCAAATAATAGTGCCAAACCTTTAAGGCATGCACTACAATGGCTAGTTATAAATCATGAGTAGCATAATTTACATCGTGCTTCTTAATTTTTCTTGAATTATAAGCTAATAATGACTATTCTTGCATGAGTACTCCCCCTAATCCTTCCAACGATGCATTAGTGCATACTGTAAAATATCCTTGAGGATCTAGAATCTTCAATATTAGTGCAGTAGTGATTTTTTCCTTCAACAAAGCAAAAGTGGTTTAACACTTTTATGTCCATTTGAATTCATTACCTTTCTTCTAGAGGTTAGTTATTACTGAGGTAATCTTTGATAAATCCTTTATATAACATCTGTAATAGCCCATTAACCCCATGAAGCTCCTTACTTTGGTAACATTAGTAGGGGTGGCTAATTTAATATGGCTTTGATTTTCTTTGGATCCATAATAATTCCTGTAGACACCAAATTATAGCTATTAATCCTCCATCCTAACCATCCCACCACCCACTTGTACACCATACACCTTTCCCACCATCCATTTAGCCATTTTTAGCCCTTCCTCGCCTTAAAAAGGCCCACTTTAGCCCTTTCTCACAATTTACTAACCCGATTGGGCTTATTTTAATATTATTTTATATTTAATATAATATTTTATATTATATTATAATATATTTATTATAAAATATGTATTTATAAACCCAATTAACCATATCCGTTCGATATAATCTAATCTCCACCGTCCATCTTCATTAATCCATGCCACACTTAAAGTACAATCTCAGCCCTAGGATGTGATTTAAAATTAGCCACACAATCTAAAGTGTTGAGCTAAAACCCTAAGAAACCATAAGGTTGGATTATAAATAAAGGCATGTGCAAATGCCCAAACCCTGGAACTAGAACCTGGAACCTGGAACTGGAATTCTCTGGAAGATATTCACACATAGATAGATCAGTCAAGAAGCCCCTATGAAGCATAAGGTTGTAGATCCCTAAAGATAAAAAAACCCTAGCTTTCTCGAGGACTTCAACCATTCCATCTAACTTTACATCCATCCCCAACTATTTTCCATTGTCGCCATCACCCCCCATCTGTTGTATCCTTCACATCCCGCGATGTGCTTCTACATATTTACCGTCACCCACAGGCATGCTCCAGAGCTTGCCAAGCTCACTGTAGAGCCTGCCAAGCGCACATTAGAGCTTGTGAAGCTCATACAAGCTCATACCAGAGCCTACCATATCTTGTAGGTGCACACTAGAGCCTACCAAGATTGCATAAGAAGCTTGTGAAGTACCCGCCAGAGCCTACCATAATCATAAAAGCACAAACCAGAGTCTACTACATCAAGTCATCTATCGTCATATATCGAACAACGAAGCAACATATCATCAACACAGAAAAGTATGTCTATCTATGTATTTTATTTCATGTTACTTAATTTTTGCATATGCTATTGTTCTAGATCTAGGGTTTTCAGTATCATTTTTTGAGGGTTCACATAGTGGAACCCTCATTTTGTTTTACTGATTGCTTTGATTGTTGTATGTGCAGGTTTTTGTGACATCATCAAAGGAGTTGAATAGTTGTTGAAGCTAGAGTGGCCCGATTATGGATAACTAGAAGCCCACTCACCTTGTTGGAAGCAAGACACACCATTGGAAGACACTTCATTATTGTAGCTAGGGTTTTAGAGAACCCTAGCATCTTGTACATCTTTGTATCAAATACTCACTGAGTACAAATTATATCAAAAGGAGTTTATTAGCTCCCCCCATATTTTAAATAAAATTATCTATTTGTGTAATCTTGTGTTTCTTTGGGGTTATTTGATTTCTTTATTGTTTAAGTGTCATGTTTTTGCCTTCACAATTCCTTCTACTGATATGATATGCCCTAAATAGCGTACCTCTGAAACATAAGAATTACTCTTGGCTAGATTTCCATAGAGTTTATTTTTCCTTAGCAACTCTAACATGAATTTGAGATGATTATCGTGCTATTCCTTGATCTGAGAGTATATTAGGATGTCATCTAGAAATACAAGGACAAACTGGTCCAAGTGCCTTCTGAACACACTATTCATTAAATTCATGAAGGTTTCTAGGGTATTAGTTAGTCCAAAAGGTAGGATGATGAACTCATAATTGTAGGCAACAAATCCACCTCCTAGAAGAAGTGATAAAAGGATTTTCCCAAGTTTGATAATTTTGACAAGTTTTTTAAACTTTATAGGTAGGAATAAATCATACAACCAGAAGGAAAAACCGTACAAGGTGAAGGTAAACCATACAATGTGCAATAAAATAAAATAAAATAAAATAAAATGCATGGAAAATGTAATTTAAGTTGTAATTACGCATGATTTTGATAATTAAGGTGTTAGACTTAGTAAAAGTCTTAATTAATGTATTCCATTATGCATGGGTAGTTGTAAATAATGAATTGCCTCAGGAAATGCTTTAGAATAGCATGGGAAACATTATATAAGGCCCCATTTTCAACTTTGATGGTCTGGTGATATTCTGGTTACATTTTGTCTAGTTGGGAATGCTAGGATTTTTGGCTATGTTCTGATGTGAAGTGTTGTTACATATCTTTGATTGTTAATTGAACTTGTTGAACAATAATAAAGAATGAGAACAATTCATATTTTCTCTCACGTATTATATAATCCTGGAATGGTAGATTAGTATTTTATAGTTTATATCTATTGCATGTACTTCTTTTTGGTTGTTATGGCTATTTTATGCATTGCTATGGAGGAATTGGATTAAACCAGCACTGGTGTGGCACTGAGGAATGATATATGATGATGATGATATCAAGGGAGATGTATTGAAGGCTTTTGTATGATTTTTGGATGTCTCCATTGGATATAGAACTCTCTCAACCCTGATAAAGTACTTTGCATGTTGGTGGAATTAGGAATAATTGCCATATTAAATCCTTAAAAAAATTATCTGAGAGAGAATATCCCATGATAATATCCAATTTAGAACTTTTCTGTACCTTCATTTCATACAAATCATACATCAGAGCTATGACAAATCATACAGAAGACAATTACCTAATTTGGTAGTTTATGCGATTGAAAGAAATTTAACCAATTTGGCATCATTGGGAAATCAAACTGTTTAGTTCCAAAACTGCGTACGGTGGCTTGAAAAACCAAATATGAAAGACTGGTTAAGTATTAAATTGTACAAGCTCAATCATTGTATGATTTAGGATCATATAGTGGTACGATTTGGGTTCCATACAAGCTGTTTAATTGTCGCACATTGCTAGTTGTATAGACTGTACAATTGTATGATTTGGTACATCGATTGGGAATAGTAAGTTTATCATTCTAAGACTTGGAAACCACCTACCCATTGGGAATACTACATCCCTATGCTACATTTGGCACTGTTTCCTTATCGAACTTGACATTTTTGTTAAAATGGGTCAAATTGACAATAAAGATACTACAAAATCAAAGGTGAATGATAGACACTAGTGTGCAAAGATGTAGGAGATAGAAAGTATAAGAGAATTTTCTAGTAAGAAGGAGCATGAGTATTTATTGAAGAGAGAACACAAGTAACTTATACCATAGTACACATGAACTAAAAATAGAGCAAGTTTGGGCATTTGAAGAAGGAGATTTTGAAACACTACTAATAGAGATAGAAGAGCAGGTAATAGAACCACCTAGTATAGAGGCACAAGTTGACAAAGAAGCAGTGCAAAAGGAAGGAGAGTGGATGGTGACACATAAGAAAGTGATTAAAGGGTTGCAAGGGAGTGTAGAGGATGGGATTCAAGCACCAGGGCAACAGGGTGAGAGATCTTAGGAGGAAGGACCAAGACCATCTCCCTCACATCAGTGAAGGAAGTCATGGAGTGAAGATGCATGTGAGTTTGGCAAATGATTGGTGGGACATAATAAGATGCCTTGGAAAGAAACTTATAATGATGACTATAGTAAAACACCCCCAAGGAGGAATCAGATAGAGATTCCATGGGAGACCTCAAGTGACGAGGATGATTATTCGAAAATGGCTAACAGGGCAGCCAATTAGAGATGTCCACCTTTTATAGGTGAAGGTAAGGAAGACCCCACAAGACATATCAGAACTTGCATAATAATTTGGAGAGAAAATGGCGTAGACACACTAGATGATTGGGTAAATTTATTTCCTACTACCTTGAGAGGTTTGGAGATAGATTGGTATATGAAAAGGGAAAATACAATAGATTTTCAAACTTGGAATCAAGTGAAGGAGAAATTCATTGAGGAATTTTACCCTTTGAAGGATGATGGAGATATTGTTATGAAACTTTGTATGACAAAGCAAAAATCTGATGAAGATATAAAATCATACAATCACAAACTAAAGCAGTTAGTAGATAAGATGCAAATATCTTTGGTAGATGTATTAGTGAAGTGGTGGTTTATAGATGGATTATGTAGACACCTAAAACACATCATGCCAAGGTGACTACTGATATGGAACATGCTAGAAGACCATATGAAAGACCTTTGGATAGATCCAAGGTATAGCAGTGGTTTTTACCACTCATTTGGGCATCTTTGTCTAGTCAATGCTAGCCAATGCTGACACCCACGGTTAGCAGTGCTCACCATGCATATCAGCCACGGTCAACACTTAGAATCAGTTGGCCTTAATCCGAACAAAAATTAGTTGCAATGGCCAATTAGTTGCAGATTGAAGTGATTTGAGTGAGGAAGGTTTTGGATCCTTCCATCCAACAAGCTCAACTGCACAATCTTGATCTTGGCTTTATGAGGAAGCCACCCCTAGCCCCTTGGAATTTGCTATAAGTAAACCCTTTGAATTGGGGAAATATATATATATAGAAGCATTATCAATTGAGCAACGAAGCCCTATCAAATTGCATATTCACCTAGGTGTATTGAGAGGGACACTTTTTCTATCCAATTAGATATCGAATTGCCATGGAGGTCTTAGGAGCCTAAGAGAGCCAAGAAACACCAATTCATGCAATCCATGCACCATTTGATAAATTCAACCACTAAATATATCAAAGGACACAAAGACGACCCTTGACCATCAATTTGTCAAGGTGGATCGGAGATTAAGCCCATATTTGGAGGGTAAACCTACTCAGAGCCCTGACATGGCTGTCAACCACGATGAATAGTGCCACCCGCACATCAGACCCATGTTGAGAAAATGACTATAGATCCCCTTGTGATATTTTCTATAGATTAATTAATTAGATCATATTATGCTTAGCATAGGTTTAATTGGTATTTAAGAGATTTTTGACCTGTTGAATTAGGCATTTAAAGTAGATTTACTTTCATTTTTGTCAATTTGGTAATTAGTGCAATTATGGGTTATATCATGCATTTATGCTTTCCATTTGATAAACTAACCCAATAGATAGATAGTACTTGCTTTCTTACACATGTTTGATGGCAATATTTCATGATTAACCTAGTTTACCATGTTTTATTCATTTTCTTGATTACATGCTTGTTAAGGCATATTTTTGTGCAATTTCATTTTAAAGCCTCATAAAGAGAGACCTCCTTTGTTTTAATGTTTCTTGTTGTTTATTGCATGTAGGACTAAAAGGGTTATGGGATGCAAGGCAACAAATGCCTCTAATCATGGATAAGAGGGTCATCGACACCCTAGAGCAGTTCGTGTCACCCTAGAAGGCTTTTGATTCACATCTACCCTAAAAGGGGATTAGATATTTTGTAATTGAAGTATCAAAATGGGTATCCCTAAGAGGGACAAATATGTAACTTGGATCAATTTGGAATTAATAAATATTCTTGCATTTTTTTCCTTTTGTTGTAAATTGGTGCATGTTTTGTTGTTGTCTTTCTTTAATTACAATAGACCGCATTAGGTGTGAGCCTTTTTGGTGGTTACATAAGGTGATCACGGTGGAACTCCACATTTTTTACCATAATTTAATGACTCTAGTTTGTGTTTTTATGGCAGGTACCCACTGCTGCTGACAGTGATGGGTAAAAAGTTAGCCCACGATTGACAGGCGTAGGTAACAGTTGCAACTGTGCATCAGAGCCATGGACATCAATAGACCAACCACAGAGTAGGGAGTCAAAGCTTAATTAGATGAGGACCTAAGGTAGACCCCATTTTTACTCTTCGTGCATTATTTATTTGTTTGCATTTTCGTAGAGATTGAAAATGAAAGTTAAGTAGGATAACCATGAAAGAAGGATAAAATGAACTAATGTCCTTAGTGTTATCATTTTTTTAATTTTTGCTAGGCGCTGCTAGGAATAACGGACCTCTGATTGCAGTCCGCCCTAGACTCCAGCATGCTAGAATAATTTGTATGTTGATTTTGCATGCTTGAGGGCAAATAAAAGGCCATTTTCATTGTAAAGTTGCATTGTCAAAAGGTCATATAGGATGTAGCATGCATACTTTCTAAAAATCAAACGTTTTTTTTGCATATAATGTAGGAAATGATCATGTGAGTGTTGTATTATGCATATTTCATTTATGTAAATTGAAAATAACACACACACACACCACATTCCAAAGTAAATGCTAGTGAGTTGGAAGTCACATACAACCACTAGTAGGGTTTCAATGATGGTGGAGGTGATTTCCATCCATTGGCCCAACTATCATGTACCCTATGTTCTAGACCAATACTAGATCCAAGAACCTTTTGTAGCTTGGAAAATTTGCATATAATCCTCTTCGAAGGGTATGATGCTGACTGGGTGAAAACAGGTGAGGATCTAGGAAGACCTGTGCTCCCTGCCTGGGTGTGGACTTTCATTGTTGCACTTTGGGGGGATTATGCGACCTGGAGTTCATAGTCAGGTTGTTGAGCTATGAGCATACAGGTGAAAGCCATTAAAAATTTGAGAAAACATCAATGCTTTGCAAAACATGATAAGAGTTACTTTACTGATACAACAAATTGAAAACACATCAAACAGTTTAGGACTCATTTTAAAATTGTAAAAAGAGATAATCATTGTATTCTTTGTGTGTTAATAAAAGTTAAATCTAGACATAGGATACACAATGGTGCATTCAACCTGGGCATAGACCCGACATTGAGGCCCAAGCTCCACCTACTGCACAACACAATGTAGAACACCCTCAATCATAGAATCCTCATGGATGTCACTCATGGAGCATTAGAGGGGATAATTCTACATGAGGGGATTTCATTGAGAATAACCTGATTAGAGGAACTACTAGACATCCCTCTAGGCACAAATTAGAGCATGGGACTTCCCAGCATGGGGGTTCTACATACAACAACATATACCGTGACCACATTTTGTGTGGATCCATGGGATCTACTAAAGAATATGTCATTGAGGAATCCAGATTGGTACCCCTTCGATCGGTATCTAAGGGATGCTCATGCCCTCCATCGTTAGAGCATAGACATGTCCAAGATCCACCCATTTAGGGGTGAATAAAGAGGGCTACTTCTAAGAATAGGCCCGCATAGACTCCCTATAAGGGTGAACATACCAAGTTTACCATAGATATATCCAAAGTGGGAGTGAACGATATGCCACCTCATGAGCCATGGCATAACAAATAATTCGATGGTCTAGATAAGATCTTAGGGCATTTAGAATATAACCCTACACCTGCATCCTCTCGTTCTATGAGTGTGTGTAGAAAAAGCACCATTAGGACCGTATGAGAACCTGGAGAGTGCTCCAAGAATCCTCGAGACATGCATGTTCCTACATCACATGTAGGCACTAAGTATAGGAGACAACCTGACACGAATGTTGTATTTACATACTGATGCAAGAGTGTGGCAAATAAGTCCATTGGAGGACATACCCATAAAGTCGCTTGAATAGAGCACACTCCCCCGAGGCCTCAAATGACCGATAATATTGATAGGGCTCATAGATTGATGTCAGAACAGTGACGATAGATTCTTCGAGACCAATTGGAGGATGTTCGTGCAGAGAAAGAGCACCTAAAAAATGAGAATACTCAGAGGAAGAGGTTCATAAGACATAAATTATATTAATAGTGTATGCATGAATAACGCATCCTCGATCAGAAGGAATGTGTAGAGAGGGAGGATCAATTGGCTAGCACTGGTTTACATCCTCATAGTGATATCAGGAAGGATGTCAATAGATGAGTGGCTTCAAAACTTGAGTTACACCCTGAACACATAGACACACATACTCACCATGCAACTCAACATAGAGATCGACGTCCAACATCCGAACAACATGAGCATAGGTAGTATGAGGAAGAAGTGGGAGAGGAATTATAACAAGAATATCAAAAAATCTCCCAATTCGAGGAGGAGGGCAAGCCTAGTCCCCTTCCTCGTCCGAGGAAGAACCTACCTCTAAATTTACCTCCAAGACAATTTCGAGAGGAGGAGTTTCTTTCCTCGCAAGCCTACAAGACCTTAGCAGAGAAGGTTCAAGCCATAGAGAAGCAAGGAATGACTTATCAGAAGCCTACCTTGAAGAAAATTCACAACAAACCTCTATGCACATTAGTGCCTATTCTAGCATATCTTGAGCATTTCAAGATACCTATATTGGAGAAGTTTCAAGGAGAGGAAGATGCACAGGAGCACGTGACTAGTTTCCTAGATATGTGCTTTTAGATTGAAAGTAATGATGCTTTGCTCCTGTGCACCTTCATCATGAACCTCTTAGGACCATATTGAGAGTGGTTCAACCAACTAATGAGGCACACTATTACTAGTTTCAAACAACTAGCTGATGCATTTCTTGAACTCTTCTCCTTCGACATCAAGAAGGTAAACTTATCTGATCTGGCTGTCCTAGCATAACATGATGATGAGATAGTGATGGATTATGGAAAATAATTGAGGAAAATGATGGCAAAAAATCCATTCTCCATCCCGTCCTTTGAATTAATTTGAATGTTCATGAAGAATTATGCCAAGCATATTTTATTGTTGCTACAATTGCAGCAATACCAGACATTCGAAGAAGCTTTGGTGCAAGCCAATGTGATTGAGGACATCAAGTTACAGGAGGGTAACTTGAAGCTCAAGAATAAGGAGGGGCACAAGAAGAGCACTAAGAGACATTAGGCCAAGCTGACCCATGTTAATCAACTAGTTTTGAACCTTCAAAAGGGAGAAAAAGGGCAGCAAAAGCAAAATTAACAAGCCCAAACTCCACCTGCACAGTATGAGCAACACAATAATAATATAAGGTTAAAAATAAGGAACAACGCCCACCTCGCATATTCACTTAGTTATCGGAGTCATTGACTTCGATTTTTCATCAATCATGCGAGGCTAAGGCTGTAAAATTGATGAGTGCAAAATTGACACATATTTTATGCAAGGATTATATGTTTTCTATCTGCAAAATAATGAAAGTAAATGTGTTTTAATGATTATTTTACCTTATTTATGTGATTTATTAGTTAATTTGATGAATGAGGTTAAAATGATAAATGATCATATTTTACACAAATTGTGCAAAGTTTTTGTATGTTTTTGGCAGGTAATATTAAAACAAAATATAGGTCATATATTGAATAAAGGATGAAAAAATACTAAGGAGACATGTGGATGCACTCTACGGAAGGGCGCTAGAAAAGGGTGCTACAGAAGGGAACTACGAAAACCTGGAAAAATCTACGAAAGAACCTGTTTCACATAAATGCCACATAAGCTATGGCTTGGTCAAACACCACGTGGACAACTGAAAGAATCAAGCATGGAAGGTTTCAAATTCCACATGGGCGGTTAGAAGAATCAAATGTGGGTGACTCACCATTTATTTTGGGCATATAAGTTACATGAATATTTGTAATAAATGTATCATTCCCTAAAATAAAGGATAAAAGTTGTAGAAAAAGTCTAAATCAAGGGTTGTATTGTTACATAGCTATCCCACCAAGTCAAAGTTAGTATTATGTTATAATTAGTTTCCACTTGGACCAATTAGAATATATATATATATATATATATATATATATATATATATATATATATATATATATATATTTTAAGCAAAAAACCCCTTGCGGAGCCACCTTGGTCTGAGAGACCACGAACAGGGGGTTCTACACCGTCAAAGTCACTCGGGAGTCGCACCCGACCCTGCTCGCACCAACATTATCAATTGGATTTTGGATACCCAATTTAGCTTTTTTGTAGGGTGGAGATTTGAACCTGGGACCTCCCTTGGAGGATTGCCCTCTCCTCTCCAACTCACCTACAACAATTGGGTAATTAGAATATTTATTGAGTCCAAGTATTTTAGATGTGTTAATTTAGCTTTATTATTGTTAATAACATAGTTTTTGCATATCAAGTCCAAACCATATGGAAGTAATACGGGGAGTTATGTTCGAAATATTGTTGCTTATCAAGTCCAAACCATATGGGAGAAATATAGGAGTTATGTTTGAAATTGTCTAAGTGACAATATATATTTACATACGAGACCTTTGAAGAGGGATGGCGAGCTAATGGAGAAATATATGTAATCTATGATTATTATCGATGTAATATTCTGTATGCAATTCTGGAAGTTGGATGCACAACCATGTAAATTTGATTTTCAATAATAAAGCAACAACAATATTTTCTTTAGGATATGGTAACTGTGTTTTATAATTATTTTATATTTTGCTTGCTTTGATAATTTTTATTTCTTTTGTTTTCTTGTAATTATGAAATAATTAAGAATTATATTAATTAAATGAGAGTAGATTATTGAAGTTAAAGTAAAGTAGAAAATAGGGGAAGGGGTTAACACTAACCTTCCGGAGGCAGGGCCCACTCCGAAAGGTTAGTCCCTAAATCTCTTCCCCCCACTAACATGGTAGATAGAATTAGATTAAAGATTAATTTACATGAAAATATAATTATAGTAGATAAATTATGCATTAAGTAAATCATTAGTGGATCCACATTAGAATAATTCATAAATTGCATATTTAATTTAATTTAATTTTATTTTTTGCAAACTTTAATTTCTGCAACACATGAAACCATAAAGAGATCTGAACTAAGATTAGTATTAATTACTACGGTATAATCTATACTGGGTTGCTACTATTTAAATCTAACTTGGATTAACCTGGATTGAAAAAATTAAAAGTAAGCTACTACAACCGATCAAAACTTACCCGAAGTCAAGATGATGGATCCTAATCAACCTAAGCCTAAAGGCTATAAAGACGATCGTTATTGCATCTTTCACCGATCGAAGGGCCATGATATCGAGGTATGGTGGTCTTTTAAACATCTTGTGCAAAATATGATTGAGAGAGGTATGCTTCTTGTTGACAACCCATAAGCGCCTGACAATCAAAATATGGGGATTTATAAAAATCCTCTACCGAATCATGAGACACCCAAGAATAATGTTGGCCAAGTCAACCAGGTGTAAATCGAACCACCAACCCAGGGGTTTGTCGGTATGGTCAATGTTATCACAAGAAATATGAGGTATAAATGACCGAATCAACCTCTAGCACCTATTAGTGTCCAAGATACACATCCTCCAAGGCCAGACCAGTATGTAACCATCAAAAGTAGGTTAATTCAAAACCTACAAAAAACTCCAACAAATTTTTTGATTTATGAGCTAATTCAACAGTCTCCCAAGTATAGGGAGATGCTTATGGACATATTAAGATCCATAGAAGTGTAGCCTTAGGATCTCAAAGCATTTACACACTTCCTAGGGCACATGCAATAGTGTCAAGAACTGGTCATTCAATTTTATGACCACGAAATCAATATGGTTTCCACTGTTATAGCAGACCCACCATTGCATATTATTGCTTGTGTGAATCACAAACCGTTCAAGCAAGTTTTGATCGACACAGGGTCATCGATCAATATCATAACTACCAAGGTGTTAACTCACTTGAAGTTACCCAAGATGCATATCATCCCTTCTACCTTCACATTGAGAGCGTTCAATGATGCATTATGCTCAACGGTCGGTACTATAGTTTTACCTATCCAAGTGGGACTGAAGACCATCCCGGTGATGTGTCCCATAATCAAAGGTGCTATGTAGTATAATATACTTTGAGGTAGACCTTGGATCAAAGAAATGTGTTGCATCCCTTCTATTCTACACTAGTGTATCAAATACATTCATGAGGGATAGGTTCACGTGGTGCCTTCGGATGAAGAACCCTTTAAATACGTGAATATAGTATATTTTCCAGGGGAATTTGTGCTCCCCTCAATGTACCTGGATGTGCAACCAGCATCGCCAATAAAAGATCCAGGAGGTAAAGTCAAAGAAGTGTGTGCTAGACCCATAACTTCCGTATCTCAATGATCAGAGCACACAACAACTACTTCTTTTAGACCGACTACGTCCATGATATAGTGGGATGATAGGAAGTTAAAAGAAAAGGTGGGCAAAAAAAATATAAAGCAAACACCCAAGTCAATTATCGTTGAAGCCCCTAATCCCATGGAAGTAGAGGAAGTTCAAAGAGAAGTCAAAGAGGCACCTCAGCCTGCTTTCCTATGTCTTTAGTGAGATCATCTGCACCGTAGGTGACCATCCATTTGGTTAATCCTAGATTAGGGGAGTATATTGTGCAGAACGTAAAATTAATGCCTATTATCGAGACTGCACATGACATGGACCAACCATGAGCCCATCACCTTCCCATAGGGATGGTGGAACCATTGGGGGTACCAGCTAACCAAACCAACTTCATCTATGGAGGGCTAGACTAGATCGCATATCCCATGCCCATGGATGAAGATGATAATTAACCATTCATTGTAAATGTTCATTATCTTTCTAACCTAGACTATGCCATGCGATACTTTGAGTGTTACCGTTGGCATGGTTATGGTCTTGGACTATTTGAGCAGGGGTGTAAGAGGCCTATAGAACCATAGTATCAGTTACCTACTGATAGGTCCAGTTTTGGATTTTATAGCAGAGGATAGGATGAACTCCTCACAACATCTCTAGACCACCTGTACCTTAGTCTGGGAAGTGAAGTTGACTTCAATTCATATCACCCTAATCCTTCTGTGTTCCAGAGGGATAACCATATAGTATCGTATGTCACTATAGAGCCACCCAAGACATATCACAAGGATATATTTGTGGGGGCCGTTCTAGATCATATACCAAGAGAATACTTGGAACTACAAATCTATGAGGTAGCTAGAAATACAGGCATGCAAGATCATAATGATAATTTAGTGATAAATTTTGAGTCAGAAGATCTTTTTGCCGAAGATACAACAGAATCCATCTACGAGCTAGGTGGACCAAGTTGCATAAATGAGAGCGATGATGACAATGAGTCCTCAAATAGTGATCTATATGAGGACAAGATTGAGACACCATATCTGGGCTCTCGTAACTTACGTCATCTATTGCCGAAGGAAACAATCATCGAAGATGATCAATCCTTCATGAGCGACAATAATTATCAGGTGTGGGCATACATGAGACCCCATATTCCAAATCTCCCGATTTTAGTTGGTAGTGGTGAAAGTCTTTATTATGATAGTGATGAAGAGGATGATATGGAGAGAGCCTATTTAGGACCTCCCTACTTACGCTATCGTAATGCACCTTATATTGCGGAGGATTTGTGCAAAGAGATCAATCTCCATCCTCTCCTTAGAGGGAGACCATCGAATCTTAATATGATTTATCATATGGTGTTTCTCGATCCATCGATGTATATGGAGCTCCTTGAGCCCAATGATCCCATCCGATTGTCTATTCATAGATCGGATCCAGAGATCCCCATACCCCCAGAACCACATCTCGAGGATGGTAGTTTTGCTAATATTGAGTCACTTGCACGTGGTCCTGGAGACATAATCCATTCCATCAACATGATCTCCATTGATTTGACCACTCCACTCCATAATCCAGTCGATCCATCCAAATCATTGCATCTAAATATAGATGCTATCGATTGGGATCGTGCTGATTCACCTCTAGAGCCTGAAGATTTCTTCCCTAAAGAAGAAATGTTGCAACCTTTCCATTTTGCACTAGGCTGTGCACATGATGTCTATCATGTTGAGGATGCTTCCAATGTGGAACCTATAAACCCAGCAGATGACATCCACTTGATCCCTACACCTCATCAGCTTGAGGAGGGATCCCATATGTCAGTAGAGGAAACCTTTGAAGTGGATATCAATAATGATCCCACCAATCCAAGGAAGGTTAAATTTGGAGAAATTTTGACTCCTGATGAGCGTGCCAACCTCATCCCTCTACTGAGAGAGAGACCTACTCTCTTTTCTTGGACTTACAAGGATATGTCGGGTCTAGATCCAAAATTGGTTACTCATAACCTTTCGCTAGATCTATCAAAGAAGCTAGTCAAGCAAAAACTTAGGAAGATGCATCCAATAGTAGCCTTAATGGTTAAGGATGAGTTGCAAAAGCTATTGGATGTAGAGTTTGTAATCTCCATCGACTATCTAGAATGGGTATCCAATATGGTGCCCGTAGGAAAACCTAATGGAAGGATCCGTATTTGTATGGATTTTAGAGACCTGAATAAGGCAACACCAAAGGATTCATTTTCATTGCCGAATATCGATGCTCTTGTAGATGCAACTGCAGGTCATGAAATGCTCTCCTTAATGGATGATTTTTTTGGTTACAATAAAATTTGGATTAAGCCTGAAGACCAACATAAAACCATGTTTATAACACCATGGGGAACATTTTGCTATAAATTTATGCCATTCGGTCTTAAAAATGTTTGTGCCACATATCAGTGAGGCTATGACATACATCTTTCATGACTATATGCATAAAATATTAGAAGATTATATTGATGACTTGTTGGCAAAGTCATTATTGCATTCTGAGCATGCGGAGGTCTTGAGGAAGGTCTTCGATCGCTTGATAGAGCATAATGTCAGGTTGAATCCTAAGAAGTGCGTGTTTGGCATAACTTTAGGAAATCTCTTAGGATTCATCATTTCAAAATGAGGCATCGAAGTTGACCCAACAAAGGTCAAGGCTATTTTAGAAATGCGTCCCCCCATGAACATCAAAGAATTAAGAAGCCTTCAGGGCAAAGTAGCATCCATAAAGCGATTTATCGCCCAATTATCGGATAAATATCGACCCATGAATCGACTGCTACACAAGGGGTTCCCATTCAATTGGGACAAGGACTGTCAAGTAGCCTTTGCTAAAATTAAGCAATACCTAGCAATGCCACCAGTGCTAGCTCCACCAAGGCCAGATGTGCCATTTTTGCTATATATATCGACAACCGAATTTGCACTGGAAACCATGTTAGCCCAAAAGAATGTGCAAAACAAAGAACATGCCATATATTATATTAGCCGAACCTTGGTGAGTTATGAGCTCGGATATGCATACGTTGAAAAGCTGTGTTTAGCAGTAGTGTTCGCTACAAAGAAATTGTGACACTATATGTTGAGTCATACGACATATGTCATATCCAAACAAAATCCTTTGTAGTATATGATGAGCAAGACATATCATAATACACGTACTATGAAGTGGATCATGCTACTTACAAAATTTGATTTGGAATTCATAAGCCAAAAGTCCATTAAGGGACAAGTCATAGCAGATCAACTGGCTGAGGCACCTCTCGAAAATAGTAGGCCCCTCACCATAGAGCTTCCTGATGACACAATATTTGCCTTATCAGAAGCACCCAAACCCGAAGAACCAGACAACAAAGCCGATATGACCTTGTTCTTCGATGGTTCAAAGTGTGAGCAAGGGGGTGGTGTAGGAATAGTGTTGTTCATGCCACAAGGAGCTCCAATGCCCTTGTCATTCAAGTTGGAATTTCCTTGCACTAAAAACAATGATAAATACGAAGCCCTAATTTTGGGTCTCCAAACAACTATCGCCATGAAGATAAAAAGGTTAAATATCTTTGGCGATTCCCTTCTCATTGTGAACCAAGTTAAGGGATTATTTCAATGTCGATGTCCGGTATTGAAAGCTTACAAGGATCTTGTTGACACATATCTAGCTCGACTAGAATGGTATGACATCGAGGCAATCCCTCGTTCATCCAATAGATTTGTAGATACAATGGCATATTTGGGATCTCTAATCCCTTAGAATCCGTCTGTCGATTTCACTACCATCCATGTAAAAATGTTGTCACATTCTACTATGCAATGTGAAGCATTGGATAACAAAGAGTCAATCAACATGATTCATGTAGAACCAAACCATGAGTGGTTCTACAGAGCTAGAGACTTTCTGAAGAGAGTGTCCTGGGGGTCTTTGATCTCGCAAGATCCGATAGGGAGTGGTACTACCATTCACCACAGGGTTGTTTCCCAGTCTACATTTGCAAATGTAGAACCACAGGGGGAGCATGTTGTCTTGTCGATCGAGGCCAAAGCTTATCATAACTGGATGTCATAGATATATGACTTCCTTAAACTTGGTGTAATCCCTCAAGGATTGTCGCGTGCTACAAAATACACATTCAAATAGAAAGTGACAAAGTATGTCTTGTTAGCAGAAATCTTGTACTGTAGAAGCTACGATGGAGTTCTCCTTCATTGTCTTGAGCCCCAAGAGTCATCTTGGGCAATTTTAGAAGCTCACGATGGTACATGCGGTGGCCATTTTAGTGGCATGGCTATCATCAAGCGCATCCTTTGTATGGGTTATTATTGGCCCACTATGGAGAAGGATTGCAATGTGTATGTCAAGAAATGCATTAAATGCCAGCATCATGCTAATCTTATGCACCTACCATCATAGGCCTTACAACCCATTCAAGCGGCTTGGCCATTTGCTCAGTGGGGACTTGATCTCATAGGTAATATCTCTCCTCCATCATCGGGCTGACATACTTTTATTATCATGGCTACTGAGTATTTCACTAAGTGGGTGGAAGCTATTCCCTTAACAATGACAACTGGAGTGTGTATTGCTGAGTTTATACTCACCAATATCATTAGTCATTTTGGGATACCATCCAAGATAATTTTGGATAATGGAACATCATTTAAAAACAAAACTATGAGAGCTTTGATGTCTAAGTATAGAATCAAACATAGTTTTGTGACTCCATATTATCTACAAGCAAACGGGTAGGTTGAAGCTTCAAATAAGATAGTGGTCTCCATCTTGAAAAATATGGTACAAGAGCACCACAAATATTGGCATATCCAGCTGCCCCTTGCATTATGGGATTATAGGACTAGTATTCGAACACCCATTGGGGCAACTCCATTTTCACTAGTATATGGCACTGAGGCCGTTATGCCCCTAGAGTTGGAAATTCCAATGCTGCGCATCGCATTAAAAGAGTTCATTGATGATGACATTGCATGACAAGCTCACCTAGATCAATTGATGCTACTTGATGAACGTCGTGTGAATACCCTCGAGCACCTTCATGTTTATCAAGAGTGCTTAAAACAAGCTTACAATAGCAAAGTCCATCTGAGAGACTTTGAGGTTGGTGATCTTGTGCTGAAAGAGAACCAACAAAACTCAAATTTACTGCTAGAAATGTGAGACAAATTTATGGCTAACTGGTTGGGTCCTTATATGATCTCAGAGAATATTGGACCTGGGACATATCGCTTGACATCGCTTGGAGGATTTGAAGAGCCTGAACCTCTCAATATCCTTCATCTTAAAGCGTTCTATGCCTAAGAACCAAAAAAGGCTCCAAAGGCATCTGTAAGCCCTTTGGTCATTTAGAAAAGGCTCCAAAGGCATCTGTAAGCCCTTTGGTCATTCAAAAAAGGCTCCAAAGGCATATTTAATCCATTTTCTTATTCAAAAAAGGCTCCAAGGGTTTCTCAAAACCACTTGGTCAATCCCAAAAGGCTCCAAGGGTTTCTCAAAACCGCTTGGTCAATCCCAAAAGGCTCCAAGGATTTTCAAAAATCCCTTGGTCAAAATGTTAAAATCCATAAAAAAAATTGGAAAAATATCAAAAATAAAAAACATTTGCATTTCATTTGCATCATTGCATTGCATTTAATTTTTCCATTTCACCTTTGCATTGCATTAGGCATATTCAATCCGTCACCCTTGCATTAGAATAAATTGTGTTTACAATCTTACAAATGACACCACGTTTGTATTTCAATCATGCATCTATGCATTATATTTTTCATCCATTTATCACCCTTGTGAGTAATTGTGTTTTTCAACACAACCCATATTGTTGCTATGAAGAATATACTAGGGTTTTCTGATCATTCAACCATACCTAGAGGTCTTCTCAAGAGTTGATAGAAAGCTTGCTTTGCTTTTGTAGTTGAGGTCTAGTTAGTATAGCCCTTAGCATATCAGAATCCTATCACTAATCAACAAATTAAACAATCCTAATAAGGACTAGGGGAAGATGAAAGCCACGAAGCAGGACCAGGTATCCTGAGGTGAAAATATTTATTCTTGCTTATCCCCCTATGCGGACGGTATGGGAAATGTTGGCAATTGGCAAAAGGACAAGTTTATTCCCTACCCAGAATCCCTTGCTTACGTTAAAATGAGCAATATCCCAGAGTGATATCCCAGATCAATCCTCCATATTGATACCCTAGATCGATATCATAGATCGACATCCCAGATTGATATCCCATATTGATATCATAAGATCGATATCCTAGAAATAGTTTCCCAAAGTAAAATCCCCAAAGGAAGTTTTTGAAGAAAATTATCAAATGTAAATCCCAAAAAGTCAGATCAAATGAAGATCAAATTGTACAAAGAAAGTAAAATCAGTATCAAATCCCTTGCTCAAGAAAAAAGAGAAAGTACAAAATAAACAATGATTCTTATCACTATAGTACAAAAATAAACAGTGATTTTTATCACTTTATATGAGCAAGTATCCCAAAAAATTGAAGAAAAGAAGGGGGTGAGCTTGAATCCCTAGAATTGTCAACACTATTGTACCTTACGCATGACGATATGTCTGATGCATTAGCATTTCTCTTATGTGCAGACCAATGTTTGAATGTGGAAGAGCTAGCTTTAGGTGTCCTATATCGCCTAGTGGTCTAGTCCAACTAAAATCTAAACCTAGGATTGGGTAAGACATTTTTGGACCCCCGATCTTAGCAATGGGCTGAAAGAATCCCGCCTGACATCGGGGTATGCTTATGCCTTATATTAATATACTCATTTGCACACATAGGGATAATGAACAGTTAGGGCCTATCCTAGCGAAAACCTTATGTTTCAGAAGTCTAGTATGGTTAGTATACAACTTTTGATCAGTCAACTAGGGTGTTTGAGTCTCATGGTAAACCTCAAAAATTCCCAAATAGCAACAACCAATCTTTCAAATTGCAATCATCAAAACATCAATTTATTTTATGAGAGTTTGTTTATTAGAACTATTTGTACTATATAATTAGATATCGGATGGATGTCAAAAATGATATTTAGATGGCCACTGATTATATTATACATATTCTTTTAATTTACAAAAGCTTATGAACATAAAACATATATCATTGCATCTCACATATGGGTGTACTATCTTTCACAAAGAGATAAAGCAACTACAATCCATGATTGTTATACATTCTATGGTGTCATCCATTAGATTGATTAAAACTCATATTGCATACATTATGTTTTAAGTGATTAAAGCATACATGTCCATTTTACATAACACATTATCAAAGAAACAAAGAAATACATGCAGTACATACATAGCATAAAAAACAATGCATACAAGTAAAGCAAATATATACATGCATGTAACATCAAAATATGGCATTCATAATGCATCCATCATAAGTAGTACATCTGCATACATAACTCATAACATCTAATCATCTATCACATAGCTATCTAGTGCATGTCATCCATACATCACATCATGTAGCATCAAATCAATAATGCATTACATCCATATGCATAACATAAAACATAAAATACCAAAAATAAAGTACACATGTAATGAGATGAAATGTCATATCATATAAATATGTGTCAATAAGTACAATGGGGTACATCAAAATGCCCGTAGGCTACATATGTGTAGGTCCTCGACCTTACACTCAAAAATGGTACAATAAAGCATATCTCTAAGATCTATACTAAATAGGGCTTGCGCCCCCAACCTGTGAGGCACCTCCATCACCTCCGCCATCCCTATGGGTCCTCTATGAGCTGGCACCATGAGTACTCAAATACCTATGAGTCCTCTTAGTCCTGTGCATCCTATGGCTCGAGCTAGCAGATGACTACCCTGTCTCTCTAGTCCTAGACCTGCTCCTGTGGGTCCCTGTAGTGTGGGTATCCTCTGGAACCTCCCCACCTAGTAGCCTAATGTGACCCTCCAGCTGGTCGATGCGAGCTACACGTTGTATGCTAGGAATTACCCTCCTCCATGAGGGTATGTAACCACCTGATATCTACCATGGGATCACGACCTCCTGGTAATAAAGTAGATGGTACTACCAAAGGTGGCATGATAACCTATGAGGATGAGGGATCTCCCCTCGCTACCCTAAGAAAGTCCCTCTCAGTAGTCACGACACTCAGCTATGCCTATGCCAGATCCCACTTGCCAGTGAGCTATGTGATCCGAGTGCCTACAGTGGTAACCTATGCCTAGAGAGCTGCCCTCTCCTCCTCGTAGCCATACCACTACCTCTACCCATGTGATAGCTTTACCTCTAGAGTGGTGATAGAGGTATCCCTATGTAGGAGTTGGATGTGGAGTCTCCCCACCTAGCTCTGGAGGTCAGCAATTTAGGCTCTCAACTATCCAATATTGCTATCCGGAGGTGCCTTACCCTCCTTTGATGCCTCCTCCTCTACCTCTACCTATGGGCCCTCCTCTGCTGTGCCCCATGCTCCCTCTATCCACTGATGGGTCTGGTGCCCATGAGGATCCATCTCTATGCCCTCTGCACCCTCGACTACAAATCCCTCAGTTGGCCAACCTAGAGGACCCTCACCATGCCACTAGAATTTGGCCCACCAGCCATCATAATCTGGAGTAGTCCCGACGTCTGCTAGCCTTGACTCCTGGAAGTCATCATCGTCCTCCCCTAGTGGAGTGACCTAGGGCCAAGTTAGGTCCCTCTCTAGGACCAAGCATCTATAAATGGTCAGCATATCTGGAATATCCTACCGAATCCCAAACTATCATAGGATGCAAGAGAAGTAGTGATACTCATGCCAATCGGCCTTACGATCGATGATCCATCTGTCTCTGCATGCCAGGTGTAGGTCTCTATCTACCTCCATCCAAGGTGGGCAGTCCATGTAGGATCACCACTGGATATCCTCAATATGTAGCTATGCAAAGTGACTGATGTAATGATCTAGGTCTCTTGCATGAGACCTACTCCTGAAGCCCTCCTACTCCCAGGGCTAGCAGGTGGCATAGCACTGTCGATCATCAGCAATAGTAGTGATCTATAGGGGTAAGTCAATGGGGTGCTCTATCTGGATGTGCTACTAGCCCTAGATCTATAGAAGGAAGCTACATCCGATGCCCACTCTGCTATGGTGGGTAATCTAGAATAACTCATGATAAAGCTATGCTAAGAGAGCACTCCCCTAGGACAAGATGAGTAGATGGGTGGTCAAGCTGACCATGACATATCTGGTCTGAGCTAGGAGGTTCCAAGGGAACCTCACACTTGAAGAATCTAGGAGGGTGATCTGAATGATGAGGTGCATGAACATAGCCTCCCTCTGTGAGAAGAATCCGGCCTCATACCACTCTTGAATGTGGATGCCTCCATGGTCAATGCGGCCCTATGCCTCCATGCTCCGATCATCGAAGATAGCATCAAATACAACCTTCTTCACCCTGGTAGGAGAAGAAGTGATGGCCTCACCATCGATGGGTAGTCAGAAGATGTGGTATACATCCTCCAGGGTGACAGTCATTTCACCCATAGGCAGGTGAAATGTATTGGTCCTCGCATCCCAATGATGGGCCAATGTAGTGAGATATGCCTGATCCACTTGGATAGTGGGGAGGTTTAAGATGAAGCCAAACCCCACAGTAGTGAACCAAGCCTACTCTGTGGGAGTAAGTGTGTGGCGTAGGTTGCGAAGGAGATCGGTCTCCCTCGCTCTGTTCGTCAGGGACTGAATAAAAGCAATAAAGTAAAAATAATTAAAATCACTAAAAAATGACAAACAAATCATAAAAATCTCCTAAAAATACAAAAACATGCAAAATATGATCAAAAATTTCAAAAAACATCAAAAGAGCACTTCAAAATAGCAATAAATGGCATTAACTGCCTAGAAAAATTCAAAAAAATGAAAAACTAAGAAAAAATTCCTAAAATTTGGGCACTGCGGGTTGGAACCGTGATCGGCCCAATGGTCAAAAATTTGACTATTGGGATTTAAATCCTACCATGGTTGATAGCTGTGGCCCCCAATATACCAATTGGGAGCTGCGTCTGCCACCCGTGGCTAGGGAGCGAGACCCATTTTGGGCCCATCCTTCCCAAAAAAACCCTAAAAAAAAAAAAATTAAAGTAACCCACCCCCTAATCTAACCTATGCTAAACCTAGCTAGGGTGAGGTTCGTTATCGGTAGTTTAATGAGGTTAATTTACCAATTTCTTAATGTGGTTAATTTTAATCTGGTAATGTACAAGCGAGGTCTCAATTTTTGAGTTACCTTGGAGGCACCGACTCCTCCGCTGGTAGAAGCCTCTGGCTGGTCGACCATCGGTGTGGAATGTGTGGAATCAAGTATGGTTTTTAGCAGCGTTCCAGGTTAAATTTTGTTAATTACCTCTTAGATCTCTCAAATTTACTTTTACTATCAGGTAAATAATGAATTTTTCAAAAGCAAATCCCTATTTAACCTTTTCAAATTTAGGTCAGCCCACGGCTGACACCCATGGTCCTCGAATTAGGGTTTTGCGACCGCGGTTGCGAGCCACGGTCAAGAAATTTACCCGTAGTTGATAGGTGCGGTCAGTGAGCTGCATTAAATGCTCCTAATTCCCATCATGGAGAGCCTTAAAAGGTCAAAATAAAATTGTTCATCAGACCATAATTGCATCAAAAAATATAAAATAATCTAAATAAGCCAAACAAAGCACAATGACATTGGAAAATGTCATCATAAGGTAGAACAAAATAACTGGCTGAGATTACAAAGTACATTCAACCGAGGTCATCGCTATGACAATCCTTCCATGGAGCACCGCACCTCCTAGCCAATAATTCAAAAATATTCAAATAAATTCAAAATTAACAAAAAAATCAAATAAATCAAAAGCCAAATGTGCCTCGTATTCAGTTATTTACCCTATACACTTGGCGGTTGTAGCGACTTGTGATCCATGCAATCTAGAAAGATGAGTAAATTACCATAAGGAAATTTGGGGTAAATTCATCATTATGGAATTGTTATGCTTCATTTCAATCCCTAAGAAGGCCTACACAACCGGACTGCTCCATGGGAACGAGATATTCATCACAATTCTCCTATGATATTTTTAGCATATCATCGACAATATGATTCAACACATGCCTAATCGGGATTGTTTTCATTTTGATTCCCTAAGAAGGCCTTCATGGCTGGACCGCTCCATGGGATAGAAATAGGCAATTACTATTAATAGTTGCAATCATAGCTGATTAGGCCTTGCCAAGTATTAAAATGCTAAATATTAATTTGTTCAAAGATCATTCATAGTGGTCAAGTGACCTCATCGTTTCATTTATTGTCATTACCCTCATCGACTCATCGCTTGAGGGGGTAGTCATAATATTAAATCATAATCAAATTCAATATAAGATCCCTTGTAGATCCCTTGATCTTGTCAAAATTACGTTCGTCTTACGAATCATTGCCAAAGACTATCATAAGCTTACCCTTCTACTAGGGAAAATAGCATATATGATAGTTAGTTTGTAACTCTCTTCCTTTCGGATTGACAGGCGTGAAATCCTACTTGGCATTGATGCTATCCGAATGTCTAATGATGAGTGCAAACTCTTTCAAATTTAAGCCTTCTATCGAGTTAGAAGCAATGATTCTAGGATGCACATCCTTTTGCTAGACTTAGGGCATCTAATGTTGATCAGACTAATGATCATCATGCAACCTATGACATCATTTTAGGAGGTCTAGTTTTGCTCAGTGTTGTTCAATATCACAATGCATCTCAAAAGGGGCATCTGTAGACACCTAAAACGCATCATGCCGAGGTGACTACTCATATGGGACATGCTAGAAGACCATATGGAAGACCTTTGGACAGATCCAAGGTATAGCAGTGGTTTTTACCACTCATTTGGGTATCTTTGCCTAGTCAGTGCTAGCCGCTGCTGACACCCATGGTTAGCAGTGCTCACTACGCATGTCATCCACGGTCAGCACTCAAAATCAGTTGGCCTTCATCCAACCCAAAATCGGTTGCAATGGCCAATTGGTTGCGGATTGGAGCGGTTTGAGTGAGGAAGGTTCTGGATCCTTCCATCCAACAAGCTCAACCACCCAATCTTGATCTTGGCTTCATGAGGAAGCCACCCCTAGCCCCTTGGCAATTGCTATAAGTACCCCCTCCGAATTGGGGAAAAATATAGAGAGAAGCATAGTCAATTGAGCAGCGAAGCCCTGTCAAATTGCATACTCACCTAGGTGCATTGAGAGGGACACTTTTGCTACCCAATTGAAGATCACATTGCCATGGAGGTCTTAGGAGCCTAAGAGAGCCAAGAAACACCAATTCATGCAATCCATGCACCATATGATCAATTCAACCACCAAATCTATCAGAGGACATAGAGGCGACCCTTGACCATCAATTTGGCAAGGTGGATCAGAGATTAAGCCCAAATTTGGAGGGTAAACCTATTCAGAGCCCCGCCACGGCTGTCAGCCATGGTGAATAGTGCCACCCGCACATCAAACCCGCAGTGAGCAAATGACTACAGATCCCCTTGTGCTCTTTTCTGTAGATTAATTAGTTAGATCATATTATGCTTAGTATAGGTTTAATTGGCATTTTAGAGATTTTTGACCTATTGAATTAGGCATTTAAGGTAGATTTCCATTCATTTTGTCAATTTGGTAATTAGTGCAATTATGGTTATTTCATGTGTTTATGCTTTCCATTTGATAAACTAACCCAATAGATAGACAATACTTGCTTTCTTGCACATGTTTGATGGCAACATTTCATGATTAATATAGGTTTACCATGTTTTATTCATTTTCTTGATTACATGCTTGTTATGGCATCTTTTTGTGCAAATATCCTTTTAAAGCCTCATCAAGAGAGGCCTCCTTTGTTTTTAATGTTTCTTGTTGTTTATTGCATGTAGGACTAACAGGGTTTTGGGATGCAAGGCAGCAAATACCTCTAATCATGGAGAAGAGGGTCATCGACACCCTAGAGCAGTTCGTGTCACCCTAGAAGGCATTTGATTCACATCTACCCTAAAAGGGGATTAGATCTATTGTAATTGAAGTATCAAAATGGGTATCCCTAAGAGGGATGAATATGTAACTTGACTCAATTTGGAATTAATAAAGGATTCTTGCATTTTGTTTCCTTTTGTTGTCAATTGGTGCATGTTTTGTTGTTATCTTTCTTTAATTGCAATAGACCCCATTAGGTGTGAGCCTTTTTGGTGGTTACAGGTTACTACCAAAATATAAAAAAAATGAAGGTAGTACCATCAAAAATTTATGACGAAGCTATAAAACATGTAAATAATTTTGAGAGTGAACTAAAATAGACTTACACATAAATTTTATCTCATCCCAAGTCTAATTATTCAGATAGTGGAGAATATGACACTATACAGAGGACAGTGGCATCATTTCATCAAGAGTTCAACAAGATCATGAAAGAACAAATAAGCAAGCCTAACAAGAATGATATTTGGTGCACAAAATACAAGATATAAGGGCATACAAATGTAAAGTATCCACATAATGACTACTATCATATCTGTAATATGATGGAATACGAGGTAATGCTATGTCTATATAATGCAAGAGTATGTCCACAGGTCCTGACAATCCAGGAGCAGGAAGAGAAATTGAAGACCCTAGGAAGTGGGCAGCAAGCAACAAGTGGTGATTATAGAAATAGCCGATGAGGTGGAAGGCCAAACCAGGGAAATCAACAAGGAGGAAAAAGCCATTTACAGTATGAATCAGAAGGGAGACTGATCATACAGTGTAGGATTCTACTCCTAACCACCATACTAATCACATTATTAGTTAATTATTTAATCACTCTCTCTTTCACAAAGGTTGTGCCCTTTGATCACTCCTTCACACTCGTAGAAATAGGCATTTCATTTTGTATAGTTGAGGCATCGAAGAATATAATTATTAATTAATTTTTGGGTTCCCCATACAATACAATAACGATTCCTTAATAAAAGCGATTCCTTTTTATTATTCTAGCATTATAATCAATCTTTCTCTATTGGGTTCACTACATCTAGTATCAGAGCCATGTTTGGAAGAATTTTTTTTTCCTTTTTCTCGTTCTTCGAATACAAGCTTGGAGACGCTGCCAAATGATTACAACCAATTCAAAATTAACGAAACACGTCCAAGGAGAAACCATCCAGAGTGACTTCCAAATAAGGCTCTTCATATCCAACATAGTGCTCACCATCGATAGCGAGGCGAGGACGTATAGAAGCCAGCAGGTTATAAAATCTCCAAAACCTAACCGTAATGGCTGAAGGATGACTTTTATGCAATTTTTTTATGATAATTTTTCAAGAAATTTTTTGATGACTTTCAACACTTTTTGCGACACCTTTTCACCAAACGACTATGCAAATGGCCGATGGAATAATATCTCATGACCCTAACCTACTTTTGCTACTTAATCTTGCCCACCTACATCAAATCACATCAGTGAGTGTATATAAAATTTAGTTCCAGGATATCGCCAATTGCATCATAGGGTTGGACGAATCAGTCCTCATAAGTGGGTTCATCAATGGATTGAAAGAAGAAATTAGAGTGAATATCATGATGTACACTCCTCACACCCTACAGGAAGCCATTGGATTAGCCTTGTTAGTCGATGATACATTCAATGCTCAACGTCAACATGGGGAGCAACCTATTGATACATCGACATTCACGCACACTATTCCAAAACACAAACCCTTTCCAGTCAAGTACCTTAGCCTACAAGAAATGGAGGAGCGATGAGCGAATGACCTCTGCTATACTTGTGATGAGCAATTTGGGCCCCTTCATTGTTGTGCTACACAAACATTGTATTTATTGAATATAGTTGATCCCTGTCACTCCATAGATGAAGAAGGTGAGGAAGATGTGCACGACATGACCAAAGCACCTGATCATAACAATGAAGGAAATGAGGTCGATGTGCAAGAAGTGCTCGATGCACCATGAAAAGATGAGGTAGACATCCATGCAGTAAAAAATGAAGGCAAGACATACACTCTCAAATAACTACACACAAGTTCATCACCAATAGTGAGTTCTCATCGTATAGGCATCCTGATTCAGAAAGGAGGCAAAAGAGTGAGTGCACCTTTATTTTCCCTTCATTCTACATAGGAAGAATCGGCTAAAGAGGAAGCCTACCGTCATCACAATTATCCTAAGGAAGATTCTACTATTCTTTCTAGCAACCCCCCGCTAATGCTTCGACCTTCAATATATCCTTGCCTTCAAAAAAGTGACATTAAAATAGTACAAGAACTTGCACAAATTCAACTGGGAAAACAAGCAACGAAGCTCCTTACTTTGAGCTTTGAGGACAAAGCTATTTTTAAGGAAGGTGGCATGTTAGGATTCTACTCCTAACCACCATACTAATCACATTATTAGTTAATTATTTAATCACTCTCTCTTTCACAAAGGTTGTGCCCTTTGATCACACCTTCACACTCATAGAAATAGGTATTTCATTTGGTATATTTGAGGCATTGAAGAATATAATTATTAATTAATTGTTGGGTTCCCCACACAATACAACAATGATTCCTTAATAAAAGTGATTCCTTTTTATTATTCTAGCATTATAATCAATCTTTCTCTATTGGGTTTACTACATACAAATGTAAAGTATCCACATAATGACTACTATCATATCTGTAATATGATGGAATACGAGGTAATGCTATGTCCGTATAATGCAAGAGTATGTCCACAGGTCCTGACAATCTAGGAGCAGGAAGAGAAATTGAAGACCCTAGGAAGTGGGCAGCAAGCAACAAGTGGTGATTATATAAATAGCCGATGAGGTGGAAGGCCAAACCAGGGCAATCGGCAAGGAGGACAAAGCCATTTATAGTATGAATCGAAAGGGAGGCTGATAATATAGTGTCGTAATTGCCAAGAATGGGGGTATTTCTAGAAAAATTATCCTTCAACTTAGATATAGGAAATTTTGTAAGCGAACACTACACTTATGTGTAGGTAATGTGGTCCGGGTAACCACAAGGAAGAAAATTGTCCCAAGTAGGCGAGTTCAAGTAACCCAAAAAATGTAAATTATTTATATATTGAGGTTCCTCAAGTTAAGGAGGAAACCTAGGAAGTTTTAGTCGTGACAAGGAATCAGGCTAAAAAGGATAAGTATCCAGAGCCAATAAAGGAAAAGTAGTGCTAGCAAGTAGCAAAGAAAATACTACATGATGAAGCACAAAAATCTAAACAAGTGAAGTTAGCAAAAGAAAAGGAACTAAAAAACCATCAGAAGAGAAGGTAATTGTATAGAGTCTGGTAGCACAGCTTTTGGACACCATAGTAGAGATCAAAGTGACTAACCTATTGGAAGCTATTTCATCATTACAAAAAGTGATGGTGGAAGAGATACAACCACATAAGGTGATAGAAGTGCAGAGTCAACCAATTTAGGAAAAGAAATAGAAAGACCAGTTCATGGATCTAACTATATTGATGATTGATATGGGAAAGAAACTTGCATTAGTTCATATGGATATCCTAGGGTATAAATTAACACAAGTTATTATGGATAGAGGATCCAACATTAATGTGCTACCTGAAAGGACCTGGCTAGAATTGGGTTCTCCATATCTATGGACACCAAGCTTACGATTATATGGTGTTGACTAGTATGGTATCAAGATAAATGGAGTCTTGACATCATACCAAGTGGTGATAGCTAACCATGAGTTTGTCTTGGATTTTATTGTTATTACTATGCATAAGCCTATATACGATGCTCTCTTGGGGAGATGATGGCTATGAGTAGCAAAATTTAATCACAACTAGGAAAAGAATCATATCACTTTCAAGAAGGGATATCACAAATATATGATTAATTTGACTAACCAAAAGGTCAATGAGGATGTAGCTACAGCTGACGAATCAGAATTTTCCTCAGGTGATGAAGGATATGAACCAGATGGAGAAGGAATGTTGTACTTGGATGAATGTAGTGAAGATGAAGCTAGATATGATAGTGGAATTCTTCATTGGAATATGGGGGAGTGCAAAATTTTTCTGCCCAACTACCTCTATATTGACTCAAAGGAGATCAAGGAAAAACAAGACGAAACCAAAGTTAGCCAGGAACCTAAGAAGGATATGAAAGAGAAATGGACATTTCCAAAGATTTTTGTAGAGTATACAGTAGGATATGTAAAAATTGATGCAATATCGACACACCCAAATAATGTTGAGAAAGTAGAAATTGAGTCAAAGAATATCAAATATGAAGGACCTCAGATAGTGGATATCAAGCTAGGGATGAAGTATGAACCTAGTATGATTCACTGTGGTGATGATTGTAACTCTGTACCGAAAGTGGTAGCTTTTAGGATATTCTTGGAATATAAGGATGTCTTTGCATGGACATACAAGGACTTGAAGAGAGTACCACATGAGTTACGTGTCCACAAGATCACACTAATGCCTGGAGCACAACCCGTAAGGAGGATATCATATAGAATAAACCCAAACTATGCTGCATTAGTGAACGTAGAGATAGAGAAGATGTTGGAAGCAAGAATCATCTTTAGGGTTACGACAAGTAAATGGGTATCACCTATAGTGGTCACCTTGAAGAAGGAATTGGAAAAAATTAGAATATGTGTGGACTTTAGGAGACTAAACACAGTAACCATCAATGATGCCTTCACAAATTCTATCCTAGAAGAAGTCGTAGGACACGAGATCTATACTATTTTGGATGTATTTTTGGGTTACAATAAAATAAGTATAGACAAGGAGGATAAGATGAAGACCACATTTATTGTGGAGAATCACATCTATGCACAAAATTGAATGCTATTCTAGCTCTATAATGCCCTAGCTACATGTCAGCGCATTATAATGTATATATTTGATGAATTGGTAATAGGGAACTACAAAGCATTTTTGGATGATTGGTCCATTTATGGGAAGATCAAGGAGCATCTTCCTGCCCTTAGTGAATGCATGAGTAGGTGCTAAAATGCATAGATATCATCAAACCCTAGGAAGTATTAGCTGATGATACCGTATGGAAAATTGTTGGGACACATAGTGTGCAGTGAAGGATTAAAAATAGATCCTGATAAGATCCATGTGATATTGCACATGGAAGAACCATATGATGTGAGTTCACTTAAAACCTTCCTTGTAAATCTCTGATATTATGGAAGGTTTATCAAGAATTATGTGCATGTATCATATCCATTAGATTCGTTGACAAAGAAGAATGTTCCTTTCAGATGGATAGAGGAGCACAAATGATCCTTTGAAGTGTTGAAGTCTAATCTTGTTAGTAGCCCTATTTTGATGTTTTTGAATTGGGATAAGGAATTCCATGTCCATATTGATGCTTCAAATTTTTCTATTGGATGTGCTCTGGCCCAAGAAGGACAGTTTAGGCTGGACCAACCTATTTCATTTGGTAGTCATATATTATCAAGGGTGCAAAGAAATTATAGTACAATAGAAAGAGAAGCCTTGGGAATGGTTTATGCAGTTCAGAAGTTTAGGCATTACCTACTGGAAAATCCTTTTGCTTTTTATGTAGATCACCAAGACCTTTTATACTTAATAAATAAATTGGTGATACAAGGATGGGTTAGTAGGTGGCTCGTCACCCTACAAGAGTTTGTATTCCGAGTAGTAGTAAGACTTGGTAAGAAGCATGTCATTACGGACTAGTTGTCTTGGATACGATTAGAAGAGCCTACAGGAACAGGGGTTCTGGATGAATTTTTTGATGCATAGTTATTTGCCATCAATAGTGTTCCATTGTGGTACAAGTTGATTAGCCAATACCTTTCCATATGAGAGTTACCACAAGAGATGATGGCAACCAAGAAAAAGAAAATCATTATGAAGTTAGCACCCTTCCAGTTGATAGTAGGATTGTTGTACAAAATGGGAAGTGATGGTATCTTACGAAGATGTGTGATGAAAGAAGAAGTTAAAGAAACATTGAAAGAAGCTCATGAAGGCTTAGCAGGAGGGCAAGTGGGACCATATGCGATCACTAGGAAAATACTAGTAGTTGGATTATGGTGGCCCACATTGTATAAGGATGTAAAAGAGTATTTAAAATCATGCGACACTTTTCAAAGAAAAGAAATCTAGTAAAGAGGGACTTTATACCTTTGCATCCATCACAACCCTAGGAATTATTTGAAATATGGGGATTGGACTTCGTGGGACCTTTGAAAACATCTTGAAGATGGAAGTGTAGATACATTATGGTAGCAATGGAATACTTGACAAAGTGTGTCAAAGCAAGAGCATTACCTGATAAATTAGCAAAAAGTACATCAAAATTATTGTATGAACAGGTAATTACAATATTTGGTATTCTGCTACAAATAACGAGTGATTGAGAACGACAATTCATCAATGAAATCATCAAGACACTAACAATGGAATTTAGAATTTTGCATTTATTGTCTATTCCATACTATCCCAGAGCAAATGGGTAGGCGGAAGCAACAAATAAAGTCCTGGTATCTCCTTTTTATAAAACCTATGGAATAGGAGCAAATTGAGAGGAAAGGCTACCATCTATTTTATGGGTATATAGAACAAATTTTAAACCAACAAAAAAACATACATATTTCTAGTTGATGTATTGATAGGAGGCAATGGTGTTAGTTGAATTCTTAATACCAAGTTTGAGAGTCACGATGGAGCATCGCTTGGGTGATCAAGAAATTTTAGGAGAGAGACTAACAAAACTAATCAAGTTATATGAAAGAAGAGTCATGGTACAATGGGTGATTGAGGTAGCTCAAAAAATAAGGAAGTCATGGCATGACAAACACTTGAGGAAGTTAGAACTTAGTTTGGGTGACTTGGTTCTAAAGTTTAATGGAAAGCATGAAATCAAGCCCGATAAGTTGAAGACTTTATGGCTTGGTCTCTACAAAGTGGTAGAAGTAATGAATAATGGAGCAGTAAAGTTTTAGAACTTGAATGGTATGGAGGTACTTGAAACTGTAAATGGCTCAAAGTTGAATCCTTACAAAGTACAATGCTTATTTATTTCTTCAGAAGAGATCAAACGAAGAAGACGAATAAAAGCTCAACGAAGGACCCAAGGTGAGCAAGGTCCATCACAAGAAGATCCTAACATAGGACTCATACATTTATTTGTAGAATATGAGGAGACAATACCAACCATATAACAATAGGATTTGGCACCTCAACCTAGAGAAAGAAGAAAATTATAATGCATATGGGACCAAATGAATAACAGAGGAAGATGAAGAATGGATTTCTCCAAATGAAATAGAATATTAGGAGATAGTACTATTACCTAGAAATAGGTGAAGGCAATGAGAAATACCCCAAGTGAAAAAAAATATGATGTATCCTTTGGTAGAGCGTAGAGAACTACCCCAAAAAGTTGGAAGTCAAATAAGGATACAATTAACAGTACGATATGAGGATAGAGTGGACACTTTTGAAATGGAAGTTCTATAGGAGAATAAGAACAAGATCATTGATGAAGAATTAGTTGGAATGACTCCATTATCTTAGATAGGGCTATTACCGTAGAGAATGTGACTACAGAATCAAAAACTATAGGAGGAATATCAGATATTGTGAGGTCATAATGTAAGGTTGAGAGAACAAACCATCTAGGAATTGGATAGCATAATATGAAGACTGGATGAACAAAGAAAAACTAGGCTATAGGTGCTAGAAGGAGAATGTGAGGATAATGAGGGAGTAACTCCAAGAAGTGGTATAAGAAATTATGGTGCAAGCACAAGTTCATCAGTACCACCGAGTTATCCACCAATGATGAATGAATATGCAGAGATGCTTTAGTGAGACATTGAGGAAGCAACCACATGACCTGAATCACAAGGCAATGAATAACTGGATTTGAGTGACTCCAGTGATGAAGGAATTCCTTGGATAGTAAGGGAACCTAGCACAAAAAGTAGTGATGATGATGATTGTCCAGGGAATTCCTAGAATCCTTAAGATAACCGTGATCCCCCATCTTGTACAACAACACAACAACAACTAGGGAGATCACGAGAGCATCAAAAAAATCTTTATACACAAGCATATATAATAGCCCATAAATAGTTGAGAAGAAAAAGGAGAGAAGTAAGGAGATTTTAGAGACTAATGAACTTGCCAACAGATTGGGTGAAATAGAGAGAAGATAATCAGAATGACTCGTTTTTAGATAGATTTTCCTAATGCATATAGATAGGTCTTGGAAACCTCATCTCCATAAATATGCTTTGAGGAAAGAATATGGAGACGTCGCTTAGCATATGCATATAATAGAATTAGAGCACTATGACAATTGTCACCAAGTACAAGATGAAGTAGAAGTCCACTAGACAACATTGAGTTGGTAGAGATAACTCCTGATAACCAAAAAATGGGAGAAAGGCATAGACAAGGACCCCTAAGGCTTCAACCAAGAAGAGGAGGAGGTATTCAACCACGAAATGAGTAAGGACAAGGTGATGTTATAATTAGAGGAGGAAGAGGATGAGAAAGGCTCTGACCCCCCACTCCTAGATGGCCAGGAGATACACCCTTAGCTTATTTGAACTGGACAAGGAATATGTAGGGTTTACCACGAAAGAGAGGAATATTACCAAACCCCACAAGGTAGTATCCATTGGGATGACCATACCTAATATGATGAGGACCTCAAAGAGTGGTATGTGGTAGAGGATTACTCCAAGAAAGGGAGGAATCACCACTGGCATAGAGAAGCCCGATGTCAAGAGGAATAGGATGAGGAAGACACTCGTGTGGTAGAGGCCTTACTGGTAGAGGAAGAGTATATTTTGTAGATGAAAGAAACTAGGGACAACAAAGGATTTGATCACCAAGTCTAGAGCAAGAATTGATTCAAGGAGATAGGCAGAGAAGTTGCTCAAATGATAGTAGAGTAGTAAGGACACTGGTACCAAGAGATCAATCACCTATATGACAAGAGGAAGGGACACCAGGTGAAGATACTCTAGCTTGAAATTGTACAATTCTAAATTGTACACATGGTACAGGAAGGCCAGGGAACTCGATAACATCACAAGTGGAGATGAACCACCCTAGAGAGCAAGTGGCACTAGATGACACAATCACTCGGAATATCATGGTCAAACCTCCAATAGAAGAATCATATGGGATCGTACAAGTGAATGTCACTATGCGATTTCCATGATGGTAAGTGTAAATAGGTTAGGAAAAAAAAAAAAAAAAAAAAAAAAAAGAAAAAAAAAGAAAAAAATAAAATGACTTAGTTGTGAAAATCCCTCGGGATGCAATTAAGAAGGAAGTGGGTTGAAAATCGGAAATGACGACCTCTTCAAGAGAGAAAAATTAGAAAAATTCTCTAAGGGATAGATCATACAAATCAAATTTAAAGTTGAAAAAACATAAGTGAGATATTGTACAAGAAAATTTGGAAAAAGTACATGCAAAATCATACAAGGAGGCATGTTGTATGATTTGGATCATACAGTGTACAATTATGGGTGCAATTGTATGATTTTCAACTATCGCATTTAATGTTTGCATGTGTAAAATGATGTGTTATCAAAAAATAATGGGAAAAAGTTGAAATCACATGAAAAAGCGATGAGTTGTCGATCATCCGAGCAACGAAGGTGAAAAGATATGCAAAGTGGTACAATTTAAAATTTGGAGCGGTTAGGGTTTGAGAACAATTTAAATACAAGGCTACCCTTAGCAATTTTACAAAATGTACAAGGAGGAATTCAAAATTTTTAGGATGACGAAGGTGAAAAGAGTGCAACTAAATAGAATTTACTATATGGGCATTACAATTCATCCGTGATTTGCAATAATTCTTGACCCATTTTTAAATTCGCACCAAGGAGACTTTTTGCATTCAAGGAAATCAAACTAGAGAAGAAAAACAACGAATTCAACTGCATTAAAAGTAGATTTTGGGTTCAACCAAAGGAAAATGAGGGTTTGTAGTAGAAGGCATCCAAGTATGAACCAGATTGTAGGAAAATGTACACCAGGGTTTGAGGAGGTTGCAGATTGGAGCTAGAGTAAAGAAATTTTAGGAAAAATAAGCTTACAAACTTATTTTGATAAAAGTAGCCAAAAATGAACTAGCGAAGATAGAGGGAAGGAAGAAGAAGACTGTACAACCCTATTAAATAGCCAAGAAATTTTATTTTTGGGGATAAATTGCATGAAGTGTGGAAAAATTGAAAAATTACTCCCAAAAGGCATTGAAAAGATAGATCGGGGTATTTCGATAATTGGGTCAGTGAGATATCATGGAGAAGAAGTGAAAAATATGATTTTTAGGTGAATGAGAGTTTCAAGAGATGTATTGTATAATTTAGAGGTAGAATGTATGATATCAAGAAAAAAATTATATGATTTCAGGCAATTTTTGGGCTATAAAGAAGTGTATGGATTCGGTGATAGGAAGCAGCTAAATAGGGATATTGTATGAAGTGGTATGGCCCTATAAATTTTTATGCAGTAATTGTATGATTTTCAAAAGATTGAAAAGTCTGAAGTAGTTACAAATATTGTACAATTTAGAGGTGGTTTTTGATTGGGAAATCGTACTGGATCAAGTGGGAAAGCATACTATATAATTTATAGTGTATTGTACAATTTTGGAACACTTATAATTGTAGAATTGGTGATGTTCGAGTGCAAGATAACTGGAGCAATTGTGAGAAAATGATTTCAGTCGAAGAGTTCAAATTATGATTAAGAAGAATTACAGCAAATAGGATGGAGCAGTCACCAGGACCCTTGCATGAGAGAGAGTTACATCTGTAGTAATACCAAGGGTGATAGTTTTAGTCCTGAAGTTGGTGTGGTACTCATACTTGGAGGAGAGGAGGATACAGTTTGTGGAGAGGGTAGAGGTACTAGACGGTTGATCGAAGAACAACACCACTAAGATACCGAGAGGAGGAGATGGCACAAGAGAGGATACCGAGGAGGGATTTGAGGAGTGAAGTACATTTTCTATATCCTGATGAGGGTCTAGGCAATGAACCTAAGGGGGGACATGTTGAGATAATGAATATATCATTCATACAACATCAAGGAGAGACATGCAGGAAGTGGTGGATTAATGAAGAAAACAAGACCCATCCCTGGAGGAAACAATTTGAGGAGGCTGGTGTAGCTATAATATCGCAAGTGCCACTACACCAGAAAACCTTATTCTACAATTATTTTTTGTAGATGGTTCAGGCGTATAATATTACAACCAAAATTACCTACGTCAATGTGGGTAAGCAGTCGATGGAAGTAGAATTTACAACAAAGGCATTCAAGAAAATATTTGGATTGTTAGCATATGGAACAAAAGTAGTTAAGAAGTTGGTTGATCCAATTGAAATACATTGCATCATCACTTCACTTACTAATGTGAAATCATTGACAAATGCAAGATCTCGAGTGTAGGGACTCGAGGAATTAAACAGAGCTAGTTGAAAGGTAACGATTGGCCATGTGATATGAATAATGTGGTGGCTTGACTATCAAGAGATACATGAGCCACGAAGATGCCAATATGTATGGCTTAGTATGTAGAGGGTATCACCAAAGGAATTAGGTATGATTGGGATACCTATTTAGAGAAGAATATGCATGAAGTACTAACAAAGAGGCCAAAGGATTTTAGGATGAATTTCCATGCCATTGGATTGTTATTAAATGTGATTACAGAGATGGGAATCCACTTTCTAAGTTTGATAGAACCTAGGAATGTTAAGGTAGGACAACCAACCATTTTGAGGTGGGTGAAGTTAGTACTAGTTCAAAAGGAGACTCTAGAGAAGTCTTGAACAAAGAAATAACAACAAGCTACTATAGTATAGGAGGATACTTCTTCGGATGAGGATGTACACCCCCAAAGAAAAATCCTAGGGAGTTGGAACCTAAATTGGAGTAACAAGCACTTAAGTAATGGTAGTAGGAGTGGCTATCAGTTCAAGAAAGAGAGGAAATTATGAGGAGGTAATCCAACCTAGTATGAGTAAGAACAAGGAGACAACGAGAAAAAATGACAAATAATCCTACTCCAAAAAAACAAGCCGAGACTATACAAAAGAATTATCAAGAAGAAGAACAATAAAACTCGAAGAAGTTGGATTTATACGTCTAGAATTGGATAGGAGTAGAAGAGATGTTGGAGTCCCCACATATTTTATAGCATGACAAATTTGAAATTTTGGACTCTTCAAAAATGTTGGTGGATACAAAAGTGAGGTAGATAGCACATGAAGTAGTAGCCACTGCTCAGGAGGAAAAAGAGAAATTTGAGGTGAGAGTGGAAGCCTCAGAGGAAGAGTCTAGAGAAAATAAGAAGCCTCATTTCAAATTCATGATGGGAGGAAGCTCAAACCAAAATAATCAGAGTGATGCACAGGAAGAGATGAAGGCATCACAGGAACAAGAAGAACCTATTGTTGAAAAATTCACAACAATGAAAAATTAGAAGAATCATGAGGAGGAGCAGGTGACCAAAGAGCAATAGGTGGGATTCACTGAATAAAAGGAAGCCCAGGAATTGACAAAGTAAAAACAATCTCAATAGAATATTGTGAATATAGATTATCCATTACTTGATTCATCTCTTTTCCTCTTAACACAACAATATTAAACTAATCTTCCTTTTATTTCATGACCATAGGTGTTATTTTCTTCTTGTGTCGCATGATTCTAATCTTACCTTTATTTACCATTTGTGTTCTTGTAGGATCTTCCTTCAACCTATTAAACTTCTTCCGAAGGAATCGACTCTGATACCAAATAAAGAACACAAGTTTATACTGAGAGGGGGGGTGAATAGTATAATACCACTTTATACTTTTCTTTCCCAAATAGTATTAATCAATATAATAAATGGCAATATCAATAGCAATAACCAAAGAAATGCACCAATCATCACACACAATAGAGACACCACAATTTACGTGGTTCACCCAATGCGGGCTACTCCACGGAGAAAATATTTTACTAAAAATTTCTCAATATATCTCTTAGGAATCCTTCCCAATTACAATGTTTATGGATCTCTGTCCAAAGGATATGCCGATACCCTAATATCAAGTATATGGATCTCTTCAATAGGAGAAATCTTTCCCCTTCTACTCTGGCTAGTGATCTTCTAGAAGACTCTGTCTCTCTACTACACTGACTGGTGTATCTCTCTCCACTTGAAGACTCCTCACTTAAATCTATATTAAATTGTCTTGGTTGCTGGATATCTATCCACTAAGACTCTATACTCTATACTTTATCACCTCCAAATATTTTTCAATAGGCTCACTCAAAAACTTATCAATTCTGCTCAATAGGTTCAATAAGAACCTGCTCAAATCTGCTCAATAGTCTCACTCAGAACCTGCTCAAATATTCTCAATAGGCTCACTCAAAACCTACTCAAATCTACTCAAAAGGCTCACTCAGAACTTGCTCAAATATGCTCAATAGGCTCACTTAGAACCTACTCAAATTTGCTCAATAGGCTCACTCAGAACCTACTCAAATCTGCTCAATAGGATCACTTAGGACCTGCTCAAATATGCTCGATAGGCTCACTTAGAACATGCTCAAATATGCTCAATAGGATCACTTAGAACCTGCTCAAATATACTCAATAGGTCCACACAGAACCTGCTCAATTCTACTCAGTAGTTCTACATAGAACCTATCCAAATTTTCTCAATAGGTCCACATAGAACCTTTCCAAATCTACTCAACAGGTCCACACACAACCTATCCAAATTTGTTCAAAAGGCTCACTTAGAACTTGTCCAAATTTGCTCAACAAGCTCACTCAGAACTTGTCCAAATATGCTCAATAAGTCCTCTCTAGGACTTGCTCAAATATTCTCAACAAGCTCACTCAGAACTTGTCCAAATCTGCTCAATAAGTCCTCTCTAGGACTTGCTCAAATATGCTCAACAAGTTCACTCAAAACTTGTCCAAATCTACTCAATAAGTCCTCTCTAGGACTTGCTCAAATCTGCATAGCAATATTTCACAAAAGCTTACACAAAATCAGTCCACAAGCCTTCTCAAAGACTTACCTCAAATTAGCTTAACAAACTCACACAGAACTTGTCCAATCTCATAGAATCATAAAGAGAATTGTTAGAGACTCAATATGTTCTATACTCAAATGCTCAATCAATAATTCAATCTCATAGAAGCATAAAGAGAATTGTTAGAGACTCAATATATTCTATACTTAAATCCCAATCTCAACTCAAATCAATCTCATAGAAGCATAAAGAGAATTGTTAGAGACTCAATATGTTCTATACTCAAATCCCAGTCTCAACTCAAATCAATCTCATAGAAGCATAAAGAGAATTTTTAGAGACTCTATATGTTCTATCCTCAAATCTCAATATCAACTCAAATCAATATCATAGAAGCATAAAGATAATTGTTAGAGACTCTATATGTTCTATCCTAAAATATCAATCTCAACTCAACTCAAATCAAAATATAGAATAGTTTGTTTTATGGAAATTGAACAACCACTTCACACAATCACTTGAATAGGCTCAAACAACTCTACTCAGCATGAATCAACCAAATCAAAATGTCTTAAAAAAAACTCAACAAAAACTCTTACATAACAATTATACTCATGTTCTTTTCAACTCAAGTTCAAGTTCTTTGCACAACAACTTACTTCAACAACAATGCTTATAAAAAAAGGTATAATAACAACTCTCAACCCATAAAACCTTGAAGCATTAACTCAAAAACTCTAAAAATGAAACCACAATCAATCCTTTTCACTCCAATGATATTTTCAGAAATCAACCACCCAATCAAATTAATGGATAATATTACCCATACCTTATTGATGCCAAGAAGTTTTCCACAAAATCTGTGACACTCAACACACTTTCTTTTTCAATCTCAAAAAGGGTTAGTGGACTTCAAATAATAATCACAAGATAAAGTATAACTCAATTTACACCTTTTTACTCCAACTCAATAATCACATCCACCAAAGTCCCTCTATAGAAAAACCCTCTAAAAATAATAATCAATAAGTCACTATTCAATTTCCACTTTATTCAAAACCCTTATTTCTCCTAATATAATGCTCTCAAAAATTTAAATCACTATCATAAGGCTTAATTAATCATCTATGGTTTTCACCAACAAAATAATTAATTAACCTTTTAATAACACAACAAAGGTTTACAAAAATAAAATATTTCCTAACCCTTATCACTCCAAACTTTAGAGAATTAATTAAATTTTAATAAAAAATTTGCATACCTCCTTAATGGGTTTTGACCCCTCAACCTGATCTCATCGCGAGCACCTTAGCCATGGCTAAGGTAGCCAAATGAGCTACCTACTTGTTCGCAATGTAAAAGGGTTGCGACTTCCCTTTATTTGCTACAGGCCCACATGCCTCAAATAAACCGTGCGCCTTTGGCGCTTTCACCACCAAGCACAATGAACAAACCTTGCCAAAAATTGAATGCACGATCTCATGGTACCAAATGCCTTTGCATTGCCCAAGTTGCGAACATGCCACACTTGCCAAGGTGACTTGGGTTTCGCACGCCGTCCGATTTATTCGTTGCTTCCACCACTAAAACCTTTTTCACATGAGCTCTATTCAATTTACAACAATCCCATTAACAACAAGAGCAAGGATGATTAATCTTCAAAAATTTAATGGTGTATATATATGCCTTCCCTTATCTTGGAAATATTAGCGCTTTTGAACCTTCCTTTATGATGTTGGCGAATTTTTTTTTTTATTCTTATTTTAAAATTAAAATTAAAATTTTAAATAAATTAAAATTTAAACCAAATATTTGAAATTAAACATTTCGATCACTGGGGCACCTTTTTCGATGAAACGAAAAGCCAACTTGGGTTTTAAGAAAAACCCATTTCAAATCTATTGTCCATGGTTTTAAATAAAGCCTTTTATTTTTCCTACCTTGGTTTTCACAAAAACTCTTCCTTACACTTTTCACAGAACATAGTGCATGCCATCATATATCCTTTTAACATCAAATAGCCTTTTGACATCAATGACAATATTTTAGCTTAGGGACTCAAAATGTCCAACATTGTGACCATAGAAATTCCTTCTAAATGATGGGTTAAAAAATCAGTCATCTTGGGAATTCGATACTCGTGTGATTTTTGATTATTACCAAAGTTGATTTGATTATTTCCACTTTTGACCCAACGAAAGGGGTTGAAGGATAACCTTGTGCAAATTTGGTTTGAACATAGCCAAGCTAAAAATATCAAAGGACCTAGCTGATTTATGCAATTTTGATTGGAGTGTCCTTATGGTGAGCTATCCATCCTACCAGATTGCATGTATTGTTAGTCACTACAACTACTGGGTGTATAGGATAATTCACTAGATACGAGGCTCACAAATTGATATTTTGATGATGATGATGATGATATGATAATTGATGATGGTTGTGAGATTGATGATGTGGTTTTAGTCAGGGTTTGCTATTTTTTGTATTTTTTTTACTAACCACGCATGTGCAGTTCTGCATCCCTTTAACCATGCATCCATAGTTTGTGGTGCAAACCATGGGACCATGTTTTTACGTATCTCAAAAAATGTGGGCACATAGTTTTTACCATAAAAAGTGGCTATATAAAGGGGATAGGGGTCATTTTCATTTTATTATTGCAATGCAAATTTGCTAAGTGGTTTGAGAAGAGAGAGTGAGATGGAGGTTGGTGAGGGGAGTGGAGTTGGCATAGGTGCGGGTGGTGGTGGCTCGACTGGAGTGAAAGTCGGTGTCTGCTTTGCTAAGGTAGGTTTTCTATCCCTTAGCTTAGGTTTTATTTATTTGTTGTTTTTGGGTGTTTATTTGCTTGTTTTTTATTTTTTGCAACCACTAAGAGGGGTTGGTAATTTTTTTTGAATTTTTTTGTTTGTTTTTGCAACCATTAAGAGGGGTTGGTAAATTTTTTGATTTTTTTGGTTTGTTTTTACAACCAATAAGAGGGGTTGGTAATTTTTTTTATTTTTTTGTTTGTTTTTACAACCACTAAGAGGGGTTGGTTAAAAAAAAAAAAATTGATTTTTTTTTTGTTTTTGCAACCACTAAGAGGGGTTAGTACATTTTTTGATTTTATTTGTTTTTGCAACCACTAAGAGGGGTTGGTAATTTTTTTTTGATTTTTTTATTTGTTTTTGCAACCACTAAGAGGGGTTGGGAAATTTTTGATTTTTTTTTTTGCAACTACTAAGAGGGGTTGGCATTTTTTTTTTGAAATGCAATATTTTTGTGTTTTTCTTGTTTTTGAAATGCAATTTGTGTAAAATGATGTGTAATGCATTTTACGCTAGGATGATATGCAATGTTTTTGTGTTGTAATTTTTTGAACTTGAAACATTTTTAAAAATGATGTTTTATGCAATTTATGCTAGTATGATATGCAATGTTTTTGTGTTTTCTTGTTTTTAATATGGGTATGCATTGATTTTATCTTTGTTTGTGCTCCAGGTTAAGTTTATTACTTCTAGATACCGATGGACCAATACCATATCCAAGGTGCAAAAATCTCTCATAGCTAACGAGTAGAAGTTTTTGGAGGCTGTGGGCTTGGAGGGGTGCAGATGAATAGAGATAGTCTGAGATAATGAGGAGTTTCTTTCTACACTAGATGAGAGATGGGACCCTAACAGGGTTTCTTTTCAACTTTCTATAGGGGAACTAACTGTGACTTTGGAGAACATTTATCGCATCTTCCATGTGGTTGTCGAGGGCCTACTAGTGAGGGTGGGTCATGACAAGAAGGAAACATTGAGATCCATATATGGTGATGACTGGGATGTTGACTGTGAGAAGGGTGATATTTCTTACCTTGATCTCTACAAGAGTAAGAATTTGGATGCCATTTTGAATTTTATAATGTACATACTAGGAAACATGTTGTTGCTTAATAGCATGGTCTTGAGGTTCCCTTGGAACCAAGTTTCTATTGTACTACAACTGATAACAGAGCTTCAAATTTATGCATGGGCTCTCACACTCTTATATCATATATAGTATGAGCTCTATGAGGTGAAGAGATAGGAGTGAAAGGGCCTCTGTTATAGTTTGGTGCTCTAGATTTGGGTATGGGAGCACATCAAAGTTGGTCAACCAGAGGGGCTACCGCATGCTTGTGATGGTGCACTTCCTCATGCTTTCTTCTGGTGGGTTAGTGAGGAGTCTTCTTCTACTCACAATCCTTGCATCGTAGAGACTTACGGGGATAGCCTTAGTGTTTTGAATCATGATGATATCTATTGGCAACCTTGGAGAGGTCTAACTTGGAAGGGTGATGCTACTCAAATTCATCAAGTGAGACGAGGCAAATGGATGGTCAATATTCATGGGTGAGAGATGGAGTACATCCAGTTCTCATGAGTGATGAGATATTTTGGCTTACTGTAGGTATTTATAGATGCTCTCATTATATACAAGCAACAAGAATATGAGCTCATACTTCCCTTGAATTTGTACTTCTAGACTATTGATGATGTGGTGGATGAAGTAGCCATGGACCTCCCTGATGTAGATGATGTGGGGATGAGTATAGACTATGATACTTAGTTTGCAACATAGCCTCCTTGGAGGCCTAACCAGGTAGTGGATGACACTATTAACGAGGATGAGCCTGATGCTAGTGAGCAAGCTCCTAGGTAGTAGAGTCACCATTAGGATAGTGGGAGTAGGAGGTAGTCTACTATTGGTATACAATATATAGACGTTGGTACTGGGGTTGGTGGAGATGGTAGTGATGGAGTGCATGTTGTGGATGTGGTTGATGATGCTGATGTTGGTGATGATGGAGATTATGGAGGTGCTTAGGGTTAGGATGCTCCTCCTTGCCACACAAAGGAGGAGTGGGGTATACTCCAAGTGCAGCGAGAGAGTCTAGATGAGGAGGTGACGAGGCTAAAGGGTGAGGTGACTCAGCTTCAGGGTGAGGTGACTTGACTATAGGGTCAGGTGGATGGATTGTAGGGTATTTCAAGTGAGAGTGATGGTATTACAGCTTAGGATGCAAATATCATGAGGTTGTAGGGTGAGTTAGATAGGCTACGGGCTAGGCTAAGTGGGGGTGACGATGTTGCTACTATCACATCTCTCAAGGCAATTTTTTCTCAACAAACGACTCATTAGACAATGAACTTGAGGACCATCCATAGGCATACTTCTTACATTTCTATGTTGGAGAATTCTTTAGATCAACATCAGATTCTTCTTCCTATTACTCCTTCATCATCAGTTGCAAGTTCTAGTAGGCAATTTGAGTCGAGTTCTAGGTCTCATCAATCATTGAGTTCTCATGCTCCATCTGGGTCATCAATGCATGGACCTCATAGGGGTCATGGGGGTGCTAGCTAGTAGCACTTTATTACTTCTTTTTGTATTTTTCTATTTTTTCTTATGAGCATTAGTTCTCTAATGTATACAACCCATGGGTATTTTGTACTTATGCGATTCATATATATACATACATGGATTTTATTATGATTATTTTGCTGTGCACTTTTGTTTTATTGTATGTATGAATGCATATGGAATGATGTGATGTATGATCTAATGTTTGATTAATGCTATGCTCTAATTCTCTTGTGGTATTTTTAGATTCTTGTTTGGTCAAAATTATATTGTTATTTAATTAGGGGCATAGATAGATGGTTTTGACATGGATTGTGATATGTGGTAATGAAAATATTATGGTTTTATTGGGTGGATGATATAAGGCATTCTTACAAAGACTCAAACATCCTAGTGACTTCAAAAAAACCCATTTATGTATTTCATAGATCTTTATTATGCAAGGGTTGTCCTAGTGGTTTCAAATTTCTCAAGGACCAACTATGTGTGCCCTGATTTTTCATTTTCCAATATGAATTAGGTCAAACTAATCAATTGTAACTTATGCTAATAAGCTAGCTCATACGAGAGCAGAATTAAGTCTATACAAAATAAGGTCACTAATGTGATAGATATGGCACCATGCATAAGGATACCCCATTGCCAGACGAGATTCATTTAGCCCATTGTTGTAATGAGGATCACCCCAAGGTTTTTGAGATATTAAGAGTTCCAGGGATTCAAGTTCCTTTCCCTTCTTTTATTTCATTTTATTTTGGGGGTTGCTCATTTTGTGATGGATCAATTGGATTTTATTGCTTATGATTGCTCATTTTGAGGAAGAGCAAGGGGATTTTTATTTCTTTGAGCTACTTTTTGGGATACTTGCTCTTTTTAAGAAAGAGCAAGAATTTTTTTTTTGGAAATGATTTTTGGGATACTTGGTCACTTTGATGAAGAGAAAGGATTTTTTTTTTGAAATGCTTTTTGGGATACTTTCTCACTTTGATGAAGAGCAAAAGATTTTATTTCTTTTTGTAATATTTTGGGATACTTGCTCGCTTTGAGGAAGAGTAAGGGATTTTTTTTTGGAAGGGTGAAGGAGGAGCTTATCCTTTTTCCAACTCTGTAGCACTCTAGACCATGCACATAATTGGATGAATAAGAAGAAAAATAAAATTTGGTGGATGAGGGTTGACTAGAGTTGATGCTTTTGGATGCAAAAGTAGGATCAACTATCGATAATTCCTTTGAAATGGGTGCTTTTGATGAGATGATGTTATTTGGAGTGGTTCGAATGATGAGTGGTTGTATGGAGAGGTGGGTTGATGGGAGACGTGGATCATAAGAATTTAAGATCAAGTTTTAGCATTTAAAATGTTTCGTGTATGCTTGGATGCAATGTTCTTTACCCTCGTGTACATATTTTAGATATTGGTGCAATGTTGAGGGCACACACTTAATATTACAGATCCAAGGTCATCCAAGAAGTATGTTGTATTGCATTATCCCTTCCAAGATGTGGAAAATCACATGAATAGTCTTCATCCCCATGGTGACAGGAAGAACTATGTTCCCCACAATTGAGCATAAAGTGTCTTTAAAGGCCCTTAAGGTGAAGGTGGATGATTTAATGTGGGATGATGGTAGGTTAAGGTGATTTCTGATGAAAGTGGTAATGAGGTTAATGGAGGATCCAGTATCAATAAGTACCGTCTTGAATGACTTTCTATCAATATGAGCAACTATGTGCAATGGAGGATCTAATAAATCTGATGACACAATCTTCTTCTCAAAGTCAAAAAATGCTATAGATGTCTCCATGTATTTTTTTACACTTTCCAAAAATGCATTAAAGGTGTTAGCGTATTTAGATTATACTTGGATGGATTTTAGAATCTCCATCAATACCTCACGATGTGGGAGAGGCTATTGTATTAGATCATCAATTGATAGTTTTGCTGATGCCATTTTCAAACTCTATGTTAACCAACTACCTAGGGTGATGGTTGGGTGATATGGATTAATTGGATTATGGATGGGTGGAGGCTGAATGGATGGTTGTAATTGTATGGATACACTTGGTTGTGTTGTAGGAGCTTGGGTTGTGTGATTCACTTGTCTCTGCCTATGGGTGACCACACTAATAGCCCCTATAAAACCTTGGTATAGTTGAGACACATAATTCACTTGGTTGGGAGGAACTATAGAAGTTAACGCTCTTGTTTCTTATTAATTTTCCTCATGATGAGGCAAAGGTGTTTGATAAATTCTAAGGTTTTGATTAGGTTGGTCTAGTGCATTATTGACTTTGATTTTTACCACTTCCAATAAATATTGCACAATACCTTTAAAACCATGGTAAACTTTGAGGTCATGCTCTTTTTGTTGATGATAGATGCAATATAAATAATCTCTATAGGCCTTTGATTTTGGATTACTAGGGTATTCAGGTTTAATTTTTGGTAGTGGAAAAAGCTATACCGCATACAACTTCAAAAAGACATATGAATAGGGCTCTTGAAATGGTGTGTAATTGCATTTGGGTTTAAAATGATGTTGTTGCCTTTTTGCAGGTTGCATTTGGTTTTGTACCTACTATGAGGGTGGAACCGATTGATAATTCAATTACTATGGTTTCTGTTATTGATGTTGGGATTATTGGATCTAAACTTGGACTTGTTGATTTGGTTGTGAGGGTTGGCCCAAGGCTATATGATTAACCTATGCAGCCTTGGAATGGCTATGGTTGTTCCCATTTTGATTTTTATTTTACCACTCCTTTTTCTTAGGCTTGATATTGCCCTCTTAAATCTTTATTTCCTCTATCACTTTGGCTTGGGTGAGTGCCTCATCAAATGTTCTATATTGTTGTAACTATAGCAACAAAGAGATGGGCTTGGCACAACTATTCATGAAAATTCTTGTTAATTCTATCATGAAGAGGAAGAATGTCAATTTGATCATAACTGCCCCTCCAATGGTCAATGTGGTTTTCTTCCTGATATTCAGGGTAAATCACTCCAGGAATTGGTCCCCAAGCCGCTCAAAAGTGTAAACACTCTGATATAGTAGGTGGTTTTACCAATCATGGGCTTCTCCTCCAAGTGTTTGAGGAAAGGTGTGTAGCATGAGTGCATCATTTTTTTTATCCTGAAACACGCATTAAAAAACCTTGTCACATGCTCTTGGGGGTCCTCATCCCCCTTAAATGTATCAAACTTTGACATATAAAAATCAACTGGATAAGGTGGTGTAGGTATCGAAGCATGGATCAGGTGATTGAGTAGCTATCAAAAGGTGGAATTTTGGTATTGCAAACCTGGTGTTTGTATGACAAGGCTATCAATCTAGTTATGCGAGAACTGGGACTTAGGATCTTCCATAGGATTAAAACCTTGGTTTACCTACTACTACTGATAGTATTGTGCATTGTAAGTGAAATGAGGATGATGGGGAATGTTAGGCTAAAATGCATGATTATATGATGTTTGATGAAGCTTATGATATTGATGAGGTGATGGGGGTATGTTAGCATGCTGACCTGATGAGTTAGCATACATATGATGAAGTGGGTTAGTTGCTATGATAGTGGTTGGGAGGTGCAATATCCAATATGGATCTTGGATAAAGGTGTGGGCTTGATTGGAGCTTGATGGTGGGTTTTTATCAATCCTTTGCAATTGCTATTGGTGTTCAGGGTTAATGCTACAATTAGCATTATTAAAAATCATTTTTTTTAGCTACAAGAAAACCTACTACATAGCAATCATAGATGATATGGGTACAGTGACATATGAAGTGGAAATTTATGCTAGTCATGAAACAACCATGTTAGTAGATGTAGGTGGGGGGTAGGTGGTAAAAGGTATTACCATCAAATGAGGGATGATAAGATGTGTGGGGACCATAGGTGCAGTAGATATAATAGATATGAGGAATTACGAAGCAACCTGAGTGCTTTGTTAAGGGGGTTGGTGTAAATGATGTTTTAATGTGGTAATGTGATGGGTTGTTGGTTAGATGATGATGGATGACTAGCCAGGGTGGCAATAGTCAGCTGAAAAAGTGGATTGATGAAGGGTAGATTGAACTGCTATAGGTGTGTGAAGGTAGAATCTTGATGCAATGATGGCATGGCATGATATGGGATGGTAATCGGTGGTAATAATGGAAAAACCATAGTAGTTGCATTTAGGTACATCCTAACAGTGCCCATGTCTACAAGTTTGACATGGTCATCCATTGGTGTGAGTGGCTCACTCCTATGAGTCTCAGCAATAATGGTATGGGTATCTCTATGCATGATGTCTCTATCCAAAATAAGGGCACTACTATAGGGCCTTGTATTTAAGTTTTAGGATATACTAGGGAATACACTAACTTGCCCTACCATCGAGGTGTTAGGGATTTGACTAACCTGGGATGGGTCCATAGGGGAGGATAACTGACTTTGAATTAATGCTAAATTTTTAGCCTGACCATAGGTTGTTACCATATGCTAGTGTGTGATGATGTATAAATTGCAAGTGTAAGTGTGTGAATGCATGAGAAAGGCACAATGCAAGACAACACTTAAAGAAAATAAACAAACAAGGATTTTATTCCTAAGTTCACGCAAAGTTTGATTTTTTTTTAAGTTTTGAAGGTTTTTGATAAAAAGAAAAAGTGATGTGCAAAATATTTTTTCCTAAGATGAATCTAGGATTTCACCTGTATACTCACTATGAATAAGCTTGGTGATGAAGTCCAAATAGCCATACCCATAAAAATATGGAGATTGGTTCAGATAAACTACGTTTGTGCAGTTTACCAACCACATGCAAGTATTTTGGAGATACCAAACGTAGGTCCACGATTATGACTAAACAACAGAACAAGGTAGTTCAGGCCTGAAGCTTGAAATAAATGTGCCTAAGTTATTTCTAACCTAGGCTATGTAGAATGTTTTATTTCCTAATATGCATATGTAGATGTAGATCCTCTTATTTTTTCTTTATGTTTTATGAATGCTATTCTTGAAAATAAAAATATCTATCCTAAGACCTAAATGCAAACAAGGCACATAGGACAGTGACCTCTAATCTATGCTAGATGTAAACACTAAAAACTAGAAAAGAACAAAGGCAAAAAGGGGGGCAGGGATATAGACCTATGTTATTTTTGCCACTCCTAGTATTCTTCCACCATAGTCCTATGGTTCCATAGTGCCAAAACCATCCGTATGCATTTTGATAGGCGCTCCATCGTTGGTGCACGGTTCTACAAATATACACCACCTATGCGTAGTTCATCAGGTGCTCCATCATTGGTTTGTGGTTCCTTAGGTTTTAAACTACAGGTGCAGGGTTTCGTAGTAACAAGGCTGAAAAAAATATTCATTATCCAATTAAAGTCAACTACTCTAATATTAAAATAAAACATTTTCTTCATTTCATAAAGTAAGGTCCCATACCCTTAATTTACAAAACAAACCATAATCACATTCATTATCCAATTAAAGTCAACTACTCTAATATTCAAATAAACTATTTTCTTCATTTCATAAAGTAAGGTCCCATACCATTAATTTACAAAACAAACCATAATCACACTCATTACCCAATTAAAGTCAACTACTTTAATCTTAAAATATATATATTTTTTTTCATTTCATAAAGTAAGGTCCCATACCCTTAATTTACAAAACAAACCATAATCACATTCATTATCCAATTATAGTCAAATACTTTAATATTCAAATAAACCTTTTTATTTATTTCATAAAGTAAGGTCCCATACCCTTAATTTAAAAAACAAACCATAATCACATTCATTATCCAATTAAAGTCAAGTACGACTGATCCTATGGCTTCAAAGGTGAAAAATGATGCAACAAAAACAAGAAAAAATGAAGGCGATGACAAGTGTAGTAATGACAGTGAGGGTATTGAGGGGGTCATGAATATCGGTGGGCTTGAAGGGGGTGGTTTGAACCATGTGATCCAAAATCTTCCAGTCCATCCAACTAGTTTGGAAGGAATCTTCATGATAGTTAACAAGCAAAACGATGATTTCAGGCCCACTATTATTTTAACTAAGGGATCTCTCTATTATGGAGCGCCAATGGAGGTAGTTGATCCAATATCCACCACACATGGAAAAGGGAAGGATCTATCTATTCAAGTGAACAATAGGAAATAAAGATCTATTTTCCACATGGATATGGGCCCTCAAATTTGGAGGTGGAGGACAGATCAGGCAAATTGGAAGAGGCAAGAAAGGTGACCCCTAAGTCCTTTTTAGATATGGTGAAATTTAATAAAAAAACCAATCCACCCACATCAATGAAGTTTGACCTTTTCCATTTTTATGGTAATCTTAAGATTCCTTGTGATCTCATGTCATCCATGTTTGCCTATAAATCCAAATATTTGGTGGAGAAGTTCTTGGGTTCAAGGTTGGACATGGAATCCATACGCAAATGGGCCCACTCCTCTTTATGACCCCTTAGTTCCATGGACCTTGTAGCTCTCCCTAGGGGCTTCTTTCTAATTAGGCTTAACAACCCTAATGATTCTTAATGAATCCTAATAGGAGGACCATGGTTATTTGGTCGATGAGGGCTGTTCCTTCAAAAATGGGGGGTGGATTTCGATCCTTCCACTTAGAACATGAACTTTACCCCAGTGTGGGTTCGCCTCCCAGGTATTTCGATCCAATTTTAGAATTAAGATATCCTATTAGGTATTGTAAAGAATATTGGAGAACTCATCATTATGGATCCCCCACTCGAGTTGGGTCCTGCATGATCCATTCCAGGATGTGAATCAATGCAAATCTAGACTTGGTCCTCACATATTCAATCAATCTCATCTTTAAGGTTCATTCTTTTTTACAAGATATTGAGTATGAAAATAAACCTACTTTTTGTGTCCTTTGTTCTAAGGAAGATCATATTCACTCCTAATGTACCTTTGCCCCAAAGCCTTCGACTATATAAGGATATCATCGACCTAAATCTGGTTCTCCTCATTCCTCTGCCTCTATTGTGCCCCTCCTCTCATCTCCTGTAATCAAGGGTCGTTCCTCCCCCAGCACATCTAGTCAAGCTCTAGAGGTTGAGGGGTGTGTTGATCCTCCTCTACCCACTGCTTCTCCCTTGCCTAACCCTATTTTATCTCTACCTCATAGTCCTCCCATCTTGGTCTCCAATAATTTCTCCTCCCTCGCTATTGAGGATGCCACGACAAACCCTATTATGTCCTCCTTATCTTACCCCTCTAGTCCTCCTCCATACCATAAGAGTCCCCCAAAATACCCTAGTGGCATCCTTTCCTCCCCACATTATTTTTCTGCTAGCCCCCTTCCAAACCATACCCAAAGAAAGCTCTGGGCTCAGGGAAAAAGCAAGGAAATCCTTCTACCCATGACATCAAGAATAGAGAAAATTTGGACGAGATTGTGAATCGCACTCAGCTTATCATCTAGGGTAAAAATTTGGGAACACCAGTTGAAACTAGATCGAAACTTCCCCTTCTTTTTGGAAGAGGAAATCTAACTTCATCAAGAGTTTCTAAATGATGATTCTCTCATGGAATGTGAGATGTCTCAATGGTCAAAATAAGCAATGCTTGGTTAAGTCCATGAGGATAGACTTAAGACCCACCATTTTTCTATTACAAGAAACTAATTTGGATTCTTAGAATGTTACTTATAATTCTAAATTTATTTGGAAGGACTCTGAATCTTTGGTTAGCCCGACCAATGGAGCTTTAGGTGGTCTTTTATATATGTGGGACTCTACAAAAGTTGATGAAACTTTGTTGTCGATATGAGATAATTACATGAATGTCATGTTATTCAATAAAGAGGATGGGTGCCAGTGGATCCTCTCAAATATCTACACCCCCAATTCCCCATCCAGGAGGAACCTCTTGTGGAATTCTCTCAGTCAAATCAAGGAAGTTTTTTCTTCAGAGATGTGGATTCTAGATGGGGACTTTAATTCCCCTCTGTTCCCTTCTAATAAAAATAGGGATCCCAAATCACTCTTAATTCATACGAGCACTTCATATCTTTTGTGTATGACAATGAGCTCATGGATATTAATCTTAGAGGGCCAAGATTTACATGGAGAAACTACAAAAAGGGGGACCAATTCATTCAAATTTACCTTGAATTATTTCTCATTTTGACCAATGCTATCCCTAAGTTTGGTGATGCTACCCTATGATTGTTGCCCAATATTGGCTTTGATCACAATATTCTACTCTTGGGCACCTTCTCTTAGGTTTCCCCCTTCAAGATACCTTTTAGATTCAAATCATTGTAGATTCAAGATCCTCATCTCAAATCTCTGATGTCCATGTGGTGGTCTTGCAATTTATCTAGATCTCCATTTGACCAGATTAGCAATAAACTCCAGTAAGCTCAAGCTAAAAAAATCTAACAGAGGTTTTAAAAAATATATTCCACAAAAAATAATATATTAAGTCCCAAATTTCTAGAATAGAACTCTCTCTACAATAGGATAATCTAGAACCCACCCTTCAGGACACTAAAAAGGTCCTTCTGATCGAGTTCCATAATATTCTCAAAAGTGAAGAAACTTTTTGGAGATAAAAATCATGGGTCTCCTAGCTCAAGGAAGGCGATTCTAACACCAAGTTTTTTCATGCCACCACCATCAGACACAGAGGGTGCAATAAAACAAAGGAGCTCATCTAGAAAGATGGAGAACTTACTACTGATATTTCTGAGATCAGAGCTAAAGCTACAATTTTTTCTAAAACTTTGCTTGGCCCCAACTCAGGGTGTGATATCCAAAATTTCAAGGTCCTCCTCCAAAATATCCCTAGGCTCATCACGGTGGACCAAAATCAAATACTGACCCATCCACTTTTGTTTGATGAAATCTGATCTACTATTTTATCTATGCAAGATGGGAAAGCATCTAGACCTAATGGATTCATTCCAATTTTATTCCAATGGTTTTGGGATATTATGGGTGAGGATGTTGTTTTTACAATCTAGTATATGCAATGGAGCAAAGATATTCTTGGTGATGTCAACTCTACCTTCCTAGCCCTCATTCCTAAGGTTAACAAAGCTTGTACCCTCACTGATTTTCACCCTATCAGCCTTTGTAATGTCCTTTACAAAATCCTCACCAAAGCCCTTGCCAACAGGCTCAAAATCATTCTCCCCCACATCATTACCCCTAATCAAGGAAGCTCTATCCAAGGGAGGCTTATAACGGATAGTATCATCACCATCCATGAAATTATTCATTCTATGTCTAAGAGTGGTAAGGTTGGGTTTCTTCTTAAGCTTGATATGAATAAGGATTTTGATAGAGTCTCTTGGAGTTTCTTGTTCTTCGTCCTGTCTAGGTTTGGATTTCATCCTGAGTGGATTGCTCTCATCAAGGAATGTATCTCTACTACCAATTTTTCTATTCTAGTCAATGGTTCTCCTGCAGGGTATTTCAAGAGCTTCAAAGGGCTGAGATAGGGTGACCCTCTCTCACCCTTCCTTTTCATCATCATTGTTGAAGCTTTAGGTAGAACCCTCACATCTACTTGTTCCAAAGGTGACATATTTGGTGTTAAACTTGCATCCTCCCTTCAACCTATTTTCCACAAACAGTTTATCGATGATACTATTTTGGCCACCCTAGCCTCTATTCCCCAAGCCTACTCCATTAAATCAATCCTCCTTTTATTTGAGGCTATTTCTGGTCAAAAATTCAATTTTAGTAAAAGTAATATTTACTTCATTAACACCCCTACCAGATGCCAAGCACGCATTACTGCCATCCTAGATTGCACCATTGTTGAGCTTGATGACCCAAATAATTGCTAATTTTTTGTACTCTTTTCCCCATAATGTGCGACATATATTCTTGTAGATATAAATGTTTTAAGGAAATTATATATATAATTGATAGTTTATTTTACATATTATCTAATATTTGTCTTTAAGTGTAATTTATGTAGATTTAGTGGAAATCATTGCATTTTGGCATGTTTTTGTCGAGGTCCAACTCGGACTTGGAACTTACAAATTAATGAAGGAAAAACATGTGTAGAATATTGGTAAAGAGGTACGAAGTTAGGCACCCAAGTCCTTTGAAGTGCTTGACTTCCATTCGACACCTAATTTTTAGGCACCTACTTCCCATTGAACGACAGAAGGTGCCTATTTCCTATTGTACGATGGAAGGTGCCTGCTTCCCATTATGCGATGAAAGGCACCTATTTCCTAACTTCAACCATGGCACCTGATTCCTATTAATGCCAAACTTTAGCATGGCTCTGTGGGTGGTAGAACAGAGCAAAAAATTTGGCAACCAGTGTGAAGGGATTTTAAGTATCACAATAAAACATAGGATAATGTCAAAGATGACTCATCACCTATTTTTCAGCTGAAACATAAATTAATTTTGTAAGTCAGGTAAATCAAATATCAGCATATTTTAGAAATAGAATATGCTGAAATATCATGATATTTTTCTAAATCCTTTAATTAAGAAAACGGTTGTAACAGGGTTGACTGCATATCTTATAAATATGCAGGCCACCCCTGAAGAAGACCCCCCAAACTTTTTTATGTAAATTTATTTGCTAAAAATTGTTAATAAAATTTCTACATTGTTCCTATAAAAACATCTTCTAAAGCGTTCGGTGATAATTCTACCACGGGTATAAAATACTAGAAGCGTGGACCCACCTACAAAAGAGTTCTCCCATATTTCCCCTATTTTTTGTAATTGTTTTAAAAGATAATTTATTTCCAATTATTTTCTCTATTTTTGGTAATTTTCATCAAGATTGTTATTTAGATTTTGAATGTTTTTAGTCCTGTTTCTTAGACTTAGCATGAGATTATTGGTTTAAATATGAACTTCAATGAACACCAAACACCCCACAAAAACCATAATCTAATGGACTCATCTCTGAAAGAGAAATTACAAGCATTGATTTTGCATGACTGCTCACAAGACTATGAGCTACGCTGGGTTGACTATTAAATGGAGGCAATTAATTGAACCATAGAAAAACTAACCAATTTTTTGCCCAAAATTTTGACACTGTTGTTGGGGAGTAGCCATTGTAATTTCCTTTTCTAAAGAAAGCATAGTTACAGTAGTCTAGAGTGTTTTCTTCATAAACCTTCATCTAAAACTTTGTATGAGTCCACCTAAGAACAGGGGACTAGATGGTTGTTTTGTAAAAAATAAAGAAGTCGTTTCTAAAAATCCTTCTGATTTAGTAGAACCTCAACCTGAGATTGAACCCTCGCCATCTCAATATTCACCTATGCATTGGTGGGCACACCCACTATTTGCACAGGATCCCTCTAAAATAATCCAACATAATCTCAGAGCAGGATTAGAGATAAGTAGAGTTCAATCTATGGAGGATCTATAGAATGTTAAACATTGGCAAGAAGTGTTAGATGGAACTATCTCAAACACTGAATTATCCATCCTTCTAAAGGATAAAATAAATGAAGTAGAAGCATTGATAACTGATTTGAATGAAGTAGGGGTAGAAACACCAATAGTAGGCAGGATGGCAAAAAATATAGAGGAAACATCCACTGGTTTTAGTTTTTCAATAGGAGAGGTAGGAGGAGATCAAAATATGAAACACATCTCTCCTGCCCACCTTCCAACTTTTAGAGGACTACCAACAAAATATCTAGACCTATTTCTGTTCAAATTTAATGTTTTATGTAGATTTGTGGATTACACCATAGATCCTTAGAAACTAAAATTATTCCCTTCCACCCTTGATGATTCATCTTTGCACTGGTTCATCAACTTGGGGGATAAATGGATAACTACCTAGGAATAGTTGAAGAAAATTTTCCTAGATCAGTATCAGGATTTTGGTAGAGTAAGAGATGCAAGAGAGGAAGTCCTAGATATGACCCAAAATTAAGGGGAATCCATGGAAGAATACTGGGATAGGTTTAGCTTCAATTTGCAATGATCACCCCATTCAAAACTAGGATATAGGTCCCTAAGAAGTATTTTTTGAAAGGACTAACAAATGAATCCTTGGAAGCTTTAAACATGATCTTTAGGAGAGACATTTACCAACACCAAAAGGATAATATTTGGTAGTTGTATCAAAATTTCTCAAGAAGAAAGGGTAAATTAACTTCTAAAAATGTTAAGCAGTCAGCCACTATCACTAAAAAAGAAATAAGCAACATGTTAGAAGACCTTAAGAGTGAGATGTTATTATCTCTGGATCTTCAAATGGATAATATTCTGCTTCAGATAAAGAAGTAGAAGAATGAGGCAACATTGGCCTACTTCTATCCTAAATATGAAGGCAAACACCCCAAAAATGAGTACCCAAAAACAAAGTTCGTGTATATGTTGTTTGTAATAAGAATCATAAAATAAAGCTATGTCCATAATTAATGAAATCTAAAGAGGAGCCTGAAGTAGTTGAGGTATACTTCATGGGTAATATGAGGAACTAGCAATAGTCTCCTATGGGTAACAATATGCAATCAGGAATGTCATATTATGGGGGAAGCAATTACCACAATCAATATCAAAATGAGCCACCCAAAATGGGTTGGTATGGTCAACAACCTTGGAATCAATTTCCCCAAGGAGAAAATCCTTACAACCCTTATCCTTGGAACCAATATCAGCATCCTGGGCAGTAATGGAGAAATCAGAATGCATGGAATTAGTATCCACAACATACTGCTCCAACCCCACTATGGCTAAGTATGCCAACCTTACCTGCTCTAAGGACTCCTCAATTACCAACACAACCAACAACAAACCCAAACAACAAGCAGCCAACCTATCAGATGGAAAATGAGATGTACCCTATGTATAAAATTAAGGTTGATTGTGATCCTATCCAATTAAGGTTAGGAAAGCAAATAGGTGTAGAAGTCACCCCTCTTGTAGAAGAAGAGGAACCAATAGAAATAGAGAAAGGGTGTCACCCCTTATAAAAGAAATAGAGAAAGGGGTGTCACCCCTTATAGAAGAAATAGAAGAAGAATCAACACCTATACATAAAAAATAGGAGGTTCCACATTTTCCACAAAGGTTGTAGGAACCCAAGAAATCAATACAAAAAGATTTTTATATATTCTCCAGTTTAAAGAACTTAACAGTCACAATTCCTCTCTTCTAGGCTATTAGAGACATACCTATCTATGGGAAGGCCATAATAGAGTTGTACCTCAAGAAACTAGGGAGGAAACTAGCTAAATCAATTACTTTGGTAGGTCAGTTAGCTAACCTTATGTTAAGGAATACCTAAATCCAGAAGTATTCAGATCTAGGAAGCCTTGTGTTGACTGTAAAAATAGAGGGTTGTATTTTACCCAACACACTAGTAGATTTTTTGGCTGCCATAAATGTCATACCCCAGGAAACCATGCAAAAACTAAAATTGACCAACCAAAAGGCCACTAAAACTATGCTAAAATTGGAAGATAGGTCTATAGTACTTCTTGATGGAATACTAGAAGACATCATTGCTACAGTAGATGCATGGGAGTATCCAACAGATTTCTTAGTGTTGTAATATAAATCTAGACTAGGTGGATACCCATTAATCTTAGGTAGACCTTGGCTGGCAATAGATGATACCTACATAAGCTGTAGATATGGGTAAATGATAATTTTTGATGATCATAATATAAAGAAATTGATCATACATCCACCTGCATAGTTTGTAGATTTGTTGGGAGAACCTAAGGATGAAAATCAAAATGTTGATGGTCTATCAATGATCCAACCTGTGATAACACTTGAGGAGTTAGAAGATGAAAGTGATGAGGATAAGATGATCTTCCACTTTTTTTAGGGAGAATATTCCTGTCCTCCTCCTACGTTTCCATTGGTAGGAGGAATAGACCATCATATTCAACAAATAGAAGTTGCACCTGGTAGAATGTTGAATGTGGATAACAAGTTGACAACTAAACAACAAACCAAACTGAAACATACATTGGAAAAATATCAAGATGCCTTTTCTTGGGAGTATTTGGACATGAGAGGGATAAATCTTGAGACCTATACACATAGAATATATTTGGAAGACTAGGTCATACTAGTAAGACAACCATAGAGGAGAATGAACCCAACCATGAAAGAAATTGTTAAAATAGATTTACAAAAAATCCTCAGAGTTGGATTCATCTACCCCATTTTAGATAGTGAGTGGGTATCACCATTAGTGGTGGTGCCCAAGAAGAATGGAAAGTGGAGAATTTGTGTTGATTACATGTTGCTGAATAAAGCAACCAACAAGGACCACTTCCCCTTACAATTTATAGATCAGGTCCTTGAAACCCTAGAAGGCAAGAAGTAATTTTATTTCCTGTATGGGTTCAGTGGATACAATCAGATCCAAATAGGGGAGGAATATCAAGACAAAACCACCTTCACTTGTCCATAGGGAAAATTTGATTACAAAGTTTTACCATTTAGCCTATGCAATGCACTTGCCACCTTTCAAAGGGTAATTCTTAGCATTTTTTCAGATATGATTGGAGATACTGTGGAAGTATACATGGATGATTTAACTATATATGGTGATACTTTTTAAACTACCATAGAAAATCTGGAAAAGACACTTAAATATTGTAAGGAAACTAACTTGTCCTTAAGCAATGAGAAATGCTATATGTTGATGCAGGAAGGGATAGTTTTAGAACATCATATTTTTGCAGAAGGGATCAAAGTAGACAGAAAGAAAATTGAAGTCATCCAAACTATGCCTACTCCAAAAACACAAAAGGACATTCATAGTTTCCTAGGACCAACCGGTTATTATAGGAGGTTTATATAAGACTTTAGCAAAACTGCTAAACCTCTTACCACATTGTTAACAAAAGATGCATATTTTGTCTGGACTAAAGAATATAAACAAGCATTCAACACCCTAAAGGAAAAACTTACTACAACAGTGCTGAGAGGTCAAAATTGGACGATACCTTTTCACATATATGTTGATGCATCTAACAATGCTATAGGCTCAGTACTAGGACAAAAATATGGTGATGATTTTTATGTCATATATTATGTTAGTAAAAACCTTATAGGTGTTGAACTAAATTATACTGTCACAGAGAAAGAATTTCTTGTGGTAATACATGCTCTTAACATATTTCATCATTATATTATAGGTTATCAAGTATTTTTACACACTGACCATTCAGAAATCAGATACTTGACAAAAAAACCTTGGATTAGTGGTAGAATTATCATATGGTTATTGGTATTACAGGAATTTGATGTGACAATAGTAGATAAGCAAAGAAAGTACAATGTGGTAGCTGATTTCCTATCTAGATTGACACCTCCAGAATATGCAGCTACAAAAGACCAATTTATAGATGAGCATTTATTTGCTCTAAATGATCAGATACCTTGGTATGCAGTTAGCCAATGGTAGAGTATCCCATACACTTTTACCTCGCGAAAAATAGAATTTAATTGAGAAAAGTGTAGATTTATCATGGATTGATGGGTGCCTGTTCAAAACATGACATGATAAAATTATGAGAAGATGTGTTGTTGGAGAAGAAATAATTGAGATACTAAAGGCTTTCCATGATGAACCTTGTGGTGGCCATTTTGTAGGAAAAAGGACTGCATATAAAGTATTGCAAGCTAGTTATTACGACCTTTAGTATTCAAAGATGAATCCAAGCATGTAAGCCACTGTGATCAATGTAAAAGGATGGGTAGACCTACTCTTAAATATGAGATGCCACTCCAACCACATGTTCACATTGAACCATTTGATAAATGGGGGATGGGCTTCGTAGGACCTATTAATCTATAGTCAAGATGTAAGAGGTATATCCTAGTTTGTACTGACTATGTGACAAAGTGGGTTGAAGTATAGGCTTTGCATGATTCAAAGGAGAAAAATGTAGCAGATTTCTTGTATTCAATAATTTTTACAAGATTTGGGGTCCCAAGGGAGATCACAACCGATCAAGGACCTCAGTTTACTTCAAGGATGATCCAAGAACTCATGCAACAATATAAAATCAGGCATAACAAAACCACTCCCTACCATCCATAGGAAAATGGACAAGTTGAGGTGACTAATAGAGAATTGGAGAACATCCTAAAAATATAGTGTAGCAACACAAGAAGGAATAGGCTACTAGATTACCAGAAGTAGTGTGGGCCTACAGGACCACCTAGAAGACTACTACTAGTTTCATATAATTTTAGTTAGTCTATGAGAAAACAACCATGATGCCTATAGAGTTTGAAGTTAAAACACTTAGGACTATTGTAGAATTGAATATCAATCTGGATGATGCACAAAAAGATAGAATTTAGTAACTTAATCATCTTGATAAATACTACCTTGAGGCTCTGCAAAAAATAGAGATCATTCAGAAACAAAGGGCCAAGTGGCATAACCACCACACCATGCCAAAGTAGCTTAAATTGGGAGAATGGGTATTACTCTATGATTCCCAGTTTCAAGAAAGAAAGGGTAAGCTCATACAATGTTGGTCTAGACACTAAAAAATGATCAATCTGATTATGCTAGCATAAGTAGTGACTTCATGACACACCAAGGCCCCTAGGGCAGCCCTTAGGAGGTATACAGTGGTTCTAACCACTTAATGCAAGGGTTTGAAATGTTCTAGGCCACTTTTGGAACATTTTGGACACCCCACTGCTATTCATGCCACCCTGGGAAGAATACAGAACCTATTCATCGTACCCCAAAGTGAATAGCAGCATTTGCTTTGGGGTGAAGCAAATAGCAGGTTTGACTAGAAAAAAGTCAAACCTAGACAAATGGTGTCCGCCAAAGGTTATATTTCTAGTCCATAATGACTAGAAGGGTAGGGCACATAGCATATTAATGCTCCATCCCATGAGGGAAGCCAAATTGGTAGATTCTCTTCTCCCTCCAATGCATGCCACCCTGGTGGCCAAGTGGCACCTCATGCCTCGCATGCCCTTGCATACCTTTTGACCCCTAAAGACTCCTTAGGCTATAAAGTGGAGACATTTTCCACACCAAAAAGGATATGATATTTTGAATACAAAGCAACACAGTTCTGCCAAGATTTCCTTCCACCCGTTTTGCACCAATTGTTCCCTTAGAATATCTTCCTAGCGAAGGAGGTTTGTGAGTGAGTTAGGAGGCGTAATCTATTACAAAATAGAACCAACTAAGTGAATACCATAACCAAATTCAATGAAAACATATTTTATATGGCAAAATTTAGGGAGATTCCGTGGGCACCGCACCCTGACGTGTCCCCTAATATGTGATAATCCTATTCGCTCCACCATAGTAATAATAGATATTTGTACATGATTTATTGACTATTTTTAATTATATATTTTACATATACTTATATGATACTGCAGTCCAAATTTCATGTCATTCTGAGCTATATGGGCTGAGATATTACATTTTTAGTGTTTTACAGGGTCTCTTATAGGTATCCAATGGTCATTTGAGAGAATACCAAAAATATAACTGATATCACAAATATAATCAAATGGGTTTTTTTATAATAGCATTTTATGTATTTTTTCCAATTTTCATGCATTTTGGATATGTGTAGGGTCATAATTTGCTTACTTTGGATTTTTTGTAGGTTACGAACGATCATTCGAGTTTCGAAGCCCCATAGGATGCAATTTTGGTGCAATTTCTAGTGATATATTCCCAAAACCTTCCTTTTTACATCACTATACAATTTCGTGTTATTTGGAGTTTATTTGATACGTTTTATCATTATTAGTCGTTTTGCCCCTATGGGGATTGCATGCTTTTCATCACATGCACTCGTTGTTTGATAATTTTGGTTTCCTTGTGTGCAGGTGCAGGTCATTACAGCACATTGGGAGGCATCCTAAGACATCATAGATCAAATATGCAAGGAACAACAACCTTGGCCCGCCCACTTCGATTGTGGGTACGAGGAAAGATAGTGGATGTGCACCCGATTTCTTTGAGAGATTTGACCTTTGGGCACCCGAGTTGTAAAAATTTGTATCACCCATTTTGAGCCCTCAAGTGGAAACATTGCAATTCATAATTCTGGATCGTTTTGATTAATAAGAGATATACTTGTTTTGCTTTACTGCTTGTTATTCGCTATCTTTCCATTTACTTGCATGCTTTCGTTGGGTGCTCATTAGCGATAGGGAGTAGATACATACATTGTTTATATTTCATTTGGTGCATCATTTTTCCCTAATTTAGTTGTATGGGGCCATATTAAGTAGTTGAAATCATCAATAATGGGGTTGTAATAGAGAACAATAGATGGCAACAATATTATATTAACAGTCAATGGCCACTACCTACGTCTATACTATGTGTCTGAAGCATACATGATTGAGTCTATATTAGGCATGGAGGAGACCCCAGTTGATTCTGATTTTATCTTGATTCAATGAGATGTAGACCTAGTCCACAGATTCCCAAAGACAATTATTCTTTTAAAATTTTCTTTTTTTGAGTTGTGTTTTTGTTTTGCAAGTACAATGCCCTTTGCATAGTTGTTAGGCATCCTAGGAGACCTAGGACTAAAAAGCATAGGATCCATGAACCTGTGCTTTCCAAGATTTATAGGAGAATTTTATTACAGTAGGAGTAGTTAGTCCCCATTCAAAGAGGGGAATACTAAACTTGAACTTGCACAAGAGTGTTTGGATTGGTATTTTTGGACAATAAAACACTCAACTATTGGTTCAGGGGTAGATGCTGATTTTGTACCTATTTTTCAATCAAAAGAACTGAAAGGCCTGATCAACATGACAATGCATATATAAGGACAAGTTAACACCTATTGAATAAAATAAAAGTGCCATGTTTTTGTATTTGATGTGGAGGCACCTGCATCCTATTATTAGAAAAGTCACCTGCTTGCCATTGTATGGTGGAAGGCATCTGCTTTCCATTGTACGATGGAAGGTGTCTGATTCTTGTTGTATGATGGAAGGCACCTAATTTCCATTGTATGATTCATGGTGCTTGACTCCTACTATGTTACAAATATGTCACCTGCATCCTGTTAAATGAAAGCTTAATGCCTGACTCCCAATTTTTCAAGAGAACGATCGACTGCCCATTTTTGGGAAACTGACACCAAATATTCTTAACATATCTGTTAAAAAAATGTTTGTATAAAGTTTATTTTATAAGTACGACACTCGATAGTTAAAAAAAGGCACCTACTTCCCATGATAGACATAAGCTCCTAATTTCTAAGGTGCTTGCTTCCCGTGTTAAGTAGAGCACCTGAATGCTAAGGCACATGCTTACCATGTAAGCAAAGCACCAGATTCCTACAATGCCTATTTCCAATTTACAAGGCATCTATGCATCGTAATTTGAAAATAAGGCACCTATTTTCCATACAAAAAAGGTGCCTAATTTTTGTCTATTGAAGTATTTTTTGCCTTGATAGAAAAACACGTTAGCCTTGGGATGTGGCCTGAGCAACGTCAGCACCCCATACACGTGCAAATTCAACTCCATCGTAGACAAAATTAAAAGTTTTAGTCAACCAATTTTTGAGGAGGGGATGTTTGTTGTCCCAAGGTGATATATTTTTCTAATTTTTGTTTTTAATTTTTGCAAGATTTTCTTGAATAACCCATAGTGCAGCTACCAAGAACCAATCACATTAAAGGAAATTCATCACATGAGAACCATGGCCATCATTATATGTTGTGGTTTGCTCCATCATCAAACACCAGCCAATAGTGATGCACCAAGAACATCTGCACATATGCACCCATAGAACAAATTTAGGTGCATGTTTAAATTTTTTGTTTCTTGTCTATATTTTTTTCATGAACATGTGTGTCTATGTAAATGTGCCGACATAACCCCCCATTATTACCTTAACCACTTGAAAAAATCCACTTGGCATAATGTTGTGTGGCACACCTTTTATTGGTCGACAGTTTATGGTTATCATCTCCGCACAATTAGGAATATGCTCGAAGGAAATTTACTACGGATAACCATAATCAGTGTTGATTGTGGTAATTAACTGCCTGCGTGCATGAACGTGATTGTTTTAAAAAGCCATTTACTAGCTACTATGTAGCCAATTTTAGTAATAAAAACATAGAGCAGTGAGACACAATGGTAATTTGAAGGGGAGGCAATAATATTTTTGAGTGAATTGTGAACTAGAGGCAAAGCATGGGGGGAAATTAAAACAATCATGACCTTAAGATGAGTGAGCCGATCGATTACTCGGGTAATTTTGTAGATGTCAAAACATAGTTGGATGCTGCATAAGGATGGACTACTATCGACTAGTCAGTCAGGGCCAAGATGTGGCAGTAGCAAAAAAAATTGCAGCATCGATGAGTGATGGGATTGTGCACATGCTGGGGCTGGAGATCCCAGTCATTGAGGACTACATCGCCAGAGTTACGATACTCCCTCTTACAAGGGAGCACATATACAAGGAGGATAACCTTACCCTCTATACGCAAAGATTTTTTGGAGCACCAACTGAGTACCTGACACACACTGGATTTTCGAAATGGCATATTCCTGAACTTTGGAGGGCTATTTTTGAATAGATCACCCGTTTCTTCACATGCTCTGGTAGGTACTGCCACCTGAATGCCAAAAACTTCCATTTCCTCAATCATATTCTGCATGGGGACAAAATCAACATCCACCACTACCTTACATGCACCTTGAAAGACGAGGCCAGGTGATACCAGGCAGGCACCACCTCTACCCTGGCTTACCATGGCCTAATTTTTGACTTGGTGAGATATGCAGTGTCACATAAAAATGTGATAACTGAGGAATCTGTGGGAACTAGTGCAATGACAAGGGCTCAAGTAGATAAGGAGGTACCATTAAAAATGAATAGTCATCCTAAGAGGCGACAAAACGAGAAATGACGATGTCTGCATCCCAACCTATAGGAAATATAGGGTAAGTAGGATAGACCTTGTTCCCTGATTTTTTGTAATTTAGGGAGGAAGTAGGGCATGTTTCGTCCCCTTCTGCACCCCAATTTTAGGATGAGGTAGTGCAAGAGTTCATGCCTATCTCCACTAGGATGCAAAGTAGAAGAATGAGGGTGTCAAGGGTGGTTTCAAGCTCATTTGATGAGGAGACACCCATCAATGAGATCAATAAGAAGAACTTGATCCACATTTTATAGGATATTTCCTATGGGCCAGCTCCTCAATAGGAGACGTTCATGGTAGATGTACCACTAGAAGGCTAGGTGGAGGATTTTCAGTAGCAGCTGAGGGTTTTGCAAGAGTAGACTTCCTCTTGGAAAGCAAAATTTAAAGAGGAACATGCTATGTTTGAAGAGTCCAAAAAGGAGGCCAGAATGAGCTGAGTAGCCGACCAGGGTTGATGTAGCAGTGTAGACCGATGGGGCAACAAAAGTACCCCTTGTTTATAAGGAAATAGAATAGGGAGGCAATGCTACAATGGAAGTAGAGTAGCCCTGCTGTACACCCCTTCTTCAAATCAGGTAATTTAGGAGGAACCTGAGCAATTTTGGTATTTGTATGGGTCAAAGGATGGAAAGCCTTCGAGGATACATGCATATTTTAAGTGGATGGGATTTCTAGGCCTTGTGCAAAAGGAGGATCTGGTATCAAGCAATAGAACTCCCATTATGTCAAAAATAGAGGTCGAAGCTGAACCTAAGCTTGACCCAATAGGGGTAGATTTACCCACATCCATGGTTGTTAAGGAATATAACATCCCATTTGGAGATAAGGAATCAGTTCCTATGGGTGAGAAGTTGCCACTTCACCATGAGTACTGGAAAATGGCTGAGCCTGCATTATAGAAGGATGCCACCAACTTATCTAGTTTTTATCTAAATGTTGATAAGGGCAAGGTGTCTTGGATCAAAGAACAACCCAAGAAGAAGGTAGGGCCCAGTGAACCACTTCAGTGCATTAAATGCCAGAAGCAGCAGGGACAAGAGATAGCAGCTCCCACAACATCAAAAGGGCGAAATCCCCAGGACAAAGAGAAAGCCAAGGTCGCTAAAAGAAAGAGGACACATACCAACTAGACCTATTAGGATGAGGTGAAGAGAATTGATAATTACCAGTTCAATGTGGAACATGAATGTGCCACCACTTAAGCATGGGCGAATAATGACCCAAATAATTACTCATTTTTTGTACTCTTTTCCCCATAATGTGCGACATACATTCTTGTAGATATAAATATTTTATGGAAATTATATATATAATTGATAGTTTATTTTGCATGTTCTCTAATATTTATCTTTAAGTGTAATTTGTATATATTTAATGGAAATAATTGCATTTTGGCATTTTTTCGTCAAGGTCTAACTCGGACTTGGCACTTAAAAATTATTGAAGGAAAAACATCTGTAGAATATCGGTAAAGAGATACAAATTCAGGCACCCAAGTCCTTTGAAGTACTTGAATTATGTTTGGAACCTAACTCTTAGGTGCATGATTTTTGTTAGGCATTTACTTCTCGTTGAAGGTGTTTTCTTCCTATTGTACGACAGAAGGCACCTGCTTCCCATTATGCGATGGAAGGTGCCTGCTTCCCAACTTCTTCAACCATGGTGTCTGATTCTCGTTAACACCAAAATTCAGCATGACTCTGTGGTCAGCAGAACAGAGTGAACACTTTGGCAACTAGTGTGAAGGGATTTCTAGTATCACAACCAAACATGGGATAATGTCAAAGGTGACTCATCACCTATTTTTTAGCTGAAACATAAATTAATTTTGTAAGTCGAGCAAATCAAATATCAGCGTATTTTGGAAATAGAATATGCTGAAATATCATGATATTTTTTTGACTCCTTTTATTAAGCAAACGGTTGTAACAGGGTTAGCCACATATCTTATAAATATGTAGGCTACCCCTGAAGAAGACCCCTCAAAATTTTTATGTAAATTTTTTTGCTACAAACTGTTAATAAAATTTATGCATTGTTCCTGTAAAAACATCTTCTAAAGAGTTTGGTGATCATTCTACCATGTGCAGAACCTGCTAGAAGCATGGGCCCAATTCCAATAGAGTTTTTCCCTATTTCCCCTATTTTATATAATTTTTTTAATAGATTAATTTATTTCCAGTTATTTTCTCTATTTTTTGTAATTTTTAGCAAGATAGTTATTTAGATTTTGAATGTTTTTAGTCCTATTTCTTAGACTTAGCATGAGATTATTGGTTTAAAATAAACTTCAATGAACACCAAACATCCCCCCAAACCATAATCTAAGGGAATCATCTCTTAAGGAGAAATTACAGGCATAGATTTTGCACGACTGCTCACAAGACTATGAGCTACCCCGAGTTGACAATTAAATGAAGGCAATTAATTGAACCATAGAAAAACTATCCAATGTTTTTCCCAACATCTCCCAACCACTTATTTAGGATTCCCTCTCTTCATTAGCCCCTCAAAAAAATCTCTTTGGAATTCTATCATTGATCGTATTCAGAAGAAACTGGCTAGTTGGAAAGGAAGCCTCCTAAGCCAAGCTAGTAAGGCCACTCTCGTTAAAGCCACCCTCCAAAGTATACTAGTTTTTTTCCTCTCCATATTTCGTATCCCAACTAAAGTCTATAATAAAATTGAGCAACTTCAAAGAAACTTTCTATGATATGGGTTAGAGTTGAAGCATCATATCCACTTGATCGCTTAGGATCAGGTCTGCTCCCGAAGGGATCATGGAGGTATTAGGATACAGAAGGTCCACAATATGAACATGGCTCTCATTGCCAAGCAAGGATGGAGAGTCCTTACCCGCAAGAATTCATTGTGGGTTTCCATCATGAAAGTGAAATATCTATGGCATGATAAAAATTTCTTGGAGGATCCTTCTCCCATTTATGGATCAGAAGCTTGGAATTCCATTCTCAAGTCTAGGGAGATTCTCAAGAAAGGCATTCACTAGATATTAGACAACGATGCTAAATTCATCTTTTGGGAAGATATTTGGATTGGATATTGACCCCTAAAGGATCGTGTGGACCTCACCTACCTAAAACCTATCACAGACATCCTATTTGGATCTAAGGTATGTCATTTTATTCAAAATAATAGGAATTCCTGGAAAGTGATCCTTGTTGATGGTTTGTCTAGTGAACAGTGTCATGCTGCTTCCATTCTATTCAATATACTGCGTCTCTTTATCATTCCTAGTCTTCCCTATGAGGATACATTTTTGTGGGCTCCCACTTCTAATGGCCTATTCACTATCAAGTCTACCTACACCCTCATTGAAGATCGATCCCCTCTTTGGTTTCCCTCCTTGCTCATCTGGAAAAATCATCTCACACCCAAAGTGAGTTTCTTCTTTTGGCTTGTCATCTAGGATAAGATACCCTCTCGAACCTCCTCATTGTGGTTTTTATTTCCCCAATCTCTATTACCTATACCTCCAGGATTATGAGTCTACCCACCATCTTTTCCTATCTTGTCCTTTCTCCTATTCCATCCTATCATCGTTGTTCTACTTTATTGGTATTTCTTGGGTCCCGCCCGCATTCCTTAATGACCTGTGTATTCAGTGGCCCAATACGCAAGGTTATTTATAGTGGTGAATATTCACAAATTGGGCAAATATTAGGATTTCCAAAATTGAAAATTGGTGAATATGAGGACCCTTGACATCGGCCCATTTGCCTAAAATTTTTGGGACCAATTTTTTCTTAGGGTCAATTCACCATAATATATATCCAAACATAGACATATTTATACTCATTGGAAAGCTCTTTTCGAGCCTGATCTAATGGTGGTATTTTTATGAAGTTATAAGGTAATTTAATAGGTAAAAATTGGTCCCAAATATTACCTTAATTTTTAGAGCTTCAAATACCCCCAAATTTTGGTGTGAAGATGATTGATTTGATTTGCTTAGAATTCACTTTGATTTCGATTAAGATTCGCTATTTTTTTACAAGGACATTTTGGGTCCAACCCATTATACATAACCTTGCCAATACCTTCAAAGGATATCATATAAAAAAAAATTGGTCCTTCTATCTTCCCCTTTTTCTATGGGAGGTTTTGCGTGAATGAAATTCTTATGCTTTCAATAATTCAAGTCATGATTCCCATCATGTGCCTGCTAGAATCATCCATGTTGCTGTAGAGAATTTATGTATCACTGTTGGAGAAGGTGATACTGAACCCCATACTGAAGAAATTTTGGCCTCCTCTCTTAAGATCCCCACTTGTAACATCCACTCCCAACCTCCTAAGATGGATCGGTCTCAGATCTCTTGGTCTCCTCCTCCTAGAGGCTTTCTCAAGCTAAATTTTGATGGAGCCACCAAAGGAAATCCTAGAACCACTAGAGCTAGGGGAATTATCAGAGATCATTCTGTAATATTGTGTTGACCTTTGTAGAAAATTTGGGACATCATTCTAGTCATTTTGTAGAAGCTAGGGCTCTTCACCAAGGCATTATCCTCCTTCATAACATGCAGTGTTCTAATGTGTCGATCGAAGGTGACTCCAAAAATATCATCCATTATTTTCTTTTGGGATCTTAGTCTATTTCTTGGAACACCATGAATATGATCTCTGATATCAAGTGGCTCATGCAATCCTTCATGAGTGTTACTTTCAACCACATTTATCGTGAAGGGGATTGTATGACCAAAATTTTGGCGAATTTAGGTATTCTTGAGCAGTGCCTCACTGTGTGGAATCATGATTTTCCTCTAGCACTTATCAATCTTGAGGTTCATGAAGCTCATGAGTAGTAAGCCTAAGAGGTTTGTTTGGTTGGATCCCACATGGATTTACTTGCTTTCTCTCCATTCCATGCCTTGTCACTCTAATGGAAGGTACATTACTAGGAGAGCTCACATGTCCATTGATGAGGCTCTTATGAACAATAGATTTGAAGTTGGTCAGTGGGTGATTTATCACATGGTGAATTCTAGCAATACAAATAAAGTTTGGGGTGGTAGTGTCTTTAGAGTCAACCACTTTTTCATAAAGGTCACCAACCACTATCTTGTTACTATGAATTTTTGTGGGACCCTTTGGATCAACCACAATCAAGCAATAATGAAGAGATGGTGGCCCTTTGTTTTTCCTCATTAGCACCATGATTTTACTTCAATTATTTCTCGAGTGACAATCAACATGGTGGTTTGGTCCTTGTTATTTATCTCCATTTATGGGACTTTTTTACAACTCCCCATGTTCTTTGATTTGTGTACCTTGAGGTTTGATAATCACCACCCAGCTACCTCATTTAACTGTGTTTCTAGCCATCATAACTATCAGTGGATCATTCCTTCAATGGTGTTGAAAACTTCTACCTCCAAATCTGGTGTTTATCCTTTGGTTGAAGATTTTCCTCGGCCTAGAGCATCCTAATTTTTGGTTAGAATTTCCAATTGGGTCAATGCCACTAGTGTGTCAATCTATTCATGTTGATCATTTCCACTCTATCCTTAATCATGATGCATGTTTTTTTGAAGGCACACATGTCTGTGCCAATGCTATTCATGGAAATGGATTGAGCCAACTTCTCTAATATTTTAATCATATTTCGATGGATCATTGAGGTGCTTTTCCCCTCTCATTGTATGTTTGCTCTGGTGAGCTCCCCTACTAATTTTTCCCTCTGTCTTATCTCTATTTCAATGGTTGAAGTTGAACCTACCACCCTCCATTTAATTGCCTTGGTCAAGGATATCTTCCATGATCATGGTTTTCTAAACTTCCTTCAACTATTTCAAGACCACGATCCCGATCTATCCCTTGAATTTATCTATTCGTAGGATGAAGGCCATATGATTGTTTATGGATTAAGTTTCACTGTCACGATGGATTTGCTTACTGAAATTATGGAGATTATAAATGATAAATAGATCATAAATCATGAGAAGCACTCACTTCAAGGAGAGCCAGCCCTGTTCAGAGACTATGGTGAATCCCTTACTAGGGATAAAGGTGGTGTTATTCAAGATTATCTCCCAAAACTCTAGGATATGGTTATGATCACTGTTCTCTAATATTTCACCTTGGACAGTCCTAGTGCTATCCTTCAAAGCTTTCATCTCACCTTCATCAACCATTTTTGAGGAAATAAGACCATTAATATTTTAGAGTATCTCTTTCGATATGTTGAACAATCGATTTTCAATGTTAAGCACAATGTGTCTTCTCTTCCTCTGCACTAGGGGTTACACTTGTTGCTTTATCATTTCATTCTATATCGGTAAACTAGGAGAGATGTGGGTGTAGTGGTGATGGGACCTACTAATGAAAATGGCATAACTAGAGGTGGTGATATGTCTGCATCCCCTCAAACAACTGTGCACTTGATTTTAACATAAGGATGGAAGGGACTCCAAGCACCAGATGCTCCACTAGAGTTAAATACACTAGTGATAAGTGTAAAGCTCCAATAGTTGTTGACAATGAAGGTTCTGATGACTCTCTATCATTTTAGGTAAAGCAAGAGACTATCCCCAAGAAGAGCCATCCTCTTAAGGGCACCTACAACAAGCCACCTCCTCTTTTGGCCTCCAAGATTTATTGTTGGCCCAATATTTTTGAGAATGGACACCTCTAGAACCTTCATGACATTATGAAGGCACTTGGGAGAGTGACCAAGATGATGTCTTCCCTAATTTCCCTGGTAGATACACTCCTAGAGGAGTATAAGGATCAATTCGAGATCCTGGAAAAATTCAAGATCTTGGTGGGGTTAATGGTTGTAATGTTACATGCCATACAACAAATTAGTGTGACTTTCATGGCTCCCCTATGTGGAGTTTTATTTTTTGTTTTGGTCTCTATTTTTGCCACCCTTGTGTGGGTATTTGCATTTTTGTTTTACTGCCCTTGTGTAGGTATTTTTATTTGTTTTTCTGCATCTACCACCCCTACGTGGGTATTTTGTTGTCTTTGATGTTTCTCCTCTATGGTACTATGGAGAACACCTATGTTGTGGTCTTTCCTAGTGTTTCTATGGCCCCTACATGGGCATTCAAGATGATCCCCACTTCCCAGATAAGGCTTCCTTTTTTGGTCTCAAGAGGCCTACATTTTTTGAGTCCTAGTTTTGCTCTTTTTTGAGTCCATAATGTACAAGGTTACAAGACCCTTTCAAAACCCCTATACCAATAAAAAAATTAAACTACTTTAATCATCAAATAAACCTTTTTCTTCATTTCATAAATTAAGGTCCCATACCCTTTATTTAAAAAATAAACCATAATCACTTTCAAAGCTTATACACTTTCATTACCCTAAAATCTACAATTTTAGATAATGAAATAACATTTAAAGCTTCTACACTTTCATTACCCTAAAATATATAATTTTAGATAATGAAATAATATTTAAAGCTTCTACACTTTCATTACCCTAAAATCTACAATTTTAGATAATGAAATAACATTTAAAGCTTCTACACTTTCATTACCCTAAAATCTACAATTTTAGATAATGAAATAACATTTAAAGCTTCTACACTTTCATTACCCTAAAATCTACAATTTTAGGTAACGAAATAACATTTAAAGCTTCTATAAATTCATTATCCTAAAATCTACAAGTTTAGATAAGGAAATAACATTTAAAGCTTCTACAATTTTACTACCCTAAAATCTACAATTTTAGATAAGAAAATAATATTTCCTAAGTTATCTTCTACACAACGATTACTCTCAGTTGCTATAACAAAGGGAGGATAGATTGGTGTAAGATGTTTTTTGAAGCAAGGGTGATAATGGTGTGACCAAGGTAATTTCTAACCTACAATAATCCAAGGTGCAGGTGGAGTGTTTAGTCTCCATGATGCCAATGGCATCCGAGACATGGTTGGGTCATCCATAGTATCAAGTGACGATCGAGGTGAATTCCAAGCATGATTACGAATGACATAGGGAGGGTTTACCTCTGGTGCACAAGTGGAAATTCTAACCAAAGGCCACTCTAACTCAAGACATCTACTATTACCAACAATGGTTTAGTTGTTAGGAGCAATAGTCATGGTGATAGGTAAGATTCGGTATAAACAACCAACCTAATAATAAGGCTAATACAACCAACCAATGATAGTACTAATACGACTAGCTAAACAACACGATTTTTAATATGGCAAACCAATGACAAGGTGCCAACACAACTAGCTAAATAATAGAGGTCTAATATGATCAACCAACGACAAGGTGCTAACACAACCAGCTAAACAAAAAATGTCTATTACGACCACGAGCTAGCTACGGCTTTGAGGTGGTCAACATGAGGATGGATAAAATATTACCTATATATTTTACATAATACTTAAGGCATGGGTTGCTATAGCTATAGGATTTTATGCATAGGCAAGAGCCTATAGCCCGATAGCAAGGTAAACCAACAAAAGGAAATTATTCAAGCATGCATACATGATACAAGTCAAACCTTGTACATTCATTGTTGGTGGTTTACTTGCATTGCTCGAATAGATACTCATCGTCCACTCTCTCTTGCTATGTTATCTCCTCTGCTTGTTGTGCTCTTCTCCTTCCTTCTTCCCTTCTACTCCTCTAACTCACCTTTCTGCATCCCTTCTCCTTGGTTTACATTGCTGCCTACCCACCATTACTCTTCAATAACATATGTTAGGTGGTAGGGCGGACATGCCTTCTTCCTCTTCCCAAGATGATCACCATAAAGGAACCACACCCTCACATAAGAGGGAGCTTTGCATAGTTAGTCTGATCAGACTTCCAAAGGGCAGCCTGATCCATCTCTCAGAATGCAGTCTTATGACATTTAAGCCTTATGGGTTTATCACTCGTATTTTAGTGGTTTCCCATTAATTAAATTAGTTAGGGCCTGACCTTAGTGGGTTTAATGAATTATATTTTTCATTTCTATTTAAAACAAGAGCTCTTCATTGCTTAGATAATTAATCATTCATTTAAAATGATATTTCTTTGCTTATTTAAATAAACCAATGATATCTTATGCTATTTAAATAAATCAACCACTTATTTCAAATAACATCCATTTGCTTATTTAAATAAATCAACCATTTATTTAAAAAAATATATTTTGTTATTTAAATAAATCAACCATTTATTTAATATAATATTTTTTGCTTTTTAAATAAATCAACCATTTATTTAAAACAATATCTTTTACTTTTTAAATAAATCAACCATTTATTTAAAACAATATCTTTTCCTATTTAAATAAATCAACCATTTATTTAAAAAAATATCTTTTTATATATATATACTATTTACCAAAGCATACAAGGAGTTATGAAGACAACCCATTCATTCATAGCTCACTGATTATTAAGGTAAATATTATTGAAGTAAAAGATAATCATGCATGTGCAACAAAAAAAGAGGGAGTCTTTCCATAAATCTAGTCACTTGTCTCAGCCTATAGAACTGATGATGGCTACCAGGCCATTAGTCTGGAGCTGAAGGTGGTTAGTTATTGATAATTATACCTAACAGAATGCATGTCTATATGAAGGTATCTATTCGTGTTACCTTCGAGTTGCCTTGTCATCATTTCCCCAACCTCAAGTACCCTCATATTCAGTGGATGACTCAAATTCTTCCACTTACGAGTGCATCTGATCTTACACATTGGTAATTTATTAGCAGTATCTCTCTTCAATATCTAATAATATTGCATAGCTACTTAATTGAACAAAATTGAGTATTAAAACATCATCCGTTAATACATTGTTTTTCCACATTCAAAGGTCCATCTGGGAAGGTCATGACAAAACTATCATATATGAAGTTTGTATGGTTGGATGGTATGCCTAAGGGTACCACCATTCCAATGGACAAGGGAGAAGCATGAGGTCTCTCCATGTCTTGCACAAACTCGATGATTGGTATGAAAGTTACATTCTGTACCAAGTATTTTGCAAGCCCGTGGTTGACTAAATGAATAGTCACTTGAGGGGTGAATAATGCAGTAGATGACATAGATGAAGAAGGCTGAGGCATATCATCCATTAGATTAGGCAATTCTTACTCCTCCATGGGAGTTTGAATCTCCATCGTAGATACATTTGGGATGATTTTAGGATCATATACCATGGGTGCTTTCATCTTATGTTGGATATTTAGATCAGATTATGATGAAGGTTTATCAGAAGCAACTACTGGTTTGGGTGATGATGGTGATGCTGAGGTGGTTGTATTAGCACATTCTCCTTTAAGTTTATGCTCTGGTCACTTAATGGGAGAATTGGGTCTAATATCCAAATGCATTGATGATAAAATGAACTCCCTTGGATTACTAACCTGATTAAAATACTTAAAAGGCTCATCATATGATAAGACAACATGGACCTATCCTTCATGAATGTATTTAATATATTAATATAAAATATAAGGGACACATTGCATGTCTCGCATCCAAGGATGATCGATTAATATGTTATATTGAATCGCTCCTTCCAAAACATGGTATAAAACAAATATGATTTTAATCCCACCTGAATAGGTAAGACTATCTCGTAATGTCAAATTTGATGCCACTTTGTGTGATGTCAAAAGTCTAAGATGTTCTAAATTAAACATCATTATTATGTTAATCGATGGACCCGCATCGATCAACACTTGCTTGTAAGGTATCTGATTGATACAAGAGATAATGTGTAGGGTGGACCTGCTACATTAGCTAGTACTTGTTTGATTTCATAGTCATAGAAAGTGACCACAAGCTCTTTGCATTTTTGGACATACCCCACAAATTTAGTGAATGCATTAGAATCACAAGGCTAAAGCTCGATGGATTTGAGAATATCCATGAGTTCTTCTCTATGTATAGGTTACTATACAATAAGCTCATCAATTGAGAGCTTGGTCGAGGCCATATATAGGCTTTGAGTAAGCTTATTTATAATGGTAATCATTGGTTGTACCGATGGAACTGGTAATGGGTTTTGAACTGGCCCTTTCTAGGGCATAGAAGGTATTCTATTGGGAGCTACAGGTAGCTCAACTTGGTTGTACCTTCTATTTTGGGTTACTATGTTAATCATACCAACGAACCCATGTGTGGATGGATCAGTATGTATCTCGTTAACCTACACAAATTTATTACCCTTGACCTCATGGGTGGGTAAGAGATCTTTAAATATTCCCATATGTTGATTATCTGAGGCTATAGGATTATCTATCTGTAACTAATTATTATCAAGCATATTTTGTACTAAATTTTTGAAACCATAGCACATCTGTATGTCATGTCCATTTTTACTATGATAAGAACAATATAGATCCTCTCTATACCCTTTCAATTTTGGGTGGGTTGGATCTAGCAAGTGAATTTTTGGTAATGTAATCACCTTTTCCTCGTATAATCTATTAAAGAGAGATGCCAAAGACTTAGACAATGGTGTGTATGTACGAGGAGGATGACGTTGCTTATCTTGCCCTTGATTTTGTTTGCATTATTTATTGTATTACATCGGATGGGGTTGAGCCTAATAATTAGGTTGCTATTGTGGTTTCTCCACTTTGGGAATATTTATAACAATATGATTAATTAGATCTGGTTTCATTTGATGATTGTTGTTACAAAAAAAATTGTTCCACTATTTCTTATAGGGCTTTATGTCCCCCTCCTGGATCTTAATATCCTCAATAATTTTGGCTTGTGCTAAAGCTTCATCGAATGTTTGATATTGCTATAATTGTAATAGAAGCGATATGTGCTTAGAGAAACTCTTGGTAAACATTCATGATACTTTTGAAATAGGGATGATGAAAGGTAGTTTCAATATTATCTTCTACCATCTATTTCCATAATCCATAACTACCTCATCATTGAATTATCATAGGTTTGACAAGCCAGTCAGGTATACATTCTTATTAAATCTAAAATAGAAGCGTTCAAGGAAGGCATTCATTAGCTATTCAAATCTAGATATGCTATGTCTGGGTAATTGGTTATACCACTCTAAGGCTACACCAGAGAGTGTTATCACAAATATTTGTAGCAACAAAGCATCATTGTATTGGAGCTAAAAACACAAGTTCATGAAACTTGTGATATATTCTTGGGCATCATCGTCCCCTCTAAGTGTGTTTAACTTTAGCATTTTGAAGTGCTCTAGGTAAGTAGGAGAAGGAATCAATGGATTTAAGGTTTTATTATACAATTTGCATAATGTGGGTTTTTGATAACCTGCTCCCTACTTCTCAAGTGATTGGATTCACTCTGTGAGGATTTTATATGCCTAAGATGAGATTATCTTATTCCTAAAGAGATCTCTTGGGAGGAGGTATTGGATTGTTCTAGTTTTATCGAGGTGAAAAATTATGATTATCTGTCATGTATTCACAAGCTAACTCGAGATAGGTTTGATCTTGGTCACCTTCTTATGTCTCCTCATAGGCCTCATACTCTGGAAGGTTTGGTTCTTGGCACTATCTTTGCCAATATTTATGAATAGAGCTATGAAGAGGATGGTTTTTAGTGAGCCTATGAGGCAACTCTTGCTACTACATAGTGTACCTCATGTGGATCTATTGCCTATAAGTACTAGGCATGGGTATTTCTTCCTGAGCTACCCTGCGTGATTGCTCTTCATGTAATCTCTATTCTAGGATTATTTTTTCACGTAGTTTATGTTTGTACAACTATTGGTGGTGTAACATCTATTGTTCTTTGTGCTCATGATCCAAATTATCTCGTTTATGATACAAATCCTCTAATTGATATTAGATTAATTGCTCTCTCTAGTTATTGTTGGGCTAAGGTAGTCGATATGTATGATCTTTTGTATGTGTCCTATGCCTTCTCATCTCGATATGAGGGGTTTTGGATATTTTAGTTCATGTAATGGGGATGGATGTCCTCTTTCCTCAATTAATCAAAGCTACATTCACTGTATGTTCGACCCTAGGGGTGATGTCCTCATGTAAGGAAGGTGTGAGTGTGTGGCATGTTCATGTAGAAAAATCCCCTCATGTATGGGTATGATGAACTAAATATTCATCATACCCATCCTCATAATGAGAATGAGTAGAAGAAGGTGCTCTATGAGCTACATTAGGGCCATACCTATCTAGGTGGTTTAGCTTATGACTCATCCAAGGGTGATCTATAGGAGTACCTCACTCACCTATCCCAAGCAATGGCATGTATTCCACTTCGATTTTAGAGGGATTTGTGGATTGGTTGGGTACACAAATGCATGCAACCCCTCTACTAGGCCCCTCAATGGGCGAATATTATCTATAAGAAGCATGTTATGGATGAGGTCTACTAAGATCCTTATCTCGATAATGAAAAGGTTTCATAGGAGTCCCTCTAGTGGAGGTATCTCGATGCTCGAATCCCTCGTGTGTGGAATTATATCCATGATGGCTATTAGAATGCCATCCAGGTAAAAGTAAACCTATTGGACTATATCAAAGGTATTCTAGACATTCATGTGCATTTTCTATAGCCTCAGTCTGGGATTGGACATGGCTTCATATTGTGATCATTTTATATTTATTAGGCATTCAGTAGGGAAATAAAAATTCTTTGTGTTTCCTAAATCTGGTTTGTGTAGTTTGATTTGTTGATTTATTACCTTTATCTTGTTCAAGTTTTTGATATTGTTTATAAATACTCAACTTAAAGGGTTTTCACCTATATACTCTCACACACAAGCTTGATGATGAAGTCCAGGTAATGAAACCCACCAAAATTTGGAGATGAAGATTAAATCTAATGAGGTAGCATAGGTCCTACCAATCCTCACCTAGTTCACCATGGTCAATATAACACCTTCCAAAAATTGTGTGCTATTTTCCATGACTATAACGGTTCTTGGAACTATCCTTGGCCAAAATGGGGTATCAAGATCCACAATGCAAGCTAACAAGGTGGTGATGAAGTCCATCATTGTTAGTATTGATTAGTGGTTGGGTGTGAATTCCAAATCATTGATGTTAAATTTGAAATGTGATGTGTGTGTGGGTTCCTTTTATTTTATGCAAAAGGATAATGCAACATAAAGAAATCCATGATTTTTTGCTAATGCATGAAAAATGCTTCAAATTTCCAAATTTTAAATAAATATGTTTTAATTTTAGAGAATTTGAAAATGCAACCCTAAATGAAGTTAGCCTTTAGATAGGCAACATGCAAGAAAACCTTAACAAGAAATTTAACAAGGGTCATCTTTGTGTTAGACGGTCTACAGTAGAAGCCATCAAACACTAAAGCGGTTAGAAATGGGGGCTGCTATACCCTGGAGTGGATAGTAGTAGAGGCCACTGGCCTAGGATCAGTCATAGATAGATATTTTAAAAATTAAAAATTTCACTAAATTTCTTTACCAAAACTTACAATTCTATCTTTTTTCAATGAAAAACAGTAAATTCAAGCATAGTGATACTTACAGGTGTAACCAAAATTTGATGAAGATATCACCAATTTAATATTTTGACTCTATTCTAAGGCCATCAAGAGGTAGAGAAGTTGGCTCTACTAATCATAAGAGGGTATGATGGTGGCTACTATGAGCCACACCATCCCAGAATGACGGTACCTGTAAATTCAAGAAACAAGAAACCAACAGTTAGAGCTAAATTTGTGAAGTGTGGAATAGTCCCACATCATGATCACCATTGTAGAGTAGCAAAAACTATGCACCTAACTATGTAATATGTAATCAAATTGACAATGTAAATTAAGTAACCATAATGACAAATTGATAGAGAAAATATGGTGTCCTCATTAATAATTTGGAATTTATTTTACAAATGGTTACAAAATATCCCTCTTAGGGAATCACCAATTGATACAATATTATAATATGATACCCCAATGGGAAAGGTGCAATATGCAGGATCTTTGCTCTCCTAAAACTAATTATGGAGGGTTTCTTTGCGACCTCCGCTTGATAATTCCAAGATGAGGATCTTTGTGATGATTTGCTCCTGTGAAAACCTGAGATCTGCACACAAAAGCACTTACAAGAAACTAGAAGTAAATGTGGAACCTCTCATGATGAGGTCTATTTCATGATAAAACATTGTAAATAAATTGTGTAAAACAATAAAGAAATGCATGAAATATTGAAATAAAATATGCTATACTAGATTAGAAACCAAATTGAAAACAACTAAAGCTAATCTAAGAAAATATAGTAAATCAAACATCTCTACAAGGCCATTGTGGGGTATAGCAGCTAACTCCATTATCTATCATAGGGTTTAGTGACTGTGCCTATAGGCCACTTCGGTGATGTGGGAAACACTATTAATAGATGAAACTAAATGGTATAAATGAAAACTTACAATTACATTAATAAATAACATATTTATAGGTATGTCTGCCTTTACAATTCGGTATTTAATACACATGATTTGTTTATTAAATACAATACAATACTAATCCCTATCATTCCTCCCCACTATAGAATCATTGGTCCCCAATGTGTACAAGGGTGGAAGATAAATATGGGTAGCTGAAGAGTGTCGGGTACAACCGAAAATGCACTCTTGTTACAAAAAATGAAGAACAAAATGATGAATTTGAACATGTCTTCATAAAACCAAAATCTGGCATTGGATTTTATGCAAGCTCAAAAAATGCTCTCCAATGATTGTAAACACTGCTATACTAGTGGACAGCTAAAATTCTTCCCTTGAAATGGTAGAAGAAAGCAAAAACTGATGATGGAAGGAAATGCAACAGAATATTCTCAAACCACGTGCCAAAGAAAATTTAATTGTTGCAATCTTTAAGACAAGTAGGCATGTATTAAATTGTCTGAGCTATGCATTAATGGTTATGGAAAATATTAAATTAAATTAAAAAATATATTTAATTTAATTTAATTAATTCGTGGTTAATTGTGGGTTGCTTGCATTAAATTATTGGTGGACCAGGACAATGGTCAAGTGGATAGTATTTGACTTGCATTAAATTATTGTACACTGGGACAATGGTCAAGACTGAAGATGGGGTGATATGCATTCAATTTTCAACCAATAATTAAATAATATTATTTTTAATATAATTTAATTTTTCTGATACCAATGATGTGGGAAACACTCTTAATAGACGACACGAAATGCCATAAAGGAAAACTTACAATTATATTAATAAAAAATATATTCATAGGCATATTTGCCTTTATAATTTGGTATTTAAGACACATGATTTGTGTGAGTATTAAATACAATACAATACTAATACCTATAATTTGGGGTGAAGAGGCCGCTAAAGAGAGAGCCTGTTCTTCGTGCTCAATGCGGTGCGACATTCAATTTGACTATCAAATTGATGTTCAAGTATAGTGTACTTCAAAAAACAATATAATCCTAGGAATTGGATTGAATTTATGGTGAATTGTGATTCACTATGGTGGGATTTGACCTTCAAGCTCTCAAAAAATCCATTGATGCGCATACAATCATCATAGCTTCATTTGGGCAGCACTCCATTGCATATGAGAGAAATTTCTCTCTGTTTCACAAATTGAAAACACTTCATTGTAGATAATTGATGAACTCTTCCTCTATAAATTTGAAATTTTTGGGCACATTTGATGTCCCAATTGGCATCTTGGCTTGCAATGGAAACCAAGATAAAGATTTAGTTAGGATCTTGGCATCCCAAGCATCACTTATGGAAGGTTCTTATCATTAATCATTACACACAAATATTCTGTAATGAATCTGGATTGGCTTAGAGAGCCCGAGTTTGGTACAGGAAAGGCCATCCTAGGGTGGAGAGGTTAGGCTTGGGAGCCATAACAGGGTCTAGCCATCGCTCAAGGCCGCTCTTGGTTATGAAGAACTAGGCTGCAAAGGACAATTTGCCCCTGTTAGAATGGTTAGAACCACTGTTAGATCTTGGGAAGGCCCAATATGAGTCATATGGCTTGAAAAGGTGTCCATATGAGTAGCCTCCTCAACATGATGTGTTTTAGGTGTCTACACAACCACACAAAAAAAGAGATATCAAGATCTATATTCTATCAATTTGATGCTTTTGGTACGCTCTAGTGCTCTACTTTTTGTATACCCATTTTTATTTTTTTTTGTGGATGAGTAAGTGGATAAGCCTTGATGATAGATTATGTACATTATTTTTCTTCTAGAGGAGGAGGGGTCTTCGATCTTGGTTATTGCCTTTACTCTTGCTTCCTCTACAGGCTTATCAGGTTTCTTCTAAGTATTATTAACTCTTTAGATCACTATTTCTTAGTGTTAATTGCATTTTAGATTCATATATTAATTTTAAGCCCTCTTCTACAAATTCATACGCCTCCCTCATAGGGCATAAATTAATTTTTCTTTTTTTTTTTGGAATTTGTGCCTATTAATTACAACATGCAAATTCGATCAAAAGCATTTGGGGGTAAAATTTTGCTTCCAAATACCCTAAGTTATCTCTTGCATACTTGTTTTCCATTGCATCCATTATGTTTACACTTTTTTTTCAATGTTTCATGCTATTATATCTTGTTTTTCTTATTCCTAAATGTCAATAATAATTTTCACTTTTGAACGATTAGCTAGAGGGGCTTGATTGTTGTGCTTCCAAGCTTAGTCACATAGGGGCCTATGCAGGCCCCCAAACACTAATCAATTTTCCTAAGTTTATGTTGTTGATTTTTAGGTTTTACCAAATTCATGGCTAAATATTCTAGGCACAAATTTGGCTAGGATCAACCATCGGATCAAGTAAGTGCTTTAATAAATATTTTAGGTTGTTTGTTGTGTGTTTTTATTCATCTTTTGTTCATTTTTGCTCTAGATTTTGATCATAAGAAACAAAAGGTATTTAGTTTTATTTCTAGGCATCAAATAAGAAAAGCATATAGTTTGCATCTAGGCTAATCTTGTTTGTGCATCCTATGCTTGAAAATAAAAATATTTACTTTCTTGAAAACTAGGTTTAGTCTTCATTGAAATAAAGAATAATTCTAGGGTTAACTCTTTGTTTGCGTGTATTTTTTTTTGCGTGCATTGTTGTTTGCCTTGCATTGTTATTATTTAATTATTTATAGATTAATATTTTAGAAGACCAAAATTAGGTTCTTGCTCAATAAACACATCAAACCTTCCATACCAAACTTGGAGTGAGTCCTTAAACCATTCTTGGTGAACCCTTTGATCCCCAAACCCCCAAGTGTAGAGAAATACAATGGTCTTGTGGTCACCTCGGCTTCCAACTCCAGCTAATTATTATACATGGTGGATTATTTCCCCACCTATAGATGCATAAAATCCCTATGTTTTTCATCAAATTGATAATAAAAATATTTCCTTCTATGCATGGTGTGGGATTTAATCTTGGATCTCTATTGAACTAAAAAATATATACTTTCTAAGACAACACAACACATTTTGGCCCTTGGACTGACTTCCAATCATATTATACCATCGCAAAGGTAGGTTAGTATGCTAAAGTATGTAGTAGGAATATTTGAACACACAGTCCTTCCCTTTCTAAAACTTCAACTACCTTTACATAACTAACTAACCAAGCTTCATGTTCAAGATGATGTTGCAAAGCTCATAGGAAAAATGCCTTCATATCTCTTTAGAAGATGATAAAATATCCATGTCATAATTCAAATATAGTTCTAAGAACATCTAGTTCCTTAACATCACTTCACTAGGGCAGTCCACCATTAGTCTAGGTTGTAATAAAAAAGGCAACATACCATCGATCCTCTATAAACATGATTCAAACAACAAAATCAATTGAGATCCAAACAACCAAAGTATAACATAGTTTCAAATCCATGTTGTAAAAAAACAAATACCTGATAATGTTCTCCTTTGGCCCCCTTGCCTCTTTCAGTAGATGTGCATGATGGGTCATATTTTTCTTGAGAAGAAATCCTCTCTCTATTGACGTAGCACTATAGAGAATGCACACAAGAGACAAAGACTATTTAAATTAAAACTTTTCCCACCAAATCTCTTTCTAGAGCCATGGTTATGAAAAGAAGATGAGAAGTTATTTGAAGTAAAACTTGAAAGAACAAGAAGGAACAAATTCTTTGATATGTTTGAATCTATGGAGTAGGGTTTCCTCTTGAATTTCTTCTACAAAAGGAGCTTATGAAGACATGAGGAATAATTCCTCCTAGAACTTGAAAGAAAAATTAGAGGCACTAAGTTAGCTTTTCATGTGACCAAGTAACACTACTCCATACCTAGTCTAATACCATGTTGGAATTCACAATACTTTAAAAAATGAACAAAAGCAAATCATCCATTCAATTATTATACAAAAAGTGAAAGAAAGGATGAAAAAGAGAGATATGATGGGAACTATAAATAATCACTATATCTGTAAATAATATTACACAACATTGTGATAATCAAATAAGGAGTAGGAGGGGTATTTATAGCAATACCAAAACCCTAAGTATAGAATCAAGTTTAACCTTAGCTGATATAACAAGAAGGATTTAGGTTAATTACAAGATATAAAGAGGGTTTATCCATAACAAGGTTAAGCTAGGTCCATAGGGCTTACATAATAAATTATTACAAATAATTAATATATTATATAATGAAATGCCCACAGGCCTATCTACAAGCATCACATTATTTTAGCCTTGGTCATGAACCAAATTATAATCTAAATATGATATTTAGGTGGTATTTCAACAATATGGAAGAAATACAAATGGGATGTACAATTGTTAGAACCAAAAAGTAATTTAGTTGCTGGATTATTTTGTAGGAAAGAGGAAAGCATCAATGTTGGGATTATAAATGTATATGCTCCAACTATAGTTAATCCTCATGAAGAATGTTGGAAGGACCTCTTGATGCTTTGATCTGCCTACGATGAAATTTTTACCCTAGACTAAAGTCAAGATTGGATGACTTAGACTTGCTTCTAAATCAACCTCCAAAGAAGTCCAACTCCTCATCTAAATCCTACTATGTAAAAGATAAAAGATAAAAAAATGGTAGGGTTGATAGAAAGGCAAGGTTAGATAATTTGATTAAATGTTGTTGGAGCTCAGATAACAACATTGTTTTCAGTTGAATGAGCATTGTCCATCTATTACAAACAATGCCTAATATACCATTCAATTAAAGCTATATAGAACATGCAATAAGCTCAAATATTATAACATTCAATATTCCAAGCACTCTAATAGAAATAAGTCAAACAACTTCAAGACTAATAGATATTACTCCAACTATCAATTAAAATAATCCAAACAACTTCAAACCTAACTGATCATACTTCCATTAAAGCATAAAAAAAAATGTTGAAAATGTAAATATCATCATAATCAGTAACTCTTCACACTTCAATTGATGCAGGTCAAATAGCCCTTGATTGCATTATAATTATATCAATAGAAAGCTTACAATATACAAATATTGAAAGAGAGAATTTGGAAGAATGATGAGTCCAAAAATCTTCCTTTTACTCTTTTTCCATGAATTTCTAGAATGGCCTTCATATGGACCAACAAGCTTAGATGGTCTATGGAGGTTTCATTACTTGAAGTCTCTAGGATGTTTGTGTTTCTATATATTACTAATTATTAATCATCTCTTTATGGAAATATATAAGCTTATCTTTCTAATTCCTTGTCTAGAAACCTTATATTCTCCTTATTCATCCATAGTTGTTTGATTTTATTCCCCAAGGTCCCTTGTTGGTGTTGTCTTATAACTAAACTTAGGAATAGTGACTTGTTGGATAGTCACTACAACCCCCTTTAGATGTGGAATGTATTTTGGCATATGAGATTGTCCTTCTAGGTGATGGATGAGTGTGTAGTCATTGAATGGGATGAAAACCTATCAAATATGGAGCCCTTTTAGCTACCATAAAAAGGTTCTAGGAATCCTACCAATGGTGAGGTTTGGCTTAACTACCATTGGAAAGGCTATGGGATTTGTTTGTCTAATGTAGTTGGTCAACATTATCATGTGGGAGCTTAAGGTTTACCTTCAAATTATGATATAAGCCTTCACTTATTAGCATCTTTGGTGTTTATTTGGCATTGACTACTTGATATATTGTGGGGGCTTCATGTCCTCTCATCTTATTTTTCCTCAAAATGAGCACTAGATGGCGATTTTGCTCTAAATTTTCCTCTTCGATAGGATTTTCCTAGTGTAGTGAAATTTCACCATAGCTTTGGTGAAATTAGCACTATATATCTAATTCTAAAACTTTTATAGGAGACTTTTTTATCAAACCATCATTTAACTATATTTTGATGCTATTGGAAGTTTCTATATGCTTTCTCCCTTTGCTCTTCTAGGAACAACTCAGCCATTATTGCTTCCAAATGATCAATGTTTGAGTCATAATAAAAAACTCTAAATGCAAGGGAATTATAGCTCATTTTTCATAAAATAGATAAGAGGGGGATGTATTTAAGGCTATTTTTAGTGTGATCCAGTATACCCAAGGCACTTGATCTAGCATCTAATGTCAATTTCTCTAGTTCACCCTAATAGTTATTTTGATAATTTGTAGTAGATTTTTGTTTGTTGATTCAACTAAACCATTGCCTTATGGATAATAATTGGATGATGCTTTTAAGTAAATGATATATTTGGAGGTGGAATCTAAGACCTTTGCACATAAGAATGCAAAATCGTTATATATTATTATTGTCTTTGGGATCCCAAACTTGGTGATAAGTTTTTTTAAGAATTTTATCACCACTTCTTGATTTTTCCTTTTTGTAGCCATTGCTTCGGGACACATTATGAAGTAATATATCATAGTGAAAATAAATTTATGTATGACAAAGAAATTTAGATTCATAAACCCAATGAAATCAAGCCCCCACTATTGAAAAGGCTCGTGTGCTACCACAATCCAAAGAGGGAGTGCAAATTTCCTTCTTCCTATAAATTTTTAGCAGGTTTCAAAGGCTTTTTCCACTTTGAATATATATTCAAAAAGAGTTAGTCACTAATATCTGACCCTTATGTTCTTAGTTGCTATTGTCTAGTTGGAATATTGTCCTTCAAAAAAGTTTGAGTGAAACTCATTAAGTACTCTTTTTGGTTCCTCCAGATGGATGCACTGAAGAACTCCATCAAAATTCTTCTAGTATAGGATTTTTTACATCATGAAATAATTTAAAGCTTAAGCCTGTATCTATTTATTTGTGAAGCATTTAAGTTTTTTGGAAATTTGCCTGTCCAAAAATATTAAACTAGCTCTGATACCTAGTAATCTTCCTCATCCAAGCCTTCTTTTGGTTTTGGCTTAGAGAAATCTTCTTGAAATAGATTTTTGTCTACTTAGATTGAGTTGTCTAACTGCTCACATAAGGTTTTTCCTTGGATCAACTTAGTGGGTTTGATCTCTATATCATATTCCTGGATCTTAGTGATCCATCCTAATCTTGTTTCACCTAGCTCCCCTTGCAAAAAAATTTTTTGTACATTTGGATGTACCATACAAATGATAGTTTTGCTTTGTGAAGTGTAATACCTCAATTTATTTAAGGATTTCATAAGAAAAAATACCTATTTTTCACTAAAATTATATCACTCCTCAAAGTTGTGTAGTGTTTGAATAATGAAAGCTATTGGGTGTTCCTTTTGATCTCCATTATTTTGTGTAAGCACCACAACTATATTTCTTCAATTCCATACACATATAAAATGAAATACTTCTCATAGTCTAGATTTTCCAAAATTGGAGCCCTAACTATTGCTTGCTTTATCTTCTTAAAGGATTCTCTTATTTTTGATGTCCAAGTAAAGGGCTCATCCTTCTTTGACAATATCTAAGAAAAATTTGAGATGAACTTCTAGACAAATTTTATCTTCCCAAAGAAATATTGCAAAGCCTTTTTGTTTATTGGCAACGATAATGACACTATTTATTTTACCCAACCCAAATCAATGGATAACCCTAGCTTTGAGATATGTCCCAGTATTTTTCCATCATGAATTGCAAAGATAGACTTCTTGGGGTTCAAAAAATCCTAAACTCTCAGTATCTTTCAAAGACTACCTTTAGATAGCTCAAATATTGATTCTTCTTATGACATCTATACTGTCATGTCAACTAGGTAAATTAGGATTTTTTTTTACCAACTCTCTAAAAGCAAGATCCATGGCTCTTTGGAAAGTGGCTCCAACATTAGACAATCCAAAAGGTATTCTTTGGTAAGAAAACATTCCCCACTTTGTGGTGAATGTCATATTATGTTGATCTTCATTATTTACCACAAATATGCTTAAAGCTTGAAATTCTATCCAATAGGAAAATATTTTAGGTCTGGATATCGTCTACAATATTTAATCTATTTGGGGCAAAGGATAATGATCCTTCAATGAAGCTTTATTCAAATTCTAGAAATCAACACATAACTGAATATCACCATTATTTTTTCAAACTAGAACTAGGTTAGCTTCCCAAGTGGAATTCTTAATTGGGTAAACAATCTTTGCATCGAGCAACTTTAGTAGTTCGTGTTTCATTAGAAGCTCAATATAGGGATTCACTAGTCTTTTATTTTGTCAAAAATATTTAATGTTGAGAAAGAACTCAATAGTATGTTGGATGACGTGCTTGTCATACACTTTTAGATCATCATAGATCCAAGCTATCATATTTTTGAATTTTTTATAGAGTACAATAAGGCCACCTACCTCTTTTTGAGTGCAACTTGTTCTGACCTTAATCACGTGTTCAAGCTCCATTTGGACCTCCTTGAATTCTTTCTCATATACTTTCATTTTTTGGCTTATAATCTAGTAATTATTATCAAAAAGGCTTTCTAAATTAATTAAAACCTTAAGGATATGATTAATTTTTAGTTGTATCATGTCCTATTTATTAACATAACTTTGCATTTATTCTGGATCATTGGCCCATATAGCTTTCTAAGCTAGAAAGCTTACTATTTTCTCATCACAGTCAAATACTTTCCAAAAGCCATCCTTATCTAGGATTGATGGCTAGAAGAATATATTGATGTTTTTTTATGTTTTTCACTCTTTGATAGTAGGGCTAAAGTCTCCTCCCTATGAAGCTAGTTTAGTTGCTAGTGCATTTTCATTTCTTGGGATTGCTTTCACATTAATGGCATCAAATATTTAAAGCAAGTCCCAGACTCTATTTTAGTAAGCTCTAAGATAATGGTACTTGCCATTGCATTTCTTGATAACTTGATTCACAATTAGCTCTAAGTCACCATAGATTAGGAGATTTTTTATCTGTATCTTTTTTTATTTTAACAATATTAGACACAACCTTTCCTAGTGCTTTCAGCGGCGTAAAAGGTTTAAAATGATTGTGGCATGGTGGTTATAGGGGTGGATTGCATGAAGATCTATGTGGCGGCTTCTAGGGCAGACAACGCAGAATACTATGGTGGCCATAAAAAGCTGGACAACCTACCCGGATTCGTGGCGGCTACCGATTCCACCATGTAAATTCAAAAAAAAAAACAATATTAGACACAAGGCTTCATATTCAACAACATTATTTGAATAGATCCAAGTTAGCCTATAGGAGAACATTTTTATCCCTTCAAAAGGATATTGGAGAACTATTAAAGCATAGGCTTTATTCTTATATCTCATTTCATCAAATTATAACTTCCACATTTTTGTTTTCTAGTGCATCTGATTTGTGATAGCTGGAAGATTTTGGTTGTCTAAATCCAATATATAGTAAGTTTCCAAACCGATGTTAATCACTCTATTAAAATAACCTAGGGAAAAATTCATCTTTTATCTATAACTTGTCTATCATATCTTCAATGTGTTCCAAATTGTCTCCAACCAAATTGACATCTTTTTCTATATCTAAATTTAAGTCTAGGTAGCTAAATCCACTTGATGATGTGTTCTTTAGAGCTGATATGATCAAATCAGTCTATTTGGGGATAAGCAATGAATTATACATGCTAGACCTTAAAGGGTTTTTGTTTTAACTCATATATAATACTATATACTAAAATCTTCTAGAAGATATTAATATTTCTAGACTATCTCATTGAACCATTTATGGTACTGCTACATAGTTTCTTGCCTTTGATTTTTGGTGATGGAGGAGAAACACAAGTTTCTCAACACTTGTTCTTTGGTTTCTTCTTGGTTGAAATTGAGCTATTTTGGTTTTATTTTCTCTTTAGGTTACTACTTTATTTTCTCATTTTAGGACCAAAAGGAAGCCTTTGAACCATAAACCTTTTAGGGATCTACTAGAAGGGGTATTTTTCCACATCTGGTCAATATGTGATATGTGCTAGAGCTTGAAAATTTCTCAGCCAAGAGAATTTGATTTGAATCCATAAGCATATTGTATTTTAGTATTTTGAGCTATATCCAGTTGGCATTGATGCTAATAGACCATACATGTGTTAACATTATGGGGATCATTACAAACTAGACACCAATGGTCTTCCTAGGCTATGGATATTTCTCCCTTCTAGATTCTAGTAACAACATTTTTCTTTCCCATTGTGTAGTAGGTAGAAGTCCCTTGGTCTTTTATGATGTAAGGGTATCATATTTGTTTGTATCCTTCAAATTTTCTTTTGGTATTCAACCTCTCTATTATAGTGGTCTTGTTCATTATATTCTTGATCACTACTTTTAGCTCCCACATTTATGAAGATGATAGATACTACATTTGGATAGCTAGAATGGTTGGTTGAGGATATTGCTTTGGTGTAGGTAAAAACACTAGTGGAGTATCTAAGGAAACTAGAAGTAAGGCTTGTTAAATTTGTTGAGGGATATTTGGGAGATATGGTATTATGACCTTTGAAGGAATCTTGTTTACTAATATGGGGGTATTTTGTATTGCCACAAATTGAAAGATCTAAGAAAATCTCATTTCATTTAACTACCATATTTGCAAGCTTAGATCCAAAAAAAATCCCAAAGATAGTAGATGTAAGCTTGGTCTTGGGATGGTCTTACCTATGAGGGATTCTCCTTCAAGTCTTACTAAATATGATATTGAAATCCATGATATTTTATTGAATATTCCTTTATATTGATGTGAATTGCATGAGTGAGAAGAAATCCCCAACATCATTAAACTCTAGGATAAAGGGTTCAACTTGTTTAACCCAGGTGTTGATGTTTCTTTCCTCTAAAGAGAGATACCAGATCAATATATTTCCTCTAAAATATAAGGCTAATAATCTCACTATTTTATATTCATGCATAATATTTTTGTGGAATAGGATTTGAGAATGCTAGATCCTTAGCCTATGATTCACACTCAAACAAGGATTTGAGCCTAAACCTCATCATTATGAGAGTTTTTATCTTTAGTGCAATTTAGGGTTCACCAAGGATATTTTAGAAAATTTTCCTAAATCTACGTTTGATGAGTTGGTTCAACAATCACATAGGTTTTGAGATCTAGGAGAGAATGCAAAATAGGATGCTAAATGCAATGAAAAATGAAACCAATATGTAGTAGATATATTCTAGCCTATATGCACTTCTAATTTCTTGATAACTAGACTAGTGTTTCAATATACAAGAAATATAATTTTTATCTTTTTAGTAGAGGCTTAAGAGAGTAATGCAGACAAATAAGTTTGACCTAGATGCAATCTAAATACCTTTTCAAATTTGATACCTAAAAATAAAGCATAAAATCCTAGGTTCTTTTATTTTCAATATCTTTTATGTGTAGTGCTAGAGTTTCAATAAAAATAAATCTAAATTCCTTTATTTCCTTTTAAATGTATAAAAAATAATAAAACAAGCAACAAACAAGATTCTTTTAATTTTAAAATATAGAAATAGAAAGAAATGAGAATACCCAAGATCTTATAGCTGATGGATCATGAAACAACGATCTAATTTTCCACCTTCTTGAAATTGTTACCTATAGACCAAGATCACTGCTAGAAAACCCTATGACATGTGAACTTGCAAAGACTATCTAATTTCCAAAACCTAAAATTTGAATTGCCACTCTACAACTTCCTTACCTACAAACCAGAATCCATGCTAACAATTTTGAACTATAGCCGATAAATTTATAAAAAGGGACTAAAATGGGAAAAACAAAAGATCAATTATTTTTAGGGGGTCTTCTATGATCTTGGAGAAGGTATTGATATTCCTTACTAGTAGTCAAACCCCTTGTTCTTTTGATAAAAGTGAATATGAACCTTGGTAAATGGCCTTTGCTGAATATACTAAAACCAAAATGTTATGAAAGCTAAGATTCTCTAATAAGAAGATGCTAATGATAAATTTTAAACTTTAAAAAGGAAATTTTGAGTTTAAGAATGATTATTTGACCAGTTGAACTAAAATCATCACTTATAGGATGGGTTTGCCATCCTCAAAATAGATTCATAGCCTACAAAACCTATGATCAATGATTTTTCTTACAAAGGTGTAAAAAGAGGGTTAAGCCACAAAAATTATGTTAATGGGTTCCCTTAATTTTAGAGATCCAAAGGAAGTATGAAATTTATTGATCCTACAAACAAAGAGTAAGAAAATCAAGTTTGCTGCCTACCAGTCTTGCAGGCTATTATTTTATAGGGATTACTTGTAAAGATAAAAACAATGTCAAAGTTGATAGATGATACTCCAAATATGAATATGGAAATATCTATTTAAGTCCTACAAGTCTTGTAATAATATTTTAAATACAAATTTGCTAATGATAAAAAGTAGGGGGTTAGGATGATATATTTTGTGAAAAAATATAAAAAATAGGCATAATGAGCTAAAATAACAAAGAATAATCACAATGAGAGAACTACCCTTTATGCTATGTAGCCAACACTCTCACATGAAAGGTCTTAGCATATGTGAAACCAAAAAACAACCTTCAATCAAGGGATCCAAGAGATTGTAGAGAATAATGGGTAAAGTTTCACTAGTGTACTTGCAATGCATCTCAAAATATCATGTTAAAATCCTTTAGAAAAGAAATCTTGTGTTGCATAGAAAAATCTTGTTGCATAAAAAATCCATGTTGATTTGAGATTGAAGGGTCAAATTTATATATTTTGAGAGGGGAAGGGATAAGACATGATTGCTAAGTCCACGTGGGGGATTTTGAATTAGAAAAGCAAGTTTAAATTGGTAATAAAGCATGATTGAGGAGGTTGGCAAGATAAGAGCATGTTGTCAAAAGCAAAAATCATGCAGTATTAGAAATATTATTGAGGTACAATTATATTATCATAATTGGCATGGATAAGCTCAGTTTCCCAAGTGGAAAACTTACTATTTTGCAAATTTAAGGGTAAAATTATTTCTTACAAAACTTCATAGCTACAGACTTGTCTAGTTGGTGATTTTATATTTTTGACTATTGGAGAAGAGAAATTTAAAATTTAACCTCTAAAAAGGTTTGTTGCCAATGTGAAAAATTTGTTGTTAGTGATTTTTTCCTATGGATGGAAAATTTATTTTTGAGGCTAAAATTTTTCTATGAAGGCTGAAAGAAGGCTTGGCTAGGTTCCTAAAATTTTATAGAATCTAGGATGCAATGGGGTGAGCAAAATTTGGTGTCTATATTTTTCTCCCTTTGAGGAATTTATTGACTAATAAATGCTTCAAAAGTATATCTTGGTGATCCAATTTTATGAAAGGAAGAAGCATGTGGTGTTAGCATTTTCTGATGAAGGTAGTTGTGCAATTTCTAGAAAAATGAGTCTGGGATTCTTGGGATGCTATATTAGATGAGAAGGGAGTAAAACAAAATTTGTTATTACCACACGAGTTAGAGGACAAGAGCTCTAAGGTAATTTTTGATAAATTTTAAATGGCTCAATAACAACTCCTTATTCATCACATGGACATGATTCAAGGGATAGGATGTGCCCAAGGAATGCCCCTATAGGTATGCTTCAAAAAACATACCCATTTTTGTGATTTTAACTCTTGAAATTAATTTTGACGTTTTGGGCTATGATTTCACCTTTTAAGCGATTTAGTCATTGATAAAAAATTAATTTTGGGTGGTGAATTCACAACATTTGATATTTTTTTCCAAGTGGTGATTGTTTTTGCAAGAGATAAATTCGTTGGACGATGATTTTACAAGTGGACATTGATTTTGCCAAGAACCCATAAAATATATATTTTTAAAATGTATAACTAGTTGATGAGTGTTTATTGGATGCAACTAGGCATTTTAGAGCATAGAGAAATGTTCTTGTGCTCTCATATACACCCTTCAAGTGATGACCTAAGTTGATAGGATCATTATAATATAGTAATACTTGGGTATCTAGCAACAATGGCCAAGGTAGAGTTTGGTCATGCCCTATTGATGGCTTGGTTGAGAGATACCACTTAGAGTATGAGACCTTTTTGTTGATGGTTGAGATGATAGTTACCCTAGAGGATGTATGGAGGATTATGAGGACTCTTATCCAAGGAATACCCATTTATATGAGTGTGTATTAGATATCAAACCTCTAGAGCTACTATGAACATGCTAATAAACAACTTATGGGCCATGGTATCCATCTCAATAGTTTGTTTGTTAGTAGTGCATTGGTTTATTAGACAACTCTATTGAGTACCACTATCTCTAGTTTAATTCTAGGAGATATGAGTGGTTGAATTCTACCATGGGGATGGTGTGGTGTGATTATGGGGATGTGGGATAAACATTTAAGATATGCCTGGGATCCTTTTGTTTTGGCATGAGTATACAGGGTGCTAAAAAATATTTTGTCTAAGGATGGAAATAGCCTTATCTATTATACTCTACTCTAGGTCTAGTGTTGGGATCACATCACCGTCCAATGTCCTTTCAATTTACTAGGTCATGTAGTAGATGAAAGTGCTTCAATTGCATATAAATGGGATCACACTTTTGAGATTCGTCATTACCCTTCCAAGGGTATGTTGATGATGGTATGATGAGCCATATATGATCTATACCTTGACTAGATTGTGTGGAGACTTTTTAGAGAGCATCCAAGGTGGGAAGATGATGGTTTCAAGATTGTTCAAGTTTGATAGGTTCTATGGATTATCATTTTAAGTAGTACCAAAGAGTTGTATTAGCTAGACCAAGTTTTAAGGCAGTTTGGTCTATATTAGGATCTTCCAAAGTTGGAAGAGTATTGATATATGAGGGCAGAGAGTGACAAGGGGGATATAGGGGTTTGGCCTAATTTTACCTTATTCCTAGATGAGTACATAGATGATTCCTTCCTGATTGATCTTGGTGTTGATGATGTAGGAGCTTCTATTACATACAAGCAGTGGTATAGAGGTGTTTGTCCATAGAGGATAACAACTCCATCTATATGAGGGCCTGAGTCATTTGCGAGGATGCATGTTAGGGCTATGTAAAGGTGACAATGGAAGAGTGCTCAAGGAATCCTCAATGTTTCATCATTGATATATGTACCCCCACCTCAGAGAGGTGATACAAGAGAAATCCATAGTAAGAAAACAATAGATATGGATGATTTCAAGAGATATACTATGCAATGAAATCTTGATGCTATGACCATAGAGATTGCTCATCTTTAGAGTGAGCGAGATCAAGTAGTTTTATAGGCTTCTTAGTTTGTTGTAAAGAGAGATGCAACTATGGCATAGGTGGCATAGGTGACCTTAGAGCAAGATACTACTGGAGTAGAGAGGGACTTTGGGATAACCCAATTGACATCTCAAAGAGATACCATGATAGCACAAAGGGAGATAACATTGGTATAGGTGACCTAATTGACATGGGAGAGGGATTATGCCAAGATATTAGTGAGAGCCCTAGATGTGCTAGTGATGTTTGATCAATTAGATAATGCAAAGGATAAGCTAGAGGTAGAGTGGATTAGATTTACGCATTATAGAGCTTTGTATCATTAGGAGGTTATTCCAAAGTAGAGGTAGGCTTCTCCACCTCATGCTCCTTATAGGTCTTGTTCTAGGTTGAGATTGACCATTCAAGTTTTTCAATGGTTAATGTAGGGGTTAATGTAGGATATAAGTTCCTAGAGTTAGATATTTTGTAGGCCCTTTAACCTATTTTTGAGGACTAAGTGCATTAATTTTTTAGATTTTGGTGCACCAGTTCTCATGATTTGTACATGGTTGAGGATATCAATTTTTATATTATGATATGTCCAACCTCTTAAGTGATGTATAAATGATTCTTTGATATATATATGAGGTTGTTATTATTTTATGACTTATCCTATTGTCTTGATAATATGATGATGCAATAAACTATTGGTTGAAAGCTACTTTAATGATTATGTTATGATGCATCTTATTTTTGTAAATGAGTTGCTTGAATGATAATGATAGTTTTACCTTGAGGTATTCATGGCATTGTGAGATCTTTATTTGCCCATACCAAGATGGTTTTAAGGACTTTAATCATGACATTTTGTGATATATTTTTTAAGTGCCTAGGGTTTCTATTGTTTTGATAATGATATTTTAAAGGTTTATGTACAAGTGCATAGGGTTGTTAGGGCTATTATTTTCTTAGACCTCTAGGACTTCACCATTTTTAGTATTGTATAATTGCTCTACCCAAGGTTTCTAGGACTTTGCTTATGATATTTTGAAAGATATATGTACAAATACCTAGGTTTGATAGGGCTTTAATTTGCTTGCTCCTCTAAGAATTTACCATTGTTGATCTTATAAAATCATTATGCCTAAGGTTTATAGAGATTTGCTTATAATATTTTGAAAGACATATGTACAAGTGCCTAGGGTTACTAGGGATTTAATTTGTGTGGACCTCCAAGACTTGACCATTTTTGTTCTTATGAAATCATGATGCATACAATTACCAAGAATTTTATTATGATATTTTGGAAGATTATGTACAAGTATCTAGGGTTTCTAGGGCTTTGATTATGATATTATGAAAGATTATGTATTAGTGCCTAGGGTTGCTAGGGCTTTGATTTACCTAGAGTTATAGACCTTGACCATTATTGATATTGTAAATTCATTGTGCCTAGAGTTTCTAGGACTTTGCTTATGTTATTTTGAAATATTTATTTACAAGCGCCTAAGGCTACTAGGGATTTAATTTTCCTAGACCTCTAGAAATTGATCATTGTTGATCTTATGAAATCATTATGCCTTGGATTGCCAGGACCTTGCTTTGTGTGTAATAATTTTTGTATTACCCTAGAGGAATTCAATTTTTGTATTTGATATATATGCTTGGATCAAGGTATATTTGAAAGACTTTAAACATGATGTGATGTACCTAGACCTTGTGGTGTGAATGAATTTAACATGATGTGATGTATCTAGATATTATGGGTCCAAAGGACTTTAAACTTGATGTGTACGTAGGTATTCATTAATCCAAAGGACTTGAAACATGATATTTACCTAGATCATAGTAGATCTAAAGGAATTTAAACATGATATGTGCCTAGATCATTATAGATAAAAAGGGCTTTAAACATGATGTGTGTCTAAATCATACTAGATCCAAAGGACTTTAAACATGATGTGTGCCTGAATCATTGTAGATCCAAAGAAATTTAAACATGGTGTGATATACCTAGACATTATGGGTCTGAAGGAATTTAAACATGATGTGTGCCTGGATTGTCATCAATCTAAATAAATTTAAACATGATGTGTGCCTAGATCATAGTAGATCCAAAGGAATTTAAACATGATATGTGTCTAGATCATTGTCTATTTGAAGGACTTTAAACATAATATGTGCTTAGATTGTAGTAAATCCTAAGGAATTTAGACATGATATATGCCTAGATCATAGTTGATCTAAAGGACTTTAGACATGATATGATCTTAAAAAGGATTTTGTGATAGATGCCCCCTACTTATTAGGGAATCTTATGTTTTGTTTGTGTAATTCAAATCAATTTTAATGATTATTTGATAAAATTATTTGTTAATAAATCCTAAGGACTTTGACATGATATATTCCTAGATCGTAGTTGATTTGAAGGACTTTAGACATGATATAGCCTAGTTCATAGTTTATCTGAAGGAATTTAGACATGATATGATCTTAAAATGAATTTTGTCATAGATACCCTCTACTTATTAGGGAATATTATAATTTGCTTGTGTAATTCAAAACAATTTTAATTATTTTTTAATAAAATTATTTGTTAATACACTTTTTCAATTTTGAAATGGAGCTAAAATCTCTAAACATCCTACTAGGTGCCTTTACAATGCTCTATGTAATTACCATAGGTTTTTTATTTTTGGTTGTGGAATATGGGACAATGTTTACTTTAGAAGGGTCAAAGGTTACCGTTGGAGCTAAATTTCCTAGAGGTGGATGATGAGGTTAAGAAGATCCTTCCAAAAATTAGCCTACTAGATTGCATACAAGCATTTCATGGACACCATAGAGGGCTATATATATAGATGACACACTCATGGAGGAAAGGCTAGGTCCAAGCTAGTGGTTTGGAGTTCCAAATATCTATAGCTTTGGTGGGAGAGGTGATGGATATCCCAGTTGATGGTGCATGTCATAATAGGAAGAAGCACTCCCTCATTAGGGAATTGGGCTTCTTCCTTGATGAAGATGAGTATCTATCAAACTACAAAATGGGTACAATGCAACAAACATCAAAGCTCCTTACAACCATGTCATATCCATGATAATGGACTTTTTCAATCTATATTCCAATAGGGAGGTGTTGCACAACTTCCACGTAATTTCTTTGAACTAGTTGAGACATAAATGACTCATGAATGTTCCATATTTTCTCTTTTATTTTATTGAAAAATCATTGACTAATGTGAGGGGAAGAAAAGGGTTGAACCCTATCCACCAAGGCTTAGTCTTACTAATTTTCAAGCACATGGCCAAGAAAAAAGGAGTAGCATTGGAGGAGGCTCTATCACAAATTGAGTACCACAAAATTCCTCTTGTTTTTTATCCACCCCTGGTATCTTCCAACTCTTCTTCTAGTGAATCCTTGGATTTAGATTCAGAAGACCTCAAAAGTCCCATTATCTCAGCTAGAGAGAAGGTCAAAAATTTGGGTGGTGTTTCAATTTCCCCTAGAGGTGTTAGGGGTGGACACGTGAGACACTCTAAACATATTTCCACAAAATTTGTGAAGGTTGAATCCCCCCTGTCATAGTGGAAATGTAAAATTTTGAAGAGCACTCTTGAGTGAAGAAGAAAGGCAAGTTGTTGGAGGATTCAACCAAAGTCAAAGAAGAGTCACCCTCATTGGGACCTAAGTCTTCTAGTATAATGCCATTACTCAACAAGCTTGAATACAAGCATGAGTATTTGATTGAATCTCTTCACGTTTTTATTTAATTTATTGAGGAAATCCAAGGTATGACATAATAGTAATATGATTAACCAAGAACCCCTAAAAAGGACTCGGGGAGCTTAGGAAAAATTGCCTCCTAAGGCATAAATGGATATTTACAGGTATTTCTCTGAGTCCTATTTGTTTTGAATAGTGATCATGTTGTTTTTTTCCCAAGTAGGATGGGGTGATCAACCTCAATGATGGTTTGTTTGACCAGCTGTTTTGTTTAGGTAGTTTGTTGTTTTGGTTGGGTAGTCCTTCTTGTTAGAGTATCTTGGGATGCACCTCGAGTTATTTTAGTTTTTATTTTTGTAATAATATTTTGGGATCCTTTCAAAACCCCTTATTTTATCTAATAAAAATGCTCTATGTAATTGTGAAGCAACATGTCCAGTCTTTGGCCCTCTTTAAAGAGAGGAAGCTAGTTTTGATGTTAGATTGATGTAATATTTGTATTGTTCAAATTTTGATATTGTTTGGGTTGCAATTAGAACCATGATCTTGTCTCCCATCATTGTGTCAAATTCTATTGATGATCTATGGTTGTTTTTTTCTCTAAAGTTAGAGTTACATATTTTTTTGTGTTTATTAAAGCTATTGTGGGGAGAAAAATTGATGGGATGAGGTCCAAGGTGTAGACCAATTGGTTCATACAAACCCCATAGGGGGGTGGAGGTCCAAGGTTCACCTCTCGGGCCTCGTCGAACTGAACGCTTGTCCCTTTCTTGGTGCTTTCAGTGGCGTAAAATGTTTAAAATGATTGTGGCATGGTGGTTATAGGGACGGACTACGTGAAGATCTGTGTGACGGCTTCTGAGGCGGACAACGTAGAATACTATGGTAGCCATAAAATTTGGACAGCCTACCCGGATTCGTGGCGGCTACCGATTCCACCATGTAAATTAAAAAAAAAAACATTGATGGGATGAAATTCCAATTAATGATGAGATAATAAATTATGAGATATGCATACTAACATATAATTTTAGTCAAGTAGAAACATAATGACCACTAGCATTTGATGCCCTTGTGCCAATATGGGTCATTATCACATCCTAGCAGGTGCCATCATGAATGAAGCAAGCTAATGTCCTAAGTATTGGGACCCACTATCATCAGAGATATAGTGCAAGTGCAATGTAAGAATAAATTATCTTGACTAGTGGATCCTTGAAAATCCTTCGATAGGGATAAATATGGTATCCTTCGTGACTCTCTCCCAAAACTATGGGATGTGGTTATGGTTATTGTTCTACAATATTTCACCTTGGATAGTCCTGGTGTTGTACTTCAAAGTTTTCACCTTACTTTCCTCAAACATTTATGGAGAAAGAAGACCATTAATATTACAGAGTATATCTTTTGGTCTATTGAGTGTTTGGTTCTCAATGTCAAGTGAGGAGTTTCTTATTTCTCTATGCACCAAGGGTTGCACCTGTTTCTATACCAATACGTTCTATAGCACCAAACTTAGTGAGTTGAGGGCACGATGGTGTTGGGATATATGGAGGAAAATGGTGTAGATGGAGGTGGTGATACATATGTGTCCCCAAGAACTAACCAAGCACTAGTTTTTGATACTAGGATGGAGTGTACTCTAGGAACCCGATGTTCCACTAGAGTTAAGACCAATAGTGGTAAGCAAAAGGTACCTATTGTTGTTGAAAATGATGCCTCTGATGATTCTTTGTCTTTTTAGATCAAGAAGGATACTTTCCCAAAGAAAATCCATCCTCTTGAGGGCACCTTCACCAAACCTCCTCCACTTTTGGCTTCTAGGATTTCATGTTGGCCCAATCTATCTAAAAGAGGCCACCTCTAGGACCTTCACAATATTATGAAGGCCCTAGGGAGAGCAGCCAAGATGATGTATTACCTACTTTCTTAGGAAAATACCCTCATGGATGTGTAAAAGAATAAATTTGAGATCTTGGTGAGGGCTAATGGTTGTGACGCTACAGGCCAATCAAATCTCTAGGGTTTCCTTTCATGGCTTCCCCTGCATGGATTTTTTCTTCTATTTTTTGTTTCCATCGCCCTTGTGTGGGTATATGGTTGTTTTCCTTTGCTGCTACCCCTGCATTGGATTTTTTTTTTCATTGCTCCTCTGAGGTCCCATGGAGAATGCTTTTTGTTTCTAAATATTCCTAGTTTTTTTTGGGGTCCCTGCGTGGGTATCTGAGATGTTCTCTACCTCCCATAGAGGGCTTCCTTTTTTTGTCTCAGGAGGCCTACATTTTTTGAGTTTTAGTTTCTCATATTTTTACCCCCATAATGTAAAAGGTTATAGGATCCTTTCAAAACCCCTATACCAAAAATAGAAGTTATCTTGACTAGTCATCATGACATCCTTGTGGAATCCCTTGATTCTCTATGCATTAGGTAAGCAATTTAGTCATGAAATTGTACAATCATGTAATCATATGATTATGCAACCAATTAGTTATATGACATAAAATATTTGATTATTACAAGCTATGAATATTTAAAGATTGATAAGGTTTCAACCTTTAGGATTTTGGGCAACAAGAAGCCCAAGGATTAAGCTTCATATTATATCATATTGTTAATGGAAGAAAATTTAAGCTTAAGTGATAAAGGAATAAGGACCTTATATGGGGAGACAAACTATTATTATACCTTATCCCTTGGCAATTATAATCCAATCAAAATATAGGGACCCTGAAACAAATTACTTAGTTTCTAAACAATATATTGTCTCATTAGGAAAATTGACCTCTATGAGTTGATAATTTTCTAATAGAGCATTATCTAGGAGGTCATCTATGACTTGTCCCTTTAATTATATTTTATTATTGAATTCAAGGTCAAACTCATTAAGGGTCATTACTCACTTGGAAGTGCAACCCAAAAGATGTGATTTTGACATAAGATACCTTAAGGGATCTATCCAAGCTATTATGATAATCTTTTTGTAAAGCATGTAATGCCTCAATTTTTTGGAGGCAAAAACTATCATTAAACAAAGTTTTTTTGATGGTGTATAGTGAGTCTCATATCTTAATATAGTTCTAATAATGTAGTAAATTGCTCTTTATTTGTGTTGATCACCGTATTGAGCTAGCCTAGCTTGTAAAACATGCATAGTTGCAAGAATATACAGCAATAGAGATTTTAAGGGTTCTGGTGGGATAAGAATTAGGGGTGATAAGAGGTATGCCTTTATAGCATCAAAATAATTTTGACATTCATTATCCAATTTAAACTCAACACCTTTGCTTAGAAGCTTGAAATAGGTTCAACATTTAACAACCAATTGGAAAGTGAATTGTTGTATACTTTATAATTTTCCTTAAAGGATTGAAAGTTTTGTTAATGTATCAAGGGAGGTGTGTTTGTAATAACATAGATATTGGATGGATCTACTTCTATTCCTTTATGGAACACAATAAATCCTAATATTTTTATTGATGTAACTCCAAAGATACATTTGAAGGGTTTGAGACAATCTTTATACTATCTTAGATGATCAAATATTTATCTCAAATCATTAACATGATATCATTTTTATGAATTATGGAGTAGATAATTGACATAGGATTCTACTGTGTTATACATGATATCATGGAAAATGTATGTCATAGTGCCCTGGTAAGTTGACCTAGTATTTTTTAGACTAAAAGACATGACTTACCAACAAGAGGTTCCCCATGGGGTGATGAGAGTTGTCTTGGATTGGTCCTTGGGTGCTTGGTTACATATTGAGAATCCATCCATAAAAGATTATCCTAGAATTGGTAGAAAATTTGAAAATCATGTTGATGTTGGGGAGAGGAAAGTCATCTTTTTAGGCAAGCCTTATTGATATCCCAAAAATTACTACAAACACAGACAATACCTTCCTTATTAGAAACATGCACTATGTTAGCTATCCAGTTAAAGAAATCAATGGCTTTGATGAACTTAACCTCAAGGAGTTTTTGAAGCTCCTCTTTAACGAGTAATGCTACTTTTAGGTGCATCTTCTTTAGTTTTTTGTTTCACAAGTTTTACATCAGGGTGAGCATCTATATGATGCACATTGAGGGATGAATCTATCCCAGGAATATCCACATAATACCATGCAAAGATGTCAAAAAATAAGTTAGGAGGTTTGTATAGGTTTCATGATATTCAAGAGTTAAGGCATTTTCTATTTTTAGCATTTTAGGGCAATCTTGAATCCTAATGTATATATCAATTATTTTCTCAATAAATATTTAGGACTTATATTTGAATTGTAGGGGTGTGGGAAGTACCCCTCGATATTTGAGATCATCAAAGGTTAAAAAAAAATGATTTTCAAGGACCTCTATCTTACTTCATCAGTGGGTAATTGAGGTTTGTGGATCACAATGTTATTGACATGATATGGTGATTCAAAGAGATTATAATGTTAAGATAGAAGATATATATGGTATTTATGCTAAGAGAGGAGTAGTAATATTATACTTTATCCTCTAAATTATTCTTGTAAGGTTCAAGAAATGTGTTTTCATAATCACTATTAGAGGATGATGAGCAATATTTGCACTTGTTGCAATGGTATTTATATCCTAATTCCCATCGCTCTATTCACAATTCAGGATTTAAAGGCTCCTTAATGCCTTGTCAAATTTTTTCTAAGTCTACCCCATGATACCCAAAGTTGCATAAGGTTTGTTTGGGTATGTGATATAAGTAAAATATATAATAAGAGACATAGTGTTGTTCGCTTGGATGAGGATTATCTCCATGAATAACCACTTAACTAGCCATAATCGCATAAAAAAAAGGTAAAACTTCCTATTTGTACTATAATAATATTTTTTAGGAAGGACTTCCTAAATCTCAATGTGAGAGGTAGTATTGTTAAGTATAATTTCAATAACTCATTTTGAGGGTCAATGTTTTATGCTTCCTTAATTGATTCTTTTGGGATATTAATATGATTACTGGTACTAGCTTTGTGATCGTTATTACCTAAAGTAAGAGGAGGATATGTTGAAGTTTAACTACTGATGGTAGGGGTGGTACTTAAATATGGATAAAGGTGCATGTTTGGGTTATCCTTATCTAAGGATTTAAAATAAGTTGAAGGACCAAGATAAAAATATATAGTGTAGAGTTGTCCATGGTAATAAAATTTTAAACATTGATGATACATAGAAGGGACTGCTTGCATGACATGAATCCATGGTCATTATAAAATAATATATTTTAAATCACACATTACAAAATGAATTCAAGTGTTGAGTATGTTTGGCCCTACCTTTATAGGGAGGACTAATATTCCCACAACTCCTCACTCTTCATTATCGTATGTCGTAATAATAACATTAATTTTTTCTAAATATTGTTTGTTTAATTTGATCTTGTTAAGGAATTTAAGGTTACAAAAATTAAGAGCAAATGCATTATCTATTAGGACTCTTTTAATGTAACTATTTTCAATCTCATAGGTAATATGTAATGAGCATTCCCTAATCATGGATGGTGGTGGGACTTCTTCAAAGAGGTGATAGTTGCATGATTAATGACCATAGTTCCCACTACATGGGTTAAATCAGATGGACTTAGGTTTTGAGGAACCACTTCCTCATTCAAAAATTTTAAGAGCATATCCATATGCATGGGATAAGTCTTCAATAACTCAAGTAACAATATTTTTGTAGGACTATCTTTGAGTTGTTGTTTAAGGTTGAAAGTTCCTTTTCATGTCTCTCGAATCTTTAAAACCAAAGTTGGTTTTTCAAGGGGGTGGTTAGGTTTAGACTAAAGATTTGGAGGAGGGTTAGTAGAAAAATAGGATATCTAAAATTTATGATGTTGTCTTGTAACTATGTAGATCATCCCAACTATATTTAGGTAAGGTGGTGGAAAATTTTGTACTGTATGTTGTTAGTAGCCTTTTGCTTATGGTTGGGTAAAGGTTTCTAAAAAATACCTAAATTTTAGTTGGAGGAATTAGAAGGTGGAGTGTCACTATAGGTGAATACTCCTTGGTTAATAAGTTCATGAATAAGATACCTAAGTTTTTTTCATATATTAGTTGAGTGTCCATTGATGAGACACCAAAATGTCTCAATATTTCAGTAATTTATACATAAAAATTACCATTTTTTATCTATATATTATAGTGTAATTCCAAGTACTTTGATTATTGTGCATGATAATGTTAATGTTAGTATAGTAAAGTTATGAGAAATACTATTCTACTATTTAGATAATTTTCCTGTATTTCTATGATAATTTTTGCATGATTTTTAGTATTTAGTAGGCATGAATAAGGCATAGAAAAGAGCAATATAAATGGTCTTAGTGTAAATTTAAAAATCTAATATACCAAGGTTTTTGAATAATTTATCCCACCATTAGAAAGTTTTTAAAGATGATGTGGCACCTAGATAGTCAAAACTGCATTAAAGTTGGACTGTGCAACTTGTTGTAATAGAACCTATAGGTTATGCTCTAGAACATCCGAGCAACAAGCTGTAAGACCCTAGAAAATGGGTGTTGCACAAAAAATTGGAAGTCAAATTTTCTTTGTCAATATGAATGGGATAAATGAGAATATGACCAAGCATTGGAGATCAACCCAAAAACCAATCATTGAAGCATTTGCATACAATACATAATCAACCACATGTTTCAAAGTAGTTGCAGGAATTCTTGCAATAAAAGTAAAATCAACTTCTAACATATTTTTAAGGAGGAAAGGTGAGTTGGTGAGTTGGTATGAAGCATGAATATTCATAATACCTAGTATAATACTTTCCACATCATTTTGAGGTATAAAAACACAATAATATATCCATAACGGATTTCTATTATAATTATGAACAAGTTAACTGTTGACTATAGAATTGAAAGAATCAAGCAACAATAGAGGATGTCTATTTTAACTCCTGAATGTAAGTAGGAAAAATGGAGGATTAAATATAAATATTCCTTATCTATTAGTATTTAAGACTAATAGGAAAATAGAACAAGAAATTATGAATTAGTCAACAATTGTTTTAATAGTCAAATAGTCAATAAAGTGTAGTATTTTTATACCAACTTGGTTTTTAGTTTTTCATGTTAATTTGATCTCATAAATTAGCTTAGGATTATGTCAGTTTAAATTTTTTTATAGACCTAGGAGCAAGGACCCACTCTTAGGGTTGGTGGAGGGAAAGTTGTACTGTAAATATAGTTTTTTATTACTATTTTTTATCATTTCTTGTAATTGACTAAATACTTTGTTTCCCCTATTTCTCCCCTATATTTCCTTGGTTTTGTCTCCTTCATAAATAGCTGATTTTCATTCATTCTTGTATTTTTAATTTTTATCAAAGCATTATTATTTTAGCATTTCATTATTGTTTTCAAAATTTCAATTTTGTTTCACTATTTTACTTTAGCAACATTTAACTTTCCAAGCATTTTATATTTTTGTCCTTTCAATTTTAGCACTTTAATTTTTTGTCATTTCAATTCCAGTAAACATAATTTAGTAATTTTTAGCAAGTTTTATTCCTGAAACCAATTAATTTTCCTTATGCAAGTATGCTATTTAGCTTAACTTCTACAAAGACAATGTGATTCATTGTTTTGGTTTAGTAGCCTAGTGCCCTGATTTCTAAGACATAATTCTAACATTTTATATCGTATATAGCCTTGGATGCCACCCTAGATTGACAAATGATTGAATGATGAAAATGAATGAAACTCATTATTTTTAACACCATTATTGAGGAACAAATTGAAATTGTTAGAGAATAAAAAAATCATTCATTTATTGTCTTGGGAAATTACAAAAACCACAAAAACAACAAAAATAAAACCAATAAATTTATATGAAAAAAGTTGCATTTCTTAGGATTGTATCTTAGCTATTGGTACATTAGATTATGAGTTATTTTTTTAATAGTATGTATGAATAGGTTAAGATATGAGAGAGGTATATTCATTAGATCAAACCTCCCACCAGTCACAAGAAGATGATATCTAGAATGAAGAGTTGAACCTATACTTGAATTACTTGAATTTGAAACTCCTAAAAATGTTGAATTTGAAATACAATCATCATCATCAAGAAGTGTAGAAACACATAAGAGAGAATTAAAAAAAGTTAAAGTTGTTAGTTCATCATCATCTACTCCTGACAAGTCACAAGAAGATGATATCCATAATGAAGGGCTGAACCTATACTTGAATTACTTGAATTTGAAACTCCTAAAAATGTTGAATTGGAAATACAATCATCATCATCAAGAAGTGTAGAAACACCTAAGAGAGAATTAAAAAAAATTAAAGTTGTTAGTTCATCATCATCTACTCCTGATAGGTCTATACGATCAGAGCAACTTAGGAAAATTTATACTTATTATTGGGAATGTATCATGGCAGATATACAATAAAATGTAGATAGTGGTAGTAAAATTCCTAATATAGGTAATAATAATACCCTTGCTTGAACCTTTTAGTATCCAATATTATTGAATCCCACTCAAAACTCTCCTATGAAAACCATCTCACCATTTGTATTACCAAATTTTAGGGGAGTTGCATTTGAGGATCCTGATAAGTTTTTATTCAATTTTAAGGTTCTATGCCAAACCTATGACTATACAAATGACAACCAAAACCTCAAAGTATTTCCTTCCATATTAAAATATAGCCTTACGATGGTTCATGAGCTTAGCACCTGATTCAATTCAAACCTGGGATACAATGAAAACAATATTTTTAGAGAAATACCAAGAATATTGTCAAGTAAAGAATCAAAAGGATGAATTGTTTAGGATAAAACAAGAAGAGGATGAAACCTTGGAAGACTACTTGGATATATTTTCCTTTGTCCATAAAATATGTGGAGGTGTCGAACCAGAACTTAGCAAAACCATATTCTTGAGAGGATTACAATACGAATCCAAAGAAGTATTGGATCTCATGGGAAAAGGAGATATAAGCACACTTGAAATTGGAGAAATACAAAACTTTGTAAAAATTATTCCTGTACAAAAAATAGAAGAAGAAAAATTGGTAACACAAATGTTTTGAAATAATTGATGGAAGAGTTTGCCAATCTTAAAACTTCTAGGGCATTTAAACACGATATTAGGTAAATTAAATGCAAAGACCAAATCTATTGAACCCTTAGCCATCTATTTTCCAAGATGTAGGAATAAACATGATCTCCATGAATGTCCTTTGAACAAAAAATTTATATCTACTATATGTAATCTTTGTGATAAAGGGGTTATTAATTCCACCATGTAAAAAAAATATTTGTGATAAAGGACATCTCATGGATCGATGCCAATTGTTACCAAGACTTAAGAATGTCTTAGAGAAACAATATCAACCTACAAAGGAACTTAAATTTATAGGACCAAGACAAGTGGATAGTTTCCCTCAGCACCCATACCAAAATACTTCTTGATTTCCATAATTTGAGGAAATAATCCTTTGTCAATGCCAAGGCCTAATTCAAAATCACAACCTTGGAATCAGCCACCATGGACATCATCTCAAGAATGGTCTCAACCTAGATGTATGAATCGATAATGGAGTCAAACACCATGGATGCGTACAAAAATGTAAGGATACCAATGGGGACCACAATATAAACCATACCAAGGGCAACATAGTTATAAAAATTAATAAAAAAAATTGTTGCCTGGTCCTGCTAAAAATTACCCTAAGGAAAAACAACAATCACAAAAACAAGTAAAACAACCCCTACTTTTGTCTCAACCTATGGTCAATCCAAATAACACTAGATAGGTAGCCCCTGTCTACATGGATGAACTAAAAGAAACAACCATGATAACTATTATTTATTGTGACAATATCCAATTACATTTGGGAAAGACACTGAATATACTCTACCTATCATTGTAGAAATGAGAGCCGAAGAAAGCAGACTAGATGACCCATCTACATCAAAACCACCACAACAAAATCTTGAAAATGAGAAATAAAAGAAAAACTTCCTCAACATAATTTTCCTTTTTCATCAGAACAAGTACCATATTCTAAATGATTTCAAAATTAAGAACCAATATCTTCAAAATTAGATGTGGTACAAGAATTGAAACATTTAAATATCACAATTCCTTTACTACAAGATATCAAAGATGTACCATTAATTAAAAAAATAGTTTAGGAACTATGTATTAGAAAACCAGGAAGGAAGAAGACAACATTATCTAAAACCATACAAGTATATGGGAAGTTAGAAGACCTACTTGTAGGAAAAATTATTCCACAAAAGTATGGTGATCAAAGAAGCCCTGTTGTCATAGTAGCCATAGGATCAATGCAAATATTTAATGTTTTGATTGAACTAGAGATAACTATCAATGTTATGAAAAAGGATACAATGCAAAGGTTATAATTAAACAACCTACATCCTACGTATACAATATTAGAAGTGGATGATAGAGCAATTGCCAAACCAGAAAGAATAATTGAAAATATTCCAGTATTAGTTTCATCATGGGAATATCCAATTGAATTTTTGGTATTACAACCTTGAAATATTGTTAATGGTTACCTAATAATTCTAGGAAGGCCTTGGATTACTACGAAAACAACCTTAATTTATAGTAGATTAGGAGATATGACCATTTTGATTGGAATTGACTCAAAGAAAATCTCTTTATATCCTCTTGCAAAACCTTCAATCAATTACTAGTAACCTATGGTTTCCTAAATTAGATGAAGAAAATGAAGAGAAAATTTCAATGTTAGCCACCATAGTCATGAAAGATCATGCTAAATAATTGGATCCATCTAAGAGGGTTATCTTTGAATAAGATATTGTCCTAATGAATAATTTGTATGATTCAGGATTTGAAGATGAATCAATTATCGTTAATCGATTACTATGGAAGGATGAACAATAAGAACTTGAACCATTACCATCTATTCCAATACAAGATAGTTATTTTAATTTACCACATGGATGGCATTGTCATATTCTCTCATATTTTTACTATCCCATATCAAATTTGATTCCATCATGAATTGTCTTTGATAAAGATACTCACATATTCCATTCTCTATTACAACACCATTGCCCACTCAACTCATTATTAAGTAATTTCAGAGGAATAAATTTGATACAACCTGGTACAAAGAAAATTGAAATACAACCGAATTTGTTTTGAATATCAATAATTGGTTGACAAATAACCAGGAGGAAAACTTATTTAATATATTGAGTTGACATATCAATGCTTTTGCATGGGAATACAAAGACATGACATGAATTCATCCAGATATATGTACTCATCAAGTTTATATAGAGGATGTTAAACTTGTAATATGACTATATGATGCAGGAGCATCCAACGGAAGGCAAAATACAGCAAAGTAAGAAAGTGTCACGATATCGCGACATGTCGGCCGAGAAGAAAAAGTGTCACGATATCGCAACATGTCGTGAAATCGTGACATTTAGCCGAGAGAAGGCTCGAGAAGGAAAAGTGTCGCGATATCGTGACATGTCGCATTTTCACGACTAGAAAACAAGATAAGGCACAAGAAAGAAAAATGCCGCGATATCGCGACATGTCGCATTATCACAACTGAAAGAGATGAAGAAGAGCAAGAGAGAAAAGTGTCGCGATATCACGACATGTCGCATTTTCACGACTCAGGAAGGAGAGAGAAAGCATGAAGCAAAAATGTCATGATATTGCGACATGTTGCATTTTTGCAACTCGGGAAGGACAGAGAAGATGCGGAGCAAAAATGTTGCGATTTCACGACATGTCGTGAAATCGCGACCGAAAGAAGACCAAAAGGGCCAGAGAAGAAAATATTGCGATTTTGCGACATGTCACAAAATTGCGACCGACAGAGCAGAAAGAAGGCAAGGAAGGAAACTGTAGTGATATCGCGACATGTCACGTTTTCATGACCCGAAATAGAGAAATAATGTAGAGAGCAAAGTTGTCGCGATATCGTGACATGTTGCGATTTCACGACCCAAAAGGCGAGGAGGAGTCAAAAAGGAAATATGTCGTGATATCGTGACATGTCACGATTTCATGACCGAAATGGAGAAAGAGGAGCCAAAAAGGAAAGATGTCACGATATCGTGACATGTTGCATTTTCGTGACCAAAGGACGAAAGAAAGCACAAAGGAGAAAAGTGTCGCGATATCACGACATGTCGCATTTTCATGACCAAAAGGCAAGGGAAGGCATAGGAGAGAAAAGTGTCGTGATATCACGACATGTCGCATTTTCATGACCAAAAGGTGAGGGAAGGTGCAGGAGAGAAAAGTGTCGTGATATCGTGACATGTCGCATTATCGCGGCCAAAAGGCGAGAGGAGGCGTAGGAGAGAAAAAGTGTCGTGATATCGTGACATGTCGCATTTTTGTGACTCGCAAAGGGCAGGAAGGCCGAAAAGCAAAAGTGTCGCGATATCATGACATGTCGCATTTTCACGACTTGCAAAGGGTAGGGAAGGTAGTAAAGCAAAAATGTCGCGATATCGCGACATGTCACGTTTTCACGACCAAACAAAAGGAAAGGAAATGCAGGTGGTTATAGGGGCCATTATAGAAGAAATTATCGAGCAATGGGTATCCCGAACGTCATCATGGGTTGACAGGTGGACAGAGTCTAAAATGGTAGCACTGGACAAGCATGTGGCACCAAGGTGCAGTGAAAGCAGACGAAGACCAAGAGTCGGAACGTTTCGAAAGCCAGAACAACAAAGAGGCATGGGAGATGAAACGGAGAGTCATGCCAAAAAGTTTAAAAGAGGGAAGCAAAGACATGTAGAGGGTGGGAAAACTATGAGACAGAGTTGTAGACGTAAAGGCGCGAGGGCCATTATGGACCTGTTTGGGCTATTTTTCTTCCAAGGCGGAAGATGTTGTAATAGAAACTATCTTTCAAGATAAAGGAATTTATTTGGCAGACTGCTGCCATATTTGTAATATTTTTCCAATTTGATGAATGAGAACATAGATTTGGCATGAGCAATTTGGCTCCCCATCAAATGGTATCAGAGCAAAAATTCTTGAGTGTGTAAACAGATCACCGGACGTGAGGCAGTTTACACTAGGATCTGTGGTGAAGGGTTGTGAGAAGAGAGTGAGGAAGAATGCCTCCACGAAGAAACCATGGTGGTGGAAGAAATGTGGTACCTAAAGAATATTTTAGAGTTTTGCAGAGGCAAGTGCAAGCCCTGCAAGAGGAGTTGTGAAGAGGGGTTGAGTCAAGGAGAGAAGACCATAGTGAAGATGAAGCTTGGGAGGTTGATAATCCATCAGAAGAAGAAGAAGCAATGGATCCTACAGAAGCTAGATTAGTTAAGGCCATATCTCAGATTGGGAAGAAGCCAAAGTTTGATATATCCATGTATTCTAAGAATCTCAATCCAGAGGAGTTGATTGATTGGATCAATGATTTGGAGGAATATTTTGAGTATGAGGAGGTTGTCGATCCAGATCGGATCAAATTGGCAAAAATGAAGTTGAAGGGCAATGCTAGCGTATGGTGGAAAGGAGTGTAGCTAGAAAGAAATAGAAGCGAAAAGGAAAAGATAACCAGATGGGATCGAATGGTAGAGAAGTTGAAGAGACAGTTTATTCCTACGGATTATGAATTGGACCTATTGAGAAAAATGTAGAGTTTAAGACAGTCAAACAAATTTGTCAAAGAATATGCATAGGAGTTTTACTAGATCTCAATCAGAACTGGCCATTCTAAGGCTAACAAGGAGAAGGTAGCTCGTTACATCAATGGATTGAGAACTAGTATTCAAGAAGAGTTGAGTCTGGTTAGGATTAGCACCATTGAGGATGCTTACCAGTTTGCTCTAAAAGTTGAAGAGAAGCTGAACAGAAGATTTGAAGGCAAACAAAGAGGAAGAGGCCGAGGTGGAAGAATAGATGGAGGACGAGATGAGAAGAAATAAGAAGCTAGCTGCAGTCAGGATCAGAAGGGGGATAATGATTACAGACCCCGTAACTAGAACAATGGTTACCAAAGAGGAAGAGGTAGATATGGAAGAGGAGGATTTCGTGGAACCTATTTCCATTGTGGAGAAGAGGGACATCGGGCGTATGAGTGTCCCCAACACCAAGAGAGGATGAATAGGAGGCCTGAGGGTCATGCCAGAGCTGCTATAGTAGATGAAGGTGCTGAATCAAAACATTCTAAGGAGGTAGAGAGAGGAGAAGTTATGGTCATAAGGAGAACCTTGTTGAATGAGGAGAAAGAACCAGACTAGAGGAAGAGCCTGTTCCGCACAAGGTGCAGAAGTTTGGGTAAGGTCTGTAATATCATTATAGATAATGGTAGTACTGATAAATTGGTCTTAGAAGAAATGGTTACTAAGTTATAGTTAAAGAGGAGAAGCCACCCGCATCCATATCGGATTGCGTGGTTACAGAAAGATCATAGAGCATTAGTCAGTGAGCAGTGTTTAGTTAAATTTCATATTGGAACTTATCAAGATGAGGTCCTGTGTGATGTTTTACCTATGGATGCTTGCCATGTGTTGTTGGGAAGGCCATGGCAATTTGACAGACGTGCGGTGCATGATGGGCATGCGAATACCTACTCTCTGACGAAATATGGAGTGCGTCACAAGTTGAGGCCATTGAAGGAGATGGATGAAAAGAGTTTGATGACAATAATGAGAGTGGAAGTTGTGGGATTTGAAGAACTTAAGGGTTTGTACCCTGTAGATCCAGATTTTGCTGAAGCTAGGAGAGCTTGTACAGCCCCAGTTAAAAAGAAGGTGATAGAATAGTACAAAAGTGAAGGTCACTTCTCAATCCACCCTGGTTGTCTGATGCAGGAGCATCCAATGGAAGGCAAAATACAACAAAGTAAGAAAGTGTCATGATATCGCGACATGTCGATCGAGAAGAAAAAGTGTCGCGATATCGTGACATGTTGCAAAATTGCGACATTTAGCCGAGAGAAGGCTCGAGAAGGAAAAGTGTCACGATATCGCGACATGTTGCATTTTCGTGACCAGAAAACAAGAGAAGGCACAAGAGAGAAAAATGTCACGATATCGCGACATGTCGCATTATCACGACTAAAAGAGATGAAGAAGAGCAAGAGAGAAAAGTGTCGCGATATCGCGACATGTCGCATTTTTGTGACTCAGGAATGAGAGAGAAAGCGCGGAGCAAAAATGTCATGATATCACGACATATCGCATTTTTGCGACTCAGGAAGGATAGAGAAGACGCGAAGCAAAAATATCGTGATTTCATGACATGTGAAATCGCAACCGAAAGAAGACCAGAAGGGCCAGAGAAGAAAATGTCACAATTTTGTGACATGTCGTGAAATCGCGACCGACGGAGCAGAAAGAAGGCAAGGAAGGAAACTGTCGCGATATCGCGACATGTCACGTTTTCATGACCCGAAATAGAGAAAGAAGGCAAAGAGCAAAGTTGTCATGATATCGCGACATGTCACGATTTCATGACCCGAAAGGCGAGGAGGAGTCAGAAAGGAAAGATGTCATGATATCGTGACATGTCACGATTTCACGACCGAAATGGAGAAAGAGGAGCCGAAAGGGAAAGATGTCATGATATTGTGACATGTCGCATTTTCATGACCAAAGGACGAAAGAAAGCGCAAAGGAGAAAAGTGTCACGATATCGCGACATGTCACATTTTCGTGACCAAAATGCGAGGGAAGGCGCAGGAGAGAAAAGTGTCGCAATATCGCGACATGTCACATTTTTGCGACCAAAATGTGAGGGAAGGTGCAGGCGAGAAAAGTGTCGTGATATCGTGACATGTCGCATTATCGCGGCCAAAAGGCGAGAGGAGGCGCAGGAGAGAAAATGTGTTGCGATATCACGACATGTCGCATTTTCATGACTCGCAAAGGGCAGGAAGGCTGAAAAATCAAAAGTGTCATGATATCGCGACATGTCGCATTTTCGTGACTCACAAAGGGCAGGAAGGCAGTAAAGCAAAAATGTCGTGATATCACGACATGTCACGTTTTCACGACCAAACAAAAGGAAAGGAAAGGCAGGCGGTTACAGGGGCCATTACAGAAGAAATTGTCAAGCGATGGGTATCATGAATGTCATCATGGGTTGACAGGTGGACAAAGTCTAAAATGGCAGCACTGGACAAGCATGTGGCACCAAGGTGCAGTGAAAGCAGACGAAGACCAAGAGTCGAAATGTTTCGAAAGCCAGAACAACAAAGAGGCACAGGAGATGAAACAGAGAGTCATGCCAAAAATTTTAAAAGGGGGAAGCAAAGGCATGCAGAGGGTGGGAAAATTTTGAGACAGAGTCGCAGACGTAAAGGCGCAAGGGCCATTCTGGACCTGTTTGGGCTGTTTTTCTTCCAAGTCGAAAGATGTTGTAATAGAAACTATATTTCGGGATAAAGGAATTTATTTGGCAGACTGCTGCCATCTTTGTAATATTTTTCCAATTTGATGAATGAGAACATAGATTTGGTGTGAGAGATTCGTGTCCCCATCACTATAGTGGATATTGAACCCTACTTTGTGCAATATTATGAAATATGAAATTAAAAAATTGCTAGAAGTAGGATTCATCTACCCCATTTTTGATAGTCGATGGATTTTGCCATTGGTTATTGTTCCAAATAAAAATGGAAAGTTGTGAGAGTGTGTTGACTATAGAGAACTAGATAAAGCTACACATAAAGACCTTTTTCTATTACCATTCATAGATCAAGTGTTAAACATGCTCACTGGGAAGAATTATTTTTGTTTTATCGATGGATTTAGTGGTTATAATCAGATTGAAGTAGCACCTAAATATTAGGAAAAAATAATCTTTACTTGCCCATGAGAAACATTTGCTTATAGATTTTTACCTTTTGGACTGTGCAATGGCCCAAAAACTTTCCAATAAGCATTTCTTGATATTTTATCTAACTTGACCAATGATTGTGTCAAAATCTACATGGATGATTTCATAGTATGTGGCAAAATGTTTGATGAAACTCTTGAAAATATTGACAAGATTTTGACACAGTGTGAAACTTACAATCTATCCCTAAACCTTGATAAATATTTTATGTTGATGGATGAAGGCATCATTCTTGGACATCATATCTCATATAGAGGAATACAAGTATATCCTAAGAATATTGAGATTATCAAAAAGTTTCCTGCACTCCAAATACAAACAAATGTTAGGAGTTTCTTGGGACATATTGGTTTATATCATCGATTCATTAAGAACTTTAGTACCATTACAAACCCTATGTTTTCCTTGTTGACTAAAGATTCATAATTCAAATAGACAAAAAAGAGTCATATTGCATTTGATACTTTAAAAGAAGAATTGACCACTACACTTGTGTTATGCGGTCCAAATTGGAAACTTTCATTTCACATTGAGGCCGAAGTTGAAAATGGAGAACATTATGATATCTATTACATTAGAAAAAACTTATCAGGAGTTGAAAAGATTTATACTACTACCAAAAATGAATTCTTAGTAGTAGTATATACCATTAAAAAATTCCATCACTATATCATGAGATATCAGGTATTTGTTCATACAAATTATGTTGTAATCAAATACCTTATGAACAAACCTTTAGTTAGTGGTCGAATAATAATATTGTTGCTACTATTACAATAATTTGCCATCACTATCATAGACAAACCAGGAAAAGATAATGTAGTAGCTAAATTTTTATCCAGACTAAATGTCATAGGAGAAGATGAACCAATAGAGGAATTTTTATTGATGAGAGGTTATTTGCAATTTTAGCACAATCACCATGGTTTGCTGACATTGCCAACTATCTAGAAACATGAAAATTTCCCTCTCACTTTACTTGAGAAAAATGATGATTGATAAACCAAAGCTCATCATTTCAGTGGATCAATGGTCTACTATTTAAATGTGGACCTAACTATATTTTACATTGATGTATTTGATGAGATGAGGTGTATGAAATTATTTCGGCATGTCATGATGAACCATCAAGAGGATATTATTCAATAAAATGCACCATTAGAATTTTTTTGGGAATAGATTATTATTGGCCCTCACTTCATAAGGATGTAAAGAAGTATGTATGACATTGTGATTCATGTCAAATAATGGGTAAACCAACTACCTTGAATGAAATGCCTCGACAACCTCAAGTGGTTTTTATCCTGGACATTGTTGTTCGATCCTAAATATGTTGATTTTCTTGATAAGTTACAAACTTGGTAGCTAGGACCATATCAGATTGAAGAAGTGTTAAAAAATGGAGTTGCTCAACTTTATCCTTTTGATGATTCAAGGAGTAAATTTGTGGTAAATGGGCATCATTTATGAGTGTACCATAAGCCATTGACAAAGGAAATTGGTGGGAAATTGGTTTTTGTTTATGAGTGTACAATTTGCAAAGTCTGACCAATGTGATAGAAAAGGCTTCCTCTTCCTGAATGATAACATCCTTGAAAAATAATAGAAGGTTGAAAACAAAAAATGACAACCTCTTTTAATGAGAATACAATAAAAATGAATAATTCATAGTTAAAACCTTTCTAAGGTGCTATTGAGTTAAGGTTACATGAAAATTTGTTTGTGTCTTGTTTGCCTTTTTTTTATATTTATCATTGTACAAATCCTAATTATTGCACTTATATAATATATTTTTAGGTTTCAGAAAGCCTACACAATCAACAAAATGATCCAAAGAGTGCATGAAAACCTTTCAAGATAGTAGGGTGTGTATTTATTTGATTTTACCATTAGTTAGCCTTAACATTATTTGAATAATGATTGAATGCTTGGCATAACTGTATAAAAAATTGACAACAATTGAAATACCCCACTAAAAAACCCAAAATATATCCTATTCTATATTTGGTTATAAGAAATTTAGTTCCAACAGATTAAAAAGTAGATAAAATAGATGCTTCAAAATGATAAGACACATAGGTTTGGCTGGGTTCACATGTGCAAAAAAATTTCAAAATAATTTTTACACGTGTCTAAAAATTTTTAAATGCTCCACTTAGAATCTAGATTTGATGGTATGAATTATAGATATGACGAACTGCATCTCAGTGTTTCCAATGGATCCAACAGTTCACCACACTTTGTCAGACCCAATTATTTGCATCTGCACATTATTGAGTTTGATAATCCACACATGTTAGCCATTTGGAATCATGATCAAAGGTGTCCCATCAGGTTTTGCACCTGGACACCCTTTTGATAATATGTGACCGCATGATTTTGATAAAGATGTGGTATCAAAAAACATGGGTGACAATGCCATACGTTTTCAAAAGCATGAGGGTTGAATAAAAAACTCTAGATCATCGATTGGGAAATCAATTACCTGTATTTAATTACATGGAAAAACCACTTTATCAGCATGATGCATGGGACTTCTTACCAAAAACCACCTTTATCCATGTCGAGTGTTAAAATTTTGTGGCATTCAATTCACCATCTTCCATGTGTCTATTTGGTCTATGATAAGTATGTAAAACCCACGTGTGGGTTTTCAAATAGGTTTTTGCGATATTTTAGAGTAATTAACCTTGCTCAAGTATGATCGTAACCCATGCTCTGCAACCACAAGATAAAAGATGCAAATAGAAAAATAATAAATAAATGTATAGTTCAATTGAAGGACTGAGTGGAGAATTATAAAAAAAATTAATAGGGCATATTGAAGTTGCAAAATTTAGAGAAAAACATGTAGCAAACCAATATGGGTGGACAAAAGCAGAAAACCAAACTAGACAACATCGAGGAACTACAACATCATCTTGAAATTATCAAGATTTTTAGCATGCAGTGTGGATGAGATTCTTCTAAAAATTTTATGGTCATTCAAAAGGGGTGGTAGAAAAGTTTTACACATTGTGAAACAACCGAGAGACCATAAATGGAATGCAGATTGAGGTAATCCCATTGTTCTCAGTCAAAGTCTTGAACTTCCTTTTGAGGGAATGGAATTAATTAAATATTTTAAAGCAAAATTGCAAAAATAGTGAATACTTTTAAAGAAAATTGGGACCCTAAACCCCAAATGCATATTAGTAACTACATATGTAAGGGGGTAAAGAGGACTAGTCTAAAACAACCATGGGATGAGGTTGCCACATAGGTAATTCGGTACTTGACTTGTGAAGGTTAGTTTGTTGTGTTATTTGGGCACCACATCAAGCTATTAAACTACCTAAGACATGCTGTAAGTAGACCTAAAATTAGGATTAAAATACCTTTATATCTACACCAGATCTTGCATGATATAGCATAACATTTTTAAGAAGGGCAAATATTAGTTAGGCACCATGGCCCGATTAATTTGGTATGTAAACACCATTTTAGAAGAAATCCTAAAAATTTTAATAGGTTTTTTGAGTTTTAGGAAGAGTATTACCCCTCCAAAACTACTCAAAAAAGGAAGAATCAGGGACTAGTAGTAGGGCATAAGCCCTTGTTGCAAAATCTAGAAGTAGGACCACTTATAAAAATAAAACTAAACAATAAAAAAATATAGGAATCCCATCACCTAGAAAATTAGAACCTACTGCAACAAGGCTAGAAGATAGAAAAAGGAAATTTGAAACAACCCCTACAGAGAAAAGGACTAGAAGGGTTGTTATCAAAGCAAAGGATACCGAGGTGTCTGCTCAGGTAGATATATCTATCTAGCAAGAGCCTTCTGATTCAAGTATATTAGAAGAATATTTTGATCATGCAAAATTATTTACCATAGAGGAGGATGCTACTCAGGAAGTCTCTTCTTACATAAAGGAAGAGTACTAATTAGAAAAATAATTTTAGATAGGAAGGACTAGGTTTACTGCTAGGAGACAGGCTAAGGAAACCAGGGGCGAAGGAAACATGTAAAAAAAGGGGACACAATAGCCCAAAAATTAGGTGAGATCAACTGGACAGGTAGTAAGATCTATTAAAAATATTTCTATTGAACAAGAAGGAGAGGAGATTGGGAAGCAACATACTACACCAATACCACCTCCTCTCAAAAGGAGCCTAAGGTAGACATAAAATGCAACCACTTAGGAAAAATAGGAAACACCCCCTGAGACCTCAAAACAAAGAAAGAGAAAATTGGTTTAGGAGGATGAGGAAGATGATCAAGATATTGAAGTTCCTACAGAAATATAACCAATGCAAGAGGATTTCCCACTTGACATGACAATTCCCACCTGCTCCTCAAAGCCAATAGAACAAAAAATAACTGCAAAAATGGAGCTAGAATATCCCATGAAAGTTACTAGGGTAATAATTAAGACAACAAAAATGGATAGAATAGGTAGAAGAGATTATCAAGGAGAAGGATAAATATATATGAAAATTAATAGAAGATATCTATGAGCTAAAGGACAAAATGGGAGAACATGGAGGTACACCTGAACCCATCTAGGGTAAAGAGGCAACATAGATTCTGCTCAATTTGGTAGAATATGTCAAAAAGCTAAATTAACAAGAAACGACTCCATCACACCCTAGTAGGATTGAAGCTACTATTGTAGAATAGGAACACACCCCATCTACTCATATTATGGATACTATTTCTATAGAATGAGGTCAGAAGAAGTAGTGTTTTTTTGAAGGGCAGGAAAAGAGGCCATGGATGGTGGAGAATTCTCTAGGTAGAAAGAAGATGCTCTAAAGCATGAGCAAAAATAGGTTTTAGAGGAACAAGCATTAACATATTCAAACTCCAAAACATTCAATAAAGGAGGAAGCTCCAAAATATCAAACACATGAAGAAGCACTAGAACGACAATAGGAAGAGACTCTAGCACAATAAGACACATAAATGATAGCTCCAAAGCATGGTATCATAGTTCATACAACTTTAGAATTACATATTGGGGTAGGATAATCTAGAATACCAACTGAAGAAGAAGTCAAACAGGTGATTACAAAATATATAACTATAACTCAAGCTATAGGAATCAAAGTACAAAATGAAATTCCTCTAAAGCTTAGTACTCCAATAGCGATTGCACCTCAATATAACATGGTTTCTTTAATATATCATAATGTAATAGTGGAAAGGTGGATGACCCACTACCACACTTTTAGAGGAACTTCTTTTAAGACTATCACCATTGGAGGAGTAAAAAAAAAAATAAGCAGAGGAAATAACAATTCTACAGAACAAGGTGAGAGACCAGTAACACATAGTAGAATAGGTAGTATAGTGTAGGAGGTCTACCAAGATTTATAAACTAATCCTCAAGGAAAAATACCACAGATTGTAGGTAATGAGAATCTATTCTGACCTCTCTTATGACCTGTCATTTGAGCGACAATTAATTGATGCATTTTTACAAATCCCTAAGGAACAAAAAAATATACTTTGTGAATTCTATTTGCATAAGTTTTTAGTGGTGGAGGATGTTCATCTACATAGGATATGTCCAAATTAAAACCTTTACCTTCTAAACAACCAAATATATTGGCAAAGTGAATGACAATAGTATAAGACAATGGAAATAGGACCTAGACTCCTACTCAGACATGACCAACCTAACCTAAAAGCATTAATTATTCAACACTTCTCTCTGATGGGAAATGCAAACATCAGAACTACTTATCTTGAAAACCTTAGAGAAAGTGTAGCTAATTTTTAAAATTTCTATAGAGAACACTTTGATAATGCAGGGTCAGCATCCATTAATAGATGGGGTGAACTGCTTATTTCTTTGAGGAAAAGAGAGCCCATATCACCAACCAATCTAATGTGGTCTTGTAGGAGGGCAGTAACACTAGTAGAAGTGATGCTTGCAATGAAACATGAGTGGATAGGTCTTCATTTTAGGCCACCCACCATACTTACACCAGTGCCCTACTATTTTGATTCAGATCTAGAGCCAAAACAACAATTTCAAAATTGGTTGGTACTTGGTAGAGATAAAAAGAAATAGAGGAAATCATTCTCTGAATCAAAAATTTTGGGAAAATATGCATAGGAAACTAGACCTGAATTCTATTGTGGCCTACCAAAATACATAAGGGCATGCATCGGGTTAAGTAGAGGGGAATAATGAGACCAAAATGTCTCACTATTTTAATGATATCATACATAAAGAATACTATTTTTGTCTAAATTCTAAGTGTAATGCCAAATACTTTGATTATTGTGCACGATAATGTTAATGTTAGCATAATAAAATGATGAGAAATATTATTCTACTATTTAGATAATTTTTTTTTTTGCATTTTTGTGATAAATTCTACATAATTTTCAGTATTTAGTAGGAATAAATAAGGCTTAGAAAAGAGCAATATGAATGAAGATCTTAGTGTAAATTTGACCATCTAACATGCTAATTTTTTTGAATAATTCTATAACTCTTCATTTTTTAAGATGATGTGGCACCCAAATAATCAAAACTACACCAAATTTGAACTATGTAGCTTGCTATAGCAGAACCTATAGGTTTTGCTCTGAAATATCTAGGCAACAAGCTGCAAGATCATAGATAATGGGTGTTGCACAACAAATTGGGGTTAAACTTACTTTATTAGCATTAAGGAGATAAATGAGAATATTTCCAAGCATCAAAGATCAACCTAACAACCAATTATCGGAGCATTTGAATACAACAAATAATTAGCTGCATGTTTCAAAGTAGTTGCAAGAATTCCTACAATAAAAGTAGAATTAGTTTCTAACAAATTTCCAAGGAGGAAAGGTGAACTGGTGAGTTGGGATGAAACATGAATATTTGTAAGATCTTCCACATCATTTGGAGGTGTAAAAACACAAGAATCTATCCATAATAGATTTTTGTCATAATTTTGGATAAGTTAATTGTTGACTACAGAATTGAAGGAATCAAGAAACAACATAGCATTTCTATTTTAACTCTCAAATGTAAGTAGAAAAATTGGAGGATTTAATATAAATACTCATTTTTTTCCCTTATTGAATGCTAATAGGAAAATAGAACATGAATCTATGAATTAGTCAACAATTATTGTAACAATCAAATAGTCAATAAAGTGCAGTATTTTTAGACCAACTTATTTTGTAGTATTTCATGTTAATTTGATCTCGTAATTTAGCTTAGGATTCTATGAGTTTAAACCTTCTACTAGACCTAAGAGCAAGGGCTTACTCTCAAGGTTGGTGGAGGGAGAGTTGTACTATAATTGCAAGTTTTATTACTATTTTTCTGTCATTTCTTGCAATAGATTAAATACTCTGTTTCCCATGTTTCTCCCCTATTTTCTCCTTTTTTGCATATTTTTATGTTTTGTCTCCTTCATAGTTAGATTATTTCCATTCATTTTGTATTTTCTATTTCTATCAAAGAATTATTATTTCAAAATTTCATTTATGTTTTCAGCATTTTAATTATGTTTCATTGTTTTAGTTTATCGAAATTTAACTTTCCAAATATTTTACATTTTTGTCCTTTCAATTTTAGCACTTTACTTTTTTGTAATTTCAATTTCAGCAAATGTAATTTAGTATTTTTGTAGCAAGTCGAATTCCTACAACTAGTTAGTTTTCCTTATGTAAGTATGTTATTTAGCTTAATTTCTACAAAGACATTGTGATTCCCTATTTTGGATTAGTAGCCTAGTGCCCTGATTTCTAAGCCATAATTCCAGCATTCTCTATCATATATAGCCTTGGACATCACCCTGAATTGACAAATGAATTAAATGATGAACATTAATGACACTCATAATCCATTAAAAATATGATAAGCACATTGTTCAACAACATTAAATTCAATTTGTTTTTCCCTTTCTATATTTAAAGGTTTTACATGTGGTAATTTGATGATGTTCACTTCTAAAGTTTGTTCTAAAATCATCGAGGGAGGTAGATATAACTTAGTGTATTGTATTATAGGTCTCTCTTATTTATTCAAAACAAGTTTCTAGAGGACCATCATCGTACCTCCACTATTTTTATTTGGCCTAGAGTCTATGACTCTGCTTCTTACAACATGTTTATTTTTATATTGTCCTTTTTGATTAAAATTCTTGTCTTTTTGAACTTTAATTATCCCTTTCTAACAAGGGTGGACTCTAATTGCTTAGCCAATTGAATGACATGTTTGAAGGAGTGTATTATGGTAATTTTTAGAGGATAGGAGAGGTTTTAATTGAGGTTTTTATTGAAAACACCAAGAGGTATTTCAAAGGGGGATTGTATTCTAGTTTTACTACCAATGGCATCCATCTTTTAGTTGGTACAAGTCGACAGGGGTGGAAATTTCTTCTATGTTTATGGCAAATTGTTGAATAGTTTTTTGCCTAATTCCCTAAAGCTCTTAAGAGAATGAGGTAATAGTTAAAAGTACCATTCTAAAATCAATCCTAAAATACTATGGGAGAATAATTTTAGCAAAAAAAGTTTGTCATATGCTATGCTAACACAGGAAAGCATGACAAGTTTTATATGGTTTATAATATCACCTCAACCTTCATACTTAGGAATCTTAGGAACCTCAAAATGGTGGGGGAAAGGTTGATTATCTATGAGTGGATCTAGTGGTTGGTTGCATATATAATCAAATGTGCTAATTTATTTTGAGAACCCTTGAAGTGAAGACACTTGTTGGGTTAATTTTTGGACCTACAATATAAGAGCTCGAACTTTAGGTAAAATTTGATTTTCTAAAGTTGAGGGATTCTATAAGGATGAAAAAAGGTTTGGAATGCTTATCAAAGGATTGGTTTGTGTATGTTGAAGTAGAAAAGGATTTGAAGAAATTTTGATTGGATTAGTTAAGGTATATATTTAATTAGGCATGGTCATTGTTCCAAAACTATTAAGATTGAATAGGTCTATAGAATTAGAGAGGGGAGGAATAAAATTATACATGGTTCCTTTTTCAATGTTTGGAAAAGGTGTTTGTTAGGAAACTACTATTAAAAATAAACACACTCACACAAATATTACAAATAAACATAAGCTCATAACACAACTATGAAATATAATTGTAGAAAAGAATAGTCTCACTAATCACACAAAATCATGGGCCACTTTAATGGGGTAACCTACTTCAATTATTTTATTCAATATGCTAAAAGATAAATGTTGGACATTTTGAGTCCCTAAGCCAAAGTTGTCATTGATGTCAAGATGCCAGTGAGAGTTCTTCTTCAGTTCGAGTGCAAAGTTTAATGGAAGTTTATAATGGGTTAAAATATTTTATTTTACACCCAAAAAGATTGGGTCAGAAAGAGGTTTTTATTTCTCCATGGAAGCAATTCATCCGAAGCATTGGAAGGTTAAAAATATTATAATTGTTATTATAATACTTACCAAAGTGGTAAAAATCTAATTAAATATTATAATTTTTAATTATAATATAATTAGATTTTAAAGGATAAAGTTCATTTGATTAAAACCCTAAGGTTGGGTTTTAGAAAATTAAAATATATTCGAGCGCAAAGTTTTTAGAGATTAAAAACCCAAAGGTTGGGTTTTACTAAGGCTTTCGAAGCCTTAGAGCGCCGACGTGATGCATTCAAATCAAAGCACCGACGTCCTAGACAAAGGAGGAGGGAAATATAAATATATGCCCAAAGTTGTTCATTAATTATCCTTGCTCGAATGAAATTTGTGTGGCATATGCGAAAATGAGCTCGTGTGGTTTAAAACATTTGGCAAAGGAAGCAAAGGATAACACGGAGAGAGACCACCCCCAATTCGCATTGGGCAGTGTGGCCTAGTGGCAGCTTGGAGAGCATGAAGGCGTTGAGAGCACGGAGGTCATGCGTTCGATTCTCATGAAGTGGTTTTTGGTGGCAGTGTTGTGGAAGCGCCCAAGGCGCACGTTTTTGTTAAACATGGGCAAGGAGAAGCGCAAAGAGGAAGCACATGGTGCTTCCCCTTTGCGAACGAGCGTGTAGCTCATGTGGCAACCTTAGCCATGGCTAAGGCGCTCACGGTGAGGGCAAGTCATGGGGTCGAAACCCCTTGACGTAGGTACGAATTTTTAATTAAAATTTTATGATTTATGCCCTAAGGTTGGAGTGATAAGGTTGTTCTAAAGTTTATTAATTTTTAATAAACTTTATTAAATAAAGGTTGTGGTGATTGATTTTTGAAGGTGAAGTGTTGATGATTATTTGAGTTCTATAATTTGGAAATTGTTGTTTTGAGAGTTATGTTTTAGGAGGTATAAGGAGTTATAATAAAGGCTTAATTGAGATTTATTTTAAGACTTGTTGGCTATTATTTTTTATAAGGGTTTCTTCTAAAAGGACTTTGGTGGATGTTAAAATTAAGTTGGAGTAATAAGGTGTTATTGAGTTATTATTTTTGTATTGTGATTTTTATTGAAGTCTTCTAACCCTTATTGAGATTGGAAAAGAGAAATTTGTGAGTGTGGCAGATTTGTGAGATCAACTCCTTGACATCAAAAAGGTATGGGCAAATTCTTCTTTGGTTGAGTTGATTGATTGGCTTTATTGAAAATTAAGTTTGGAGTGAAAAGGACTTGATTAGGGTTTCCTTTTCGAAAGTGGTTGAGTTATTGCTTCAAGGTTTTCTGATTTGAGAGTTGAGATTAAAACCTTGTTTTATTAGCATTGTTGTTGAGATCATTGGTTGAGTGAAGTGTTTGAGTTAATGCTTCAAGGTTTTCTAAAATTGAGAGTTGTGATTAAAACATTGTTTGATGAGCATGGTTGTTGAAGTGAGTTGTTATGCAAAGAACTTGAACTAGGGTTTGAAAAGATCATGAGTATCATTGTTATGTGAGATTTATTGTTGAGCATTGTTGGAAATATTTTGAGTTGGATGATACATGCTTGGACTAGGGTTTGTGAGCAAGAGTTGTTTCTTGAGTGATTGGTTGAGTAGAGTTGATTGAGCCTAGTCAAGTGGATGTATGAAGTGATTGTTCAAGTTCCATAAAATAAACTATTCTATATTCTGATTTGAGTTGAGATTGAGTTTGTGAGAATAGAACATATTGAGTCTCTAACAATTCTCTTTATGCTTCTATGAGATTGAGTTTGAAAGTGATTGAGTTTTGAGAATAGAACATATTGAGTCTCTAACAATTCTCTTTATGCTTCTATGAGATTGAGTTGAGAAAGTGATTGAGTTTTTGAGAATAGAACATATTGAGTCTCTAACAATTCTCTTTATGCTTCTATGATATTGATTTGAGAAAGTGATTGAGTATTGAGTATAGAACATATTGAGTCTCTAACAATTCTCTTTATGTTTCTATGAGATTGGACAAGTTCTGTGTGGACTTGTTAAGCAGATTTGAGGTAAGTCTTTGAGAAGACTTGTGGACTGATTTTGTGTGAGCTTTTGTGGAAGCTTACAATATAGATTTGAGCAAGTCCTAGAGAGGACTTATTGAGTAGATTTGGACAAGTTCTGTGTGAGCTTGTTGAGTAGATTTGGATAGGTTCTGTGTGGACCTATTGAGTAGATTTGGATAGGTTCTGTGTGGACCTATTGAGCATATTTGAGTAGGTTCTGAGTGGACCTATTGAGCAGAGTTGTGCAGGTTTTGTGTGGACCTATTGAGCATATTTGAGTAGGTTCTGAGTGGACCTATTGAGCATATTTGTGCTAGACTTACTGGACTATGTTTAGTGTAGATTTGAGTGGACTTGTGCTAGACCGATTGGACTATGTTTAGTGCAAGAGATTGAGTAGAGTTGTGCTAGACCGATTAGACTATGTTTAGTATAGAATTGAGATAGAGATTTGGAGGTGATAGAGTAGAGAGGATAGAGTCTCTAGTGGATAGAGATCCATCAGCCAGGACATTGAGGATAGGTCTTCTGAGTGAGGACAAGAGTCTTCAAGTGGAGAGAGATCCACTAGTCAGTGTAGTGGAGGTAGTGTCTTCTAGAGGATCACCATCTAGAGTAGAGGAGAAAGAGTTCTCCTATGGATAGAGATCCACAAACTTGATTTAGGGGATCAACATCTCCTTTGGACAGAGGTCCATAAACATTGTAATTGGGAAGGATTCCCAAGAGATTGATTGAGAAAATTTAGTGAAATATTTTCTTCATGGAAGTAGCCATCTTTGGGTGAACCACGTAAATTGTTGTGTCTCTATTATGTGTGGTGTTGTGTACATTGCTTTGATTACTATTATTGATATTGCTATATTTACATTGCATATATTGGTTTGAGAGAAAAAGTAAAAAGTGCTCTTATATTGTTCACCCCCTCTCAATATAAGCTTATGTTCTTCAATTGGTATCAGAGCGGGTTCCTTCAGAAGAGTTTGATAGCTTGAAGGAAAAGTGGTCAAGAACACAATGGATCAAAAGGATCAAAGGGATGGGTCCATCAATAATATAGTACCAGTATTTGATGGAAGTGACTTCTTGTATTGGTGTATGCTGATGAGGTTTCACTTGATGGCACTTGGCAATGAAGTTTGGGATGCAGTGGAACTTGGATATGATTCAATAGTCAATCCTCCTACAGATAAGGAAGGTAAGCTTCTAATGCATGCAAATTCAAGAGCTATGAATGCAATTATAAAAGGGTTGCATAGATCAGAATCTATGAAGGTTATGGATTGTAAAATAGCAAATGAAATGTGGGAACTACTGCATGACATATATGAAGGAGATAAAGGTGTCAGGAAAGCTAAGATCAAAAATCTCAAAGGAGAATTTGAAAATCTAAGAATGCGGGATGATGAAAATATTCATGACTATCTCAGTAAGATTGATGAACTTGTACATGAGATGAGAGGTCTTGGAATGAAGGTCGATGAATCTGATGCTTGTGATAAGATCTTGAGAACTCTTCCAAAAAGGTACAGTGAAAAGGTCTCTGCTATAGAAACTTCAATTGATAGTGATAGTCTGACAAGAAATTCTTTACTTGGCATGCTTACAACTTTTGAGATAAGAACAAAAGATCCTATCCCTCCGAAAGAGGTTGCTTTCAAAGCAAACAAGAAGATAAAGGGTAAGAAGTCAGAATCAAGCAGTGAGTCATCCAATGATGAAGAAGCAAATTATGGTAGAAGAGATAAAGGTTCCAGAAGACCCATAGATCTAAGATCTGTTAAGTGTTTCAATTGTGGAAAGTATGGACATTTTGCAACAGATTGTAAAGAGCCAAAGAACAACAATGGTGAAGAAAAATAGGATCACAAGTACAGGGAATCAGAAAGACACAGGCACCAAAAGAAAAGCAAATATGGACAAAGCAGACAAGGAAGGAAGTTCTTTCGAAGACAAAAGAGGAGCTACTATGCGGACAATGCAAGTAAGTACTCAAATGATAGTGATGCTAGTTCTTCAGATAATGATAGAGATGAAGTCCTATTTATGATTGAAGAAAAAGAACTAGTTAAGAAAAGGACTCCAGTTATTCTCAAGTGTTTTAGATGTGGTAAATTTGGACATCTTGAAGATGATTGTACAAGGGATGGTTATAGTTTCAGTGATGATGAATATGAGAATGCACTTGAAGGACCAGATGAAAATATTCTAATGGATTTAGAAGAAGAAGTAAGTGATCCTATAGAAGATAAGCCAAAAGAAAGTAATGATGTGGACAAAGGTAAAAAAATAGAGGATTATTCAATAGAGAATGGTTATGATCTCAAGGGAGAACTTATCTATGCCCTTGACATGGTAAAGAAGGTAAGAAAGCAACACTCTAAACTTGAAATTCAGTTTCAAGAATGTGATGAAGAGAGAAGATTGCTCATAGAGGATTTAGAAAAATCAAAGGCTAAGGCAAAAAGGTTCAAAGATAAGTTAGAAGCAAAGATCTTGGAATGTGAGAAGTTAGCACAAGAAGTGGCACTACTAAAAGAAGATTTAGAGGACTCCAAGATCAAGATGAAAGGATTCAAGAATAGCTCAAATATTATGGATAAGATAGTCAAGGTTCAAATAATGTCAACAAACAAAATAGGTCTTGGTTTTGAACAAACTCAAAAGAAATAGGAAGGAGAGTTAACTTCAAGTTCTAAAGAGGAAACTTCAGATGAAGATACTTTAGAAGAAGATAATGTAAGAGAAAGTTAGACATCAGAGGAAGAGTTGGACAATAGAGAGTTCAACAAAGATAGGAACAATGCACAGAGAAGATATAGATGGAACAACAATCAGAATAGGAGACCGATGAGGTCAAAACAAGGAAGCTTCAATGGAAGATGTTTTTCATGTCACAGGTTTGGGCACATGGCTTCACAATGCAGGATACATGAAAGACAAGAATATGGGAATGGATAATTTTTCCATGGGTATTGCTACTCATGTAATCAGTTTGGTCACAAGGCAATGAATTGCAGGGTTCATGAAAGAAGAGGATATGACTTCACTAGGAGAAATCCTAAGATATTTGCACCTCCAAGGAATAATATCATTAAGTGTTATAAGTGCAATAATGATGGTCACACAACAAAGTGGTGTAGAGCAAACATTCTAAAAATAGGTATGAACAAGAACAAGAACATGAATAGGAACAAGAACAAGAACATGAACATGGATGAGAATAGGAACATGAACAGGAATGATGATAGGAATAGGGATGATGACTTGGATAGAAACAATCAGAGGATTCAAGAAACTCAAAAAAGAAGGGAAAAGGATAAAGGTAAAGAACAGTGCTTTCGGGGAGTAGAAATACTCCCACCCTAGAATTAACCACCTCATGAGGAGGTGGGGGAGGGGCTAAGCTAAGAGGCTCATTCTTAGCCCCGAGCCCCAAAGGTGACCCTTTGCCATTGATGTCAAAGGGGGAGAGATTTGTGTATTGGGGAGAGATTTGATATCTAGAGAGCATTGAGCCAGGGGGAGCAATGTCCTAGGGGAGCAAAAGGAAAAAGAAAGGTCAGGTTTCAAGTAAAAAGAATGTGGGTTGCCATCAATGACAAAGGGGGAGATTGTTGGACATTTTGAGTCCCTAAGCCAAAGTTGTCATTGATGTCAAGATGCCAGTGAGAGTTCTTCTTCAGTTTGAGTGCAAAGTTTAATGGAAGTTTATAATGGGTTAAAATATTTTATTTTACACCCAAAAATATTGGGTCAGAAAGAGGTTTTTATTTCTCCATGGAAGCAATTCATCCGAAGCATTGGAAGGTTAAAAATATTATAATTGTTATTATAATACTTACCAAAGTGGTAAAAATCTAATTAAATATTATAATTTTTAATTATAATATAATTAGATTTTAAAGGATAAAGTTCATTTGATTAAAACCCTAAGGTTGGGTTTTAGAAAATTAAAATATATTCGAGCGCAAAGTTTTTAGAGATTAAAAACCCAAAGGTTGGGTTTTACTAAGGCTTTCGAAGCCTTAGAGCGTCGACGTGATGCATTCAAATCAAAGCACCGATGTCCTAGACAAAGGAGGAGGGCAATATAAATATATGCCCAAAGTTGTTCATTAATCATCCTTGCTCGAATGAAATTTGTGTGGCATATGCGAAAATGAGCTCGTGTGGTTTAAAATATTTGGCAAAGGAAGCAGAGGATAACATAGAGAGAGACCACCCCCAATTTGCATTGGGCAGTGTGGCCTAGTGGCAGCTTGGAGAGCATGAAGGCGTTGAGAGCACGGAGGTCATGCGTTCGATTCTCATGAAGTGGTTTTTGGTGGCAGTGTTGTGGAAGCGCCCAAGGCGCACATTTTTGTTAAACGTGGGCAAGGAGAAGCGCAAAGAGGAAGCACGTGGTGCTTCCCCCTTTGCAAACGAGTGTGTAGCTCATGTGGCAACCTTAGCCATGGCTAAGGCACTCATGGTGAGGGCAAGTCATGGGGTCGAAACCCCTTGAGGTAGGTACGATTTTTTAATTAAAATTTTATGGTTTATGCCCTAAGGTTGGAGTGATAAGGTTGTTCTAAAGTTTATTAATTTTTAATAAACTTTATTAAATAAAGGTTGTGGTGATTGATTTTTGAAGGTGAAGTATTGATGATTATTTGAGTTCTATAATTTGGAAATTGTTGTTTTGAGAGTTATGTTTTAGGAGGTATAAGGAGTTATAATAAAGGCTTAATTGAGATTTATTTTAAGACTTGTTGGCTATTATTTTTTATAAGGGTTTCTTCTAAAAGGACTTTGGTGGATGTTAAAATTAAGTTGGAGTAATAAGGTGTTATTGAGTTATTATTTTTGTATTGTGATTTTTATTGAAGTCTTCTAACCCTTATTGAGATTGGAAAAGAGAAATTTATGAGGTGGGGATTTTGTGAGAAAACTCCTTGACATTCAAAAGGTATGGGCAAATTCTTCTTTGGTTGAGTTGATTGATTGGCTTTATTGAAAATTAAGTTTGGAGTGAAAAGGACTTGATTAGGGTTTCCTTTTCAAAAGTGGTTGAGTTATTGCTTCAAGGTTTTCTGATTTGAGAGTTGAGATTAAAACCTTGTTTTATTAGCATTGTTGTTGAGATCATTGGTTGAGTGAAGTGTTTGAGTTAATGCTTCAAGGTTTTCTAAAATTGAGAGTTGTGATTAAAACATTGTTTGATGAGCATTGTTGTTGAAGTGAGTTGTTATGCAAAGAACTTGAACTAGGGTTTGAAAAGATCATGAGTATCATTGTTATGTGAGATTTGTTGTTGAGCATTGTTGGAAATATTTTGAGTTGGATGATACATGCTTGGACTAGGGTTTGTGAGCAAGAGTTGTTTCTTGAGTGATTGGTTGAGTAGAGTTGATTGAGCCTAGTCAAGTGGATGTATGAAGTGATTGTTCAAGTTCCATAAAACAAACTATTCTATATTCTGATTTGAGTTGAGATTGAGTTTGTGAGAATAGAACATATTGAGTCTCTAACAATTCTCTTTATGCTTCTATGAGATTGAGTGATTGAGTTTTTGTTGAGAAAGTGATTGAGTTTTTTAGAATAGAACATATTGAGTCTCTAACAATTCTCTTTATGCTTCTATGAGATTGAGTTGAGAAAGTGATTGAGTATTGAGTATAGAACATATTGAGTCTCTAACAATTCTCTTTATGTTTCTATGAGATTGGACAAGTTATGTGTGGAATTGTTAAGCAGATTTGAGGTAAGTCTTTGAGAAGACTTGTGGACTGATTTTGTGTGAGCTTTTGTGGAAGCTTACAATAAGATTTGAGCAAGTCCTAGAGAGGACTTATTGAGCAGATTTGGACAAGTTCTGTGTGAGCTTGTTGAGCATATTTGGATAGGTTCTGTGTGGACTTGTTGAGTATATTTGGACAGGTTTTGTGTGGACCTATTGAGCATATTTGAGGGGTGGACCTAGTTGAGCAGATTTGTGCAGGTTTAGTGGTGACCTATTGAGCATATTTGAGTAGGTTCTGAGTGGACCTATTGAGAATATTTGTGCTAGATCGACTGGACTATGTTTAGTGTAGATTTGAGTGGACTTGTGCTAGACCGACTGGACTGTGTTTAGTGCAAGAGATTGAGTAGAGTTGTGCTAGACCGACTGGACTGTGTTTAGTACAGAATTGAGACAGAGCTTTGGAGGTGACAGAGCAGAGAGGACAGAGTCTCCAGTGGATAGAGATCCATCAGCCAGGACATTGAGGATAGGTCTTCTGAGTGAGGACAAGAGTCTTCAAGTGGAGAGAGATCCACCAGTCAGTGCAGTGGAGGTAGTGTCTTCTAGAGGATCACCAACTAGAGCAGAGGAGAAGAAGAGTTCTCCTGTGGATAGAGATCCACAAACCAGATTTAGGGGATCAACATCTCCTTTGGACAGAGGTCCATAAACATTGTAATTGGGAAGGATTCCCAAGAGATTGATTGAGAAAATTTAGTGAAATATTTTCTCCATGGAAGTAGCCATCTTTGGGTGAACCACGTAAATTGTTGTGTCTCTATTGTGTGTGGTGTTGTGTACATTGCTTTGATTACTATTGTTGATATTGCTATCTTTACATTGCATATATTGGTTTGAGAGAAAAAGTAAAAAGTGCTCTTATACTGTTCACCCCCCTCTCAGTATAAGCTTGTGTTATTCAATACATACAGTACCACCCCTCGTAATTTTAAAAATTTAATCAACCACCTAAATACCAAGGTTGGATTACATGCAAAATGCCACCTGGGCTAGAATATCCTACCTATAAGCAATTACATTCTTGATAATAGTTACATAAAATATCGCCACTTGTCTAAGTGCTTCTATATCTACAACTATTACAAAATATTACCAAAGGGTGTTCTCCCACATTTATAAAATATTACAAAATATTAACATGGGTGTTACCTACATTCAATAAGGATTATTACATCATAGTTTTAGGATGGGATCCTAACATGTCCTACCCCTTTGTAAAGCTTTGTACTCAAATCTTAAGATAATAAAATTGTTACTAAAGTTGGTGAATATGTTCCCACATCTCATCTTCCAATTGTAATCCATGCCATTGGACAAAATATCAATAATACTTGTCAATGAATGTTACAAGAGTGATGGTATAGAATGCACTCAGGTTCAAGAATTATAGAACCTTCCTCATATAACTCTGGAAGTGTAGACTGCACCTGCACCTTGTTGCCAACAACTTGCTTGAGAGATGATACATGGAAGACTAGATGAAGTTTGAAACTAGCCAAAAGGGCTAACTTGTATGTTGTCAACCCAATCCATTGCAACACTTGATAAGGACCATAGTATTTGGTGGTAAGCTTTTGAAAACTATGAATCTAGAGAGAACTCTTTGTACGACTATAAGCAAAGAAAAACCATGTCACCAATGTCAAAACTACATTCAATATGGTGTTGATCAACTTGATATTTCATATATTTTTGAGCCACATCCAATTTGACTTTGATTTTTCGATGAATAGAATCATGTTGGGAGAGAGTGGAATCCACAAATTGAACCTTCAAACTACCTAGTATGTATGAATTTGGTGTTGGTGGGAGCTAGTTGTAGACTACTTCAAATGGAGTCACCTTAGTGGTATTATTATATGTGGTGTTGTACCACCATTTGGCCAAATTAATTCACTTGTCCCAATGTGTAGGATGCTTAGAGGTGAAGCATAAAAGGTATATTTCCAAGAATTTATTCATAATTTTTATTTGGCCATCAATTTGAGGATGTTAGGATGAATTCATCTTGAGTTGTGTTCCTTGTAACTTGAAAAATTTTGCCAAAACTAACTAGTAAAGGTAGGATTCCTATCAAAGATAATGAATTTTGGTATTGGTGGAATATAGAGTTGAGGAAAATTTGAGTGACAATGGAGGTAGTATATGGATGGGATAAGGAACACAAATGAGTATATTTCGAAATACAATTCACTATAATCAGAATAAATAATTTACCTCTAGACTTAGGCAACCCTTCAATGAAGAAATATTTATCCAAACCTGCTTAGAAATTGGCAAAGGCTAAAGGGTACTAGGTAAACTCACAATTTCACCTTTCATATGTTGGCAATGATCACATTCAACCACAAAAGTATGAATATATTTTTCATGCCATGCTAGAAAAAGGTACACTTGGTCCTAGTATAAGTCTTGAGGAACCCTGAATGACCAAATATTAGAGAAGCATGCATTTCCTGAATAATGTTGTCATTTATTTGTGTCTAAGTGGGTATGAAAATATGGTCATGGTACCATAAATCATGGCCATCCAAAGTATACCCAGGACATGAATGAGGATTTACTTGAAGTTTTTGAATAAGAGCTTCCAAAGAAGAATCCTTGAGTAATCCCTCACGTATTTGATGAATCCACTATGGATGTGGTGTGTACAATGCATGTAAAATAATTTTTTCTTCATGTAATTAGGACAAAGCATCCACCACCACATTTTCCTTACCCTTCTTATATGTGATATCATAGTTATATCCCAACAATTTGAAAATCCACTTGTATTGTTTTGGAGTGGCCATCCATGTTCTAAAAGATTTTTGAGACTCTGATGATCAATCTTGATGGGAAAATATCTCCTAATAAGATAAAATCATCAATGATTGATGACATGTAAAATGGAAAACATTTCCTTCTCATAGGCAGCCTTACCCAAATTTTGGCTTGATAGTGCCTTGCTAGTAAAGGCCAAGGGTCTACCTTCTTGCATGAGAATGAACCCAATGCTAGTGACCGAGGTATCAATTTCAATGATAAAATGTTTAGAGAAATCTATAATTGCTAACATAGGAGTAGTGGTCATGGCATATTTCAAATCAACAAAAGCCTTTTCGACTAGTTTTGACCACATAAATAAATTCTTCCTCAACATGGTGGTCAACGAGGATGATATCTTGCCACAATTCTTCAAACAATTATCGTAATAGCCCATGAGGCCCAAAATACCATGAAGGCCCTTTGGGGTATGAGATTTAGACCTAAGTTGGATAACTTGATTTTTTTTTGGATCAACCTAAACACCATCCTTAGTGACAATGTGACCCAAGTATTCAACCTCTTTTTGGACCAAGGAACATTTGGACATCTTGGCATAAAGCTAATGGTTAGAAATTTTTTTGAGTGTTTGATCTAAGTGATTAATATGCTCTTCTCATGAATGACTATAGATCAATATATCATAAAAAAATATTAGAATGAGTTTGCGAAGGATAGGGAAAAAATGGAATTCATAAAACTCTGAAAGGTAGAAGGTGCATTGGTTAACCCAAATTGCATAATAAGGAACTCATAATGCCTTTCATGAGTTCTAAAAGATACTTTTTAAATATCTTCATCCTTGATGTAAATTTGATGATATCCTAACTACAAATCCAACTTTGAAAAATATTGTGTCTCATGCAACTCATCAAGGAGTTCATCAATTAGAGGAATTATAAATTAATCCTTCATAATGATTTTATTGAGGTCCTAATAATCCACACACAAGATCCAAATGTCATTCATTTTCATTACTAATAACATTGGCAAAGAATAGGGGCTAACACTGGAATGGATAATTCCCATAACACGAAGCTCCTACACTATTTTCTCAAATTTTTACTTTTGAGCATGAGCATACCTCTATGGATGGATATTAAGAGGAAGACTAATAGGAAAAATTTGTATGACATGGTTATGGTAGTGATGAAGAGGTAGCCCATTGTGTTCCTCAAAAACTTGAGCATATTTGTCTAATAATCCCTATAATTGCAATGGATAATTTTATTCTTTTTCCTCAGGGTTGATTATAGCAAAAAATTGTGCCACCACTCCAAGGGAGGATGTTTTCAATAACTTTTCCATATTATGAGTAGAAATTAATTATGCCACACCTAATTTCATGTCATGTAAAGTATATTCCTTCCCCTATTGATTTAATTTCATCCATAATTAAGCAAAATCCCATAAAATTGATCCTAACATTCGTAACCATTATGCTCCCAAAACTATATCACACCCTCCAAGGGGTAATGCAAACATGTCTGTCTTGATATTATAGTCCCCATCCTAAAGTTTGATATTATGATATTTTTCATTTGCATGAAAAGGTACCTCCATTAGCAATCATGACCTTAAAGGAATTGCATATAGTAATGTAACAATTTCCTTTTTTCCTACACATGGATCAATAAAGTTATAGGTACTACTTGAGTCAATAAGAATGATGATCTATTGTCCTTTAAAGTAGCCAATCAATTTTATTATTTTGGGAATGGAAAATCCATAGAAGGCATACACTGATATTTTTAGTGGGGAGTCCTCTAAATCTATTGCTTTTTATAATTTTACCCTATGGAGGATCCTCATTGTCCTCTAACGATTACACAATTTGTGTTTCATCTAGATTGAGAAAAATATTTTTTTTTGCACACACTTATGCCCTAGAGAATACTTTTCATCACAATTAAAACATAGTCCTTGTGCCCTTCTACTCTCCATCTCTTCATGAGTCAATTTTTTTATAGTGGGAGATTTAGTGGTAGGGCTTGTCATTAGCTTGGATGAAAAAGATGGTCAAGATTGAGGAAATTTAGATGTACATCCTAGAACCTTAAATTTTTGTTCTACTAATTTAGCCAATTGTATTACCTATGGTAATTATTGGGGTCTCAATAGTTTTACCTCAGTCCAAATGTCATCCTTCAACCCACTCACAAAACAACTTTGGAAAGAGTCGATAGTTAGACCAGTATTGTGATTGGAAAACTTTTCAAATTGAGTTTGATATTGTCAAACAGTGGATGCTTGTCTAATTTTGAAAAGTGTTCCTATGAAATATTTAAACTCACTAGGACCAAAGTGAGTGAGTAGAATTTGTTCAAAATATTGCCAAGAAAGTTTAGTTTCAACCTTCCTAAGCCATAGAAACCAATGTAGTGCATCTAATTCAAAATTGAAAGAGGCAATGGTCAACCACATGTAGCATGGGATATTATGAAGAGTGAAATATTGTTCGGCCTTACAAATCCACCCCTTAGGATATTTTCCATAAAATTTTGGGAAATCTAATTTTGGTAATTTATATCCATTATGATCTGGTACATTTTATTAGTGATGACTTATACCTGTATCCTGTTGATCTTGATGACCATATGATTTAGTATAAATATCCAAATCTACCTTCAATTCCTTTTGTGACTCAATAACTGCACTCATAGTTTCATGAAATTTTTGAGTTGTGTTGTTATGTCCTCTAATATGCGGTTGAATGAGGTCCATATTTGTTTGCCCATATGATCCACCTTTTGACTAATTTGGCTCTAAATTTCTTGTTTTCGAGTTCCTATAGCTATGTTTTTAGAGTTAGGTGATACTTTCTAAAAATAGAAATGTGGTTTTAGGGGTTACTATTTTTATTAAGGATCCCAAAAAATCTTTAGGTGTTGTATATCAAAATGATCAGCTAGAGAAGATTATCACAATGAGCTATATACCACAACATTGTTTTTGAACACCCCTAGATTCTTTTATTGATGTTTTGATTAGTGTACTAGTGTGGTCAGTTTTTCCCTTGGAGTCTTGGTATAAAAGTTGGGTTCTATATTAGACACCCCTTTCTGACCTCTACCCTATATTTTATGACTATTGATCACTCTTGACATTGTACTATCACCTATTTGGTTTGACTCTATCACAAATATTCCCTATCTATTTAAATTATGACTATCATAGGTAACTATTCTAACATTGATAACCTGAGGACCTTGTACTGACTATTATTAACTTTCACAGATATTTCTTGATCTTTTTAATTTTGACTATCATAGGTAATTATTCTGACTTGACAACCTAACAACCTTGTATTGATTGTTACTGATAAAATTTCCTAATTTTAACTCACACCGAACCCCCTATCCACTATTTTTTACTATGGTGGTTTTTTATCTACCTATTATATCCTTTTTACTATTTATTTTTGACTATTTTGCATGCAAGAACTCTAGAATAGTTATGTCTTCTTCATATGCTCAAATTTTGTGACAAGGGTATGGTAACATGTTCAAAATTCATGAAACAAGATGTTTTCTATAGGATAAATTTTATGATAGAACCAAGGCATGCTAGACAAAGGAGTATGTAATACCCAGAGGCCCTCTATTATACCACAATGATAAACGATAGTGCTTAGCCCAATATTTTAGGCCAGTACCCAAGGAGGATTCCACACATCCCCTTGAGCACACTAACTACCTCTCTGATAGTACCAGAGGGTAAAATTTTTAGATGTCATGTCTGGTGTACTATGGATAATACAAGGCCAAAAATATTCCTAGGGATAAATTTTTATTTAATCCTAGGTGGTCTCCCTAAATACCCAAAGATACATGGGAGCTCAATTTTGTGCATAGGTGCTATCCGAGGCTTGGGTATTGGAGACTGATCACCCCTTATTTCACTAGATGTTTTATGGGCTATCTAGCTTAGCTAATAACAAAAACTCCTCTATGATATTTTAAAACCCCTAGAAGAGGGTTTCTAGCCTACACAACTATTACAAAAAAATGAAAGAACTATATTTTTTTGGCTGGTTTTTTGTTGGTTTTTTTTAATAAGGAAAATTGGTAAAAAATAGAAACACAAAAATCTTATACCTAATAGTCAAAATGGTAGAAACTATCATAGTTGTAGTAGAACACACCCATAGAAAATGTTTTGATACCACTTTTTAGGAACCTACTATTAATAATAAACACACTCACACAAATATTGCAAAGAAAATAAGTTCACAACATAACTATAAAATATAATTGCACAAAAGAACAATCTCATAGATAACACAGAATCATGGACCACTTCGAGGGAGCAACCTACTTAAATGCTTTCATTGAATTATGTAAAAATATACACACAATACTATCCCTCATAGTTTTAAGGATTTTATTAACCACCTAACTCCCAAGGATGACTTACATGCAAAATGCCACTTGGGATAGAATCTCCTACCTAAAGTAGTTACATTATTGATAACAGATACATAAAATGGTGCCACTTGTCTAAGTGCTTCTAGATCTACAACCATTACAAAATATTACAAAATAGTATCGTTGGGTGTTCCCCCACATTTACAAAACATTATTTCATGACCCTCCCAGATGGACCATTGAACATGAAAAAAAAAAATTAACAAATGTGACTAACACTCGATTTTGTGCAATTAAGAAGCCTCACAATAATAAATAGATAGTGAAGGATATGATACTTCTAATAAATTTCCAATGTGTAGGATCAGATGTGCTCTAGAGTGGAATAAATTGAGTCATCCACCGAAGACGAGAGTACTTGAGGAAGGGCATATGATGATAAGGCAACTCAAATGTAACACAGATAGATACCTTCATATAGGTATGCATTCGATTAGGGATAATTATCAATATCTAACCACCTTGAGCCCCAAACTAATGGCCTAGTAGCTATCATAAGTTCTAGATACTGAGACAGGTGATTAGACTGATGGAAATACTCCCTCTTTGTTTGATGCACTTGCATGATTGTCTTTTACTTCATCATTATTAATATTGATAATTAGTGATCATGGAGTAAATAGTTTGCCTTCACAAATTCATGTGTGCTTGTTTAAATAAATGTTTGATTTATTTAAAAAGCAAAAAGATATTGTTTAAATAAATTTTTGATTTATTTAAAAAAAATAAAAAGAGATTTGTTCAAATAAATGTTTGATTTATTTAAAAAAAAAAACAAAAAGATATTGTTTAAATAAATGTTTGATTTATTTAAAAAGCAAAAAGACATTGTTTAAATAAATGGTTGATTTATTTAAAAACAAGAAGATATTATTTAAAATGAATAATTATTTTAAGCAAATATCTCATTAAAAAATGATGAGCAATTGGTCATTTTAAAATATGTTGGTAGATGCTATTTTTAATAAAAGGATTGATTTATTCAATAGCACTAGCAAGCAAGAAGTAATCAATTTGCCAAATGATTGTTAGTGGAGAACTTTCCTTGAAATATAAAAATAAGAAAATCGATGCAATTATTTTGAAGCCCCAAGGTAAGGACTTTACCATGGCATGTCTAAGAAGTCATTGCACACCCGAAAATCAACCTAAGGCTTAAATGTGATAATATGGCACTCGACCGAATGGGTTGGGTTACTCTTTGAAGACTTGATTGGATCAAGTTGCGTGAAGCTCTCCTGATGTGAAGGGAAATCTCTTTATGGAAATTGCCTTGGGAAGAGGGGAAAGCATGCCCACCCTACCACCTATTGGAGGTGGCTGAGGAGTAATGGCGGGTAGGTGGGGACGTGGATCGAGGAAAAAAGAAGGTACGTATGGAGTTAATCATGAAGGAGATTGGTAGCAAGGAGGGAGAGGAGCGAAGCAGTGAGCTAGAGTAAAGCAGAGAAGGAGAGAAAAGAAGCAAAGGAGAGAAAAGAGTAGTAGATGTCCACACAAGTGGTACAAGTGATCTAGGTTGATTTATCTAGAGTTGCTATTTATTTTTTTGTATATTGTGTAGCCCTTGCATTGGTAGTGTGGCTCTGCTCCTTTGTGTGTTGTGTGTTAGCCATTGTGATGGTAGTATAGCTACGTCTCTTTGTATGCCATGTGTAGCCCTTACATTGGTAGTGTGGTTACACTCCTTTGTATTTTGTGTGTTAACCACTACAATGGTAGTATGGCTACGCCCATTTATATGCTATGTATAGTCCCTGCATTGATAGTGTGGCTACGTTCCTTTGCATGTTGTGTGTAGCCCTACGTTGGAAGTGTGGCTATATTCCTTTGAAGGCTTTGTGTAGTCCCTACGATGGAGGTATGGCTACACTTTTATGAGTGTTGTGCCACTACGATGGCAATATGACTATGTCCTTTGAATGCTATGTTAGCCACTATGATGGTAGTATAGCTACATTCCTTTTAGTAGTATGTGTAGCCCCTATGATGGTAGTGTGGCTACATTCCTTGGAAGACTGTGTGTAATCCCTTTTTAGTAGTGTGGTATTCGTTCCTCTATAGGAAGGATAGATGCAATGGTGTCAAAACCTTACCGCTATTATGGGTAGTTGGCTAGGTGTGTTAGGAGAAAGCTAGTCAAGTAGCAATATAGTTTAACTCTCCTATTGTAGTCACAGTTATATGGAAAGTCATATCGAATTCCATTGACACTGAGAATGATCTATTTGCCATAGTGACTAGTGGTGTCGCGAGTGCATGAGTACCATATTCTCTGGTGCTTCCAAGGTGGAAGCTACTTCTACCAAACTTTGTCTACCCTGTGTCTCCTATCGCATTTTGGGATGCATCAACCCATCCATTGAAGGCTAGTCATCTTCCTATTCATGGATGTGTAGGATGCTTTAAGTGTTGCTTATCATTTAAATGATAGGTTTTAGAGTAATGAGGTGTAGAAGCTTTAGGTGTTGTTCATTATTTAAAATAATAGATTTTGTGATAATGATTGTGTGAAAGCTCTACTTACTTCTCATTAACTTAAATGGTAGATTTTAGTGAAATAAAATGAATGATGGTTATTTTGTAATTTAAGGGTATGGGACCTTATGTTATGAAATAAAATGAATTATGGTTATTTTATAGTTTAAAGGTATGAGATCTTATGTTATAAAATAAAATGAATGATGGTTATTTTGTAATTTAATGGTATGAACCCTTATGTTATGAAATAAAATGAATGATGATTATTTTGTAATTTAAGGGTATGGGACCTTATGTTATGAAATAAAATGAATGATGGTTATTTTGTAATTTAAGGGTATGGGACCTTATGTTATGAAATAAAATGAATTATGGTTATTTTGTAATTTAAGGGTATGGGACCTTATGCTATGAAATGAAGAAAAAGGTTTATTGGGAATTAAGGTAGTTGCTTTAAGTAATGAGATGTGTGAACCTAGTTCTTAGCAATTAAGGGTATGGGAATTTAATTGTTGAGAAGGTTAGTTCATTTATTTGCAAATAGAGTGCATGAGATGATGCATGGTTAACTGACTCCCTCAAGTTGACTAAGGGGGAAAATGGAAAGGGTAGTTTCCATGATCAATACTATGCATTAGTAAGTTGAATTGCTTGGGTTATTTGTATAGTTGCAATTTGGTAATGAATTAAGTCAGTGTATATAGAAGCATGTCTATCCAGATCCATGAGTGTCATGATACCCTAATATCCCCACTTGATCAATGGAAGATTAGAAATATTAGAATCATAAGATGGACCAATTCACAAGTTTGCTCTCTACCTTACATCTTGTCATTTATGCAATAGATTAGATTATGGGGAGATTTCCTTAAAGAAATGGATGTAAAGTATTGTGGAAAGTATGGGGTGTACCATTGTATCTAAATGTATATTGCAACTACTATGTTTAATACTTATTTATTCAATTTATTACATTTAAATCTTTAATGTATGCCTATTTGGTGATTTTTTCTTTATGCTTTGATTTTTATTGTTGATGGATAATTCATTTTGTTAGATTTAGTATCTAGATCTTAAATGTTCTTGTGTGATTAAAATAATGAATCATTAGTAAGTTCTAGTTGAACTTAGAGGATACCCTAAGGGCTTGATATCCCCTTAGGGATATTGGTGACTAGGTTTGGAAGATTGTACCAGAGTTAAGATAGCTTGTCAATGGACAAGATTGATATCTTAGCTCACAGTACACATACCATACCACACATAATGGTGTGTGGATATGGAGATGTGTGTACACCTTATAATGATTGAAGGTGGTAATTCTAGCTCATCAATATTGATGAGAAGGATGGACTTATTTTATCAACATAAGATAGGCTTACGTAGACAGACTTGCATGAAGGGAATATTATATGGTATAGTTCTTGAGAAACTTAGGGGATGTCAAACAATAAGTTGGTCTAAGGTTGGGTGAGGATTTATGAATCCTTCTCCTTAGTAAAAAAAATTATAGATAAACTTTTTCTCTTTTGTTTGTGTGTTTTCTTGTTTCATATTTTTGGGGTGTTACATTTGGTATCAGAGCTCTAGGTTTGAGGGTATAGGGATTATTATGTGTTGTAAAAGAGATTTGAGGATCTTCAAAGAGGCTTTCTTGGGAATAAGTTGAAAGCCAGAGTAACCTAGAGTCTCTACTATTAGTTTCTAATGGATTTTATTACAAGGATGGATATTAAAGATAGCTTAGTTGGGCTTTAGTATTGATGATATATCCTTACCTAGGAACCTCATCCCAGTTAGACCTATAATTATTAGCAAAAGAAGAACTCTGTGTTGTGGTCAAGTTAGAGATTCAATTAAGGGGTAACTGTAACCAAACTCTTTTTTTGGTGGAAACCAAATCAAGATGCCACCCAAGGCTAGGATAAAAAGGCTTCCACCTAGACAGACTCAATAAAGTAATTTCGAAGAAGAGATCCAAAATGAGGATTTAGGAGTTCCAAATATAGGAATACAGGAACTTACTACTATAGTTTTCGAGTTGCAATATCAATTAAGACAAGTGCTACAAACCATGGTGAATCAAAATTTGTAGGCTAGAGATTGGAAAGTCAACCAAGTTGAGGGGATGATATCAGAACAGAAGGAAGTAAGAACCCTCTTACAGAAAGATATATTAAGAGACCTAAAGCGTGTGTGTATCTCCAAGTTTTATGGAGAAAGGGAGGAAGACGTAGCTGAAGCTTAGTTAAGAGAGCTGGAAGTCTTCTTCATAGTAAAGGGATATTCTTTGAGTACTCTGATGGTTTGGGCTACTATTTACCTTGAGGGAGCTACCCTAGATTGGTGGGATACTTACTATGAGGAAATTAAGATTGAACCAGTAGAAATTCCATGGAAGGAATTCATAGTCATATTTAAGAAGATATTCCTCAAGGAGCACTTCTATACATTGAAGTTTGAAGAGTTTGCCAACCTATAACAAGTAACTTAGTGGAGGTATACTACCGAAAGCTGGTAAATTTGATGAAGTATGTACCTGCCTATAATGAGAAGATGAGAATTCATAAGTTTACTTATGGATTACAATCTAGGATAAAGCATGACGTAGAGATGCAAGAGCCTAAATCTTTGCAAAAGGCTTATGATTTAGCAAATAAAGCATAATCACATAAGTATGAAAATATGACCAAGAAGGAATGTCAGGAATTAAAGAAGAGGAATAGAAATGGGGTTATATAATGGGAGGCAAAGCAAGAATGAAAGGCTAAAAACCCCCAAAATCGAAAGAATAAATTCAATGGAAGCCAAAATAAATTCAAGAACTTTTTCAAGAAAGGTAACAAACCCAATAATGCTAAACCTCCTCCATAGAATCCAACAACTCCAGTACCAATAATTAAGGATGAGGAGCAAAAAATAGGAAAGAGACAAGGGCCCAAGGATGGATGTTACCATTTCAAAGGGATTCACTATGCTAATAAATGCCCATATCAACTAGGGACAAGCACATCCAACAACAAAGGAAAGAAACCAATGCATAAGATCTATGCTGCAACTAGAAATCAATAACTTGAGGGGCACACTACCCTATTAATCATCAAAGGTAAGATCTTCAGTAAGCAAGTAGATATCTTAGTAGATGGTGGATCCACTGATAGTTTTATTTCTTGTAAATTAGCCAAATATATGCTAGAAAAACTAGGGTATTTAGCTCATGGATGGAAGGTTGAGTATGGGTCTAGATAGATCTACTTCATAAACCAATGTTAACCAATGATGGAAATTAATTTAGATAGTGGGACCACGAAAGGTTGCTTGTATGTAGCCCCACTTCATGCCTTTGATGTGGTCTTAGGAATGGATTTGCTATAGACCCATCAATATATAATAAAGTTTTGAGATATATGGATAGAATATTCTGAAGGAAATAAATAGAGGCTATGAATCTATAGCAAGCAAGGGATATTTAAATCCTAGATGTTGTTAGCTATGCAGTTGAAGAATGCCCTCATAAAAGAAGGGATTTTTTATGTTTTAAAGATGAAAAAAGTTGAAAGTGATCGAAAGGAAAATGTGATTAAGGCTCACCCTATTCTACAAGAATTTTGGGATGTATTCTGAAAGGATATATCAAGATTTTCTCTTGTGTAAGAATTTGATTTCACTATCGATCTTATACCCAGAGCAAAACCCATCCACCGATCACCATATAGGATTTCAACTATTGAGATGCATGAGTTAAAGGTACAACTACAAGGATTATTGAAAAAAGAGTTGATAAAACTGAGTGTGTCATCGTGGGGTGCACCCATTCTATTTGTGAAAAATAAGGATGAATCTCTAATATTATGCATTGACTATAGGATACCGAATAAAGACACAATAAAAAACTAGTACCCTCTACCCAGGATCAAAGATTTATTTGACTAACTAAGAGATGCCATGGTGTTTACCAAGATAGACCTAAGATCAAGGTATCACCAGATGAAGATTTTTGAGGAAGACACACACAAAACGATATTTAAGACAAGGTATGGGCATTACAAGTTCACCGTCCTAGCCTTCAGACTAACCAATACACCTACTGCCTTTATGAATTCAATGAATAGTGTGTTCAAAAGGTACCTGGATCAGTTTGTACTTGTATTTATTGATGACATCCTCATATACTCATGGAGTAGGTAAGATCATGATAAGCATCTCAAGGTCGAGTTGGAACTGCTAAGAGAGAATCAAATCTATGGGAATAGCCAAGAGTGATTTCTATGTTTTAGAGGTGTGCTATTTAGGGCATATTATATCAAAAAAAGAGATCATAGTGTATCTAGAGAAAATAGAGGCCATGATAAACTGGTTGGCCCCTACCAATGTTACTGAGGTAAGAAGCTTCATGGGGCTAACAAGCTATTACCGGTGCCACATAAAGGATTTTTCAAAAATCACCTCGGTAATAACTAATCTCCAAAAGAAAGGAAAGGAATTCAAATGGATGGATAAGTGTGAAGCCACATTCACCATGTTGAAACAAAGGCTTACTACTACACCAATACTAAATATTCTGGATCCTTAAGGAGAGTTTATAGTATGCATGGATGCATCATTGGAAGTACTAGGGGGAGTGCTCATGCAAGGAGAGTATTTAGTGGCTTATACTTCAAGGAAGCTTAAAAAACATGAGGTTAATTAGACCACTCATGATTTAGAGCTAGCTGTTATAGCTCATGCTCTAAAGACCTGGTGCCATTATCTAGTAGGAAGACCCTTCGATTTAAGATCAGGCCATCAAAGTCTAAAGTACATATTTACTCAACCAATGCTCAACACAAGACAGAGAAGGTGAGTCAAGTTCATTGTTGAGTATAATTTTGAAATTGAGTACATTAAGGGAAAAGAAAATAAGGTTGTAGATACCCCGAGTAGAAGGAGACACCTAGCCACCATAACCAAGAGCTACATAAATCTCATGGATTAGGTAAGACAAGAGCAATTTCAAGACAGATATTGTCAAGAAATTCTAGCCAAGTTAAGAGAAGACCCAAAGGGAAATAAAGAATTCGGGGTGATATATTACCTTGTATGTTATAAAGGGAGAATAATCATACCAAAATTATGATATTTAAGAAATATATTGATGTAGGAATCCCATATATCTCCTTATATGGCTCATCCCGAAGGGGAAAAATGAGAGAAAATCTAAAAAGGACCTTTTTTGGGTAGGAATAAAGAAGAATATTATAGATTTTGTGGCTCGATGCCTCGAATTCTAGAAGGTCAAGGTAGAATTCAAGAATCCCATAGGATATTTGTATCCCCATAGTATACCTACTTAGAAAATGTAGGTCATATCAATGGATTTTATTGTAGGCTTACCTAAGACCAGGTACCAACACAATGCAATCTTTGTTGGTGGTCAGAAAATTGACCAAGGTCACACACTTCATACTTGGGAGCACCAAGGATGATGCTCAAGTGGTGGCTAATAGGTTTGTTAAATAAGTGTTCAAATTTTATGGATTACCAAAGGTAATTATATCATATAAGGATTACAAGTTTACTTCAAAATTTTGGAGAGCCCTACATCAGGCAATAGGCATAAAGTTGCATATGAGTTCATCATACCATCCTAAAATAGATGGTCAAATGGAGTGGGTAAACCAAGATCTAGTAGATATGATTCAAATGTATTGCATGGACCACAAGTATTAGTGGTAATACTATCCGTCGTTGGTGGAATTTATCTACAATAATGAATATCATTCCTCTTTAGGGATGGCACCTTTTGATGCATTGTATGGGTGAAAGTGTAGCACACATCTGTCATGGGATAACCCAAAGGATAGAGTAGTAATTAGACCAAAAATATCTAGGTAAATGGAAGAGCAAATTAGAGTAATCAGGAAAAGGCTCAAGGAGGGTACTGATAGGCAAAATATCTATGCTGATTTGAAAATAACTCCTAGAGAATACTTAATGGGAGATAAAGTGTTCCTAAGGGTAAAACCAATAAAAAGTGTGATCAAGTGCACAAAACTAGATCCACAATTTGTAGGACCCTTTGAGATCACTAAAAATATTAGCTCGATTGTATACTTATTCATCTTACCTCATAATTTATCAAAAATCCATGACACTTTCTACATATCTTTGCTTAGAAAATATATTGCTGACCCTAAACATGTGTTGGATGTCTCTAACTTATAAATGGCAAATCTGGAAGCAATCGAAGTAATTCTAGTAAGGATCCTTGAGTTCTACTCTAAATATGTGAGGAATCAGATCCTTGAATAATGTAAGGTCTAATGGGACCATTTCTCTAAAATAAATGCCACCTGGGAGAAAGTGGTGGATATGCAAAAATACTTCCCTTTCTTGTTTGATGAATTGTAAGGCTATTGTAACAATTTTTTAATGTTGTATGCAATATAAAACTAAGAAACACTGGGGATGGTGTTAGTCCATAACCCTCCCAGATGGACCTTTGAACATGAAAAAAAAATGTATTAAAAAATGTAACTGATACTCGATTTTGTGCAATTAAACAACCTCACAATAATATATAGATAGTGAACTATATGATACTACTAATAAATTTCCAATGTATATGATCAGGTGCGCTCTGGAGTGGAAGTAATTGAGTCATCCACCAAATATGAGAGTACCTAAGGAAAGGGATATGATGATAAGGTAACTCGAAGGTAACATGGATATATACCTTCATATAGGCAGGCATTCAGTTAGGGATAATCATCAATATCTAACCCCCTCGAGCCTTGAATTGATGGCCTCGAATCGAATAGTATCATTGGGTGTTCCCCCATTTTTACAAAACATTATGTCATGACCCGCCCAGATGGACCATTGAACATGAAAAAAACAAGAATTAACAAATATGACTAATACTCGATTTTATGCAATTAAGCAACCTCACAATAATAAATAGATAGTGAAGGATATGATACTTCTAATAAATTTCCAATGTGTAGGATCAGGTGTGCTCTAGAGTGGAAGAAATTGAGTCATCCATCGAAGACAAGAGTACTTGAGGAGTGGGATATGATGATAAGGCAACTCAAAGGTAACACGGATAGATACCTTCATATAGGCATGCATTTGGTTAGGGATAATTGTCAATATCTAACCACCTTGAGCTCCAGACTGATGGCCTAGTAGCTATCATATTCTTAGAGGCTGAGACAGGTGACTAGACTGATGGAAAGACTCCCTCTTTGTTTGATGCACTTGCATGATTGTCTTTTACTTCAGCATTATTAATCTTGATAATTAGTGAGCATGGAGTAAATAGTTTGCCTTCACAACTTCGTGTGTGCTTGTTTAAATAAATGTTTGATTTATTTAAAAAGCAAAAAGATATTGTTTAAATAAATGTTTGATTTATTAAAAAAAATAAAAATAGATTTGTTCAAATAAATGTTTGATTTATTTAAAAAAAAACGAAAAGATATTGTTTAAATAAATGTTTGATTTATTTAAAAAGCAAAAAAATATTGTTTAAATAAATGGTTGATTTATTTAAAAACAAGAAGATATTATTTAAAATGAATAATTATTTTAAGCAAAGATCTCATTAAAAAAATGATGAGCAATTGGTCATTTTAAAAGATGTTGGTAGATGTTATTTTTAATAAAAGGATTGATTTATTCAATAGCACTAGCAAGAAAATAGCAATCATTTTGCCAAACAATTGTTAGTGGATAACTTTCCTTGAAATATAAAAATAAGAAAATTGATGTAATTCGTTTGAGGCCCCAAGGTAACAAATTTACCATGACATGTCTAAGGCATAAATGACACAAGATGGTGCTCAACTGAATGGGTCAGGTTACCATTTGAAGACCCAATTGGGTCAAGTTGCACGAAGCTCCCATGACGTGAATGAAAATATCTTTATGGTGATCATCTTGGGAAGAGGGGGAAGTATGCCTACCCTACCACTTGTCATATGTGGTTGAGGAGTAATGGTGGGTAGGCAGGGACATGGACCAAGGAAAAAAGAAGGTGCATATGGAGTTAAGCATGAAGGAGGTTGGTAGCAAGGAGGGAGAGGATGAAAGAAGTGATGTAGAGCAAAGCAACAAAGGAGATAAAAGTAGTGAAGGAGATAAAAAGAGCAACATACATTCACGCAAGAGGTATAGGTGATCTAGGTTGGTTTATCTAGAGTTTTTGCTATTTGTATGCTGTGTGTAGCCCCTATGTTGGCAATGTGGATATGCTCCTTTGTATGCTATGTGTTAGCCACTGTGATGATAGTATGACTACATCCCTTTGTATGTTATGTGTAGCCCCTATATTGGTAGTGTGGCTATGCTACTTTGTATTTTGTGTGTTAGCCACTACAATGGCAATATGACTATGTTTCTTTGTAGGTTGTGTGTAACTCCTGCATTGGCAGTGTGGCTACGCTCCTTTGTATGTTGTGTGTAGACCCTGCATTAGTAGTGTGGCTATGTTCCTTTAAAGGTTGTGTGTAGTCCCTATATTGGTAGTGTGGTTATGGTCCTTTGTAAGCCAAGTAGCCACTATGATGGTAGTATGGCTACACTATTGTGAGTGTTGTGTTTAGCCACTACGATGGTAGTATGGATACATCCTTTGAATGTTGTGTTAGCCAATATGATGACAATATGTCTATATTCCTTTGAGCATTGTGTGTAACACATATGATGGCAGTGTGGCTATGTTCCTTGGAAGGCTGTGTGTAATCCCTGCTTGGCAGCATGGTCTTTGTCCCTCTATAAGCAGGATAGACGCAATGGTTTCAATACCTTACTACTACTATGGGCAGTTGGCTAGATGTATTAGGAGAAATCCAATCAAGTAGCACCACAGGTAAACCCTCTTGTTGTAGTCACAACCAGATGGGAAGTCACCTTGGATGTTGTCGGTACTGAGAATGATATGTTTGTCATGATGACTAGCGATGTTGCGGGTGCGTGAGTACCATCTTATCTGGTGCTAGCAAGGTGGAAGCCACTTCTACCAAAATTTGGCTACCCTATGTCTCCTCCCACATTTTTGGATGCATCAACCCATCCGTTGAAGGTTGGTCTTTCTATCTGCAGATGTCTAGGACATTTTAAGTGTTGCTTATCATTTAAATGATAGGTTTTAGAGTAATGAGGTGTAGAAGCTTTAGGTGTTGTTCATTATTTAAAATAATAGATTTTGTGATAATGATTGTGTGAAAGCTCTACTTACTGCTCATTAACTTAAATGGTAGATTTTAGTGAAATAAAATGAATGATGGTTATTTTTTAATTTAATGGTATGGGACCTTATGTTATGAAATAAAATGAATGATGGTTATTTTTTAATTTAAGGGTATGGGACCTTATGTTATGAAATAAAATGGATGATGGTTATTTTGTAATTTAAGGGTATGGGCCCTTATGTTATGAAATAAAATGAATTATAGTTAGTTTGTAATTTAAGGGTATGAGACCTTATGTTATGAAATAAAATGAATGATGGTTATTTTTTAATTTAAGGGTATGGGACCTTATGTTATGAAATAAAATGAATGATGGTTATTTTATAATTTAAGGGTATGGGACCTTATGTTATGAAGTAAAATTAATGATGGTTATTTTGTATTTTAAGGGTATGGGACTTTATGCTATGAAATGAAGAAAAATGTTTATTGGGAATTAAGGTAGTTTCTTTAAGTAATGATATGTGTGAACTTAGTTCTTAGCAATTAAGGGTATGGGACTTTAATTGTTGAGAAGGTTAGTTCATTTATTTGCAAATAGAGTGCATGAGTTGATGCATGGTTGACTGACTCCCTCAAGTTGACTAAGGGGGAAAATGGAAAGGGTAGTTTCCATGATCAATACTATGCATTAGTAAGTTGAATTGCTTGGGTTATTTGTATAGTTGCAATTTTATAATTAATAAAGTAAGTGCATATAGAAGCATGCATATCTGGATCCATGAGTGTCCTGATCCCCTAATATCCTCACTTGATCGATGGAAGAGCAGGAAGGCCATAATCATGAGATGGACCAATTCACAAGTTTGCTCTCTACCTTACATCTTGTCATTTATGCAATAGATTAGATTATGGGGAGATTTCCCTAAAGAAATGGATGTAAAGTATTATGGAAAGTATGGGGTGTACCATACTTATTTATGTATCTAAATGGGCATTAAAAATACTATGTTTAGTACTTATTTATTCAGTTTATTGCATTTAAATCTTTAATGTATGCCTATTTGGTGATTGTTTCTTTATGCTTTGATTATTTTTGCTGATGGATAATTTATTTTTTTAGATTTAGTATCTATATTTTTTATTCTCGTGTGATTAAAATAATGAATCATTAGTAAGTTCTAGGTGAAATTATAGGATACCCTAAGGGCTTGAGACCCCCTTAGGGAGATTGGTGACTAGGTTTGGAAGATTGTACCAGATTTAGGATGGCTTGTTAGTGGACAAGATCGATAGCTTAGCTCGTAGCACATGTAGCATACCACACATAATGGTTTGTGTGGATATGGATATGCATGTACACCTTCTAATGATTAAAGGTGGTAAGTCTAGATCATCAATACTGATGAGAAGGATGGACTTATATGCTCAACATAAGATAGGCTTACGTAGACGAACTTGCGTGAAGGGAATATTGTGTGGTATAGTTCTTGAGAAATGTCAGGGATTTCAAATAGTAAGTTGGTCTAATGTTGGGTGAGGATTTATGAATCCTTCTCCTTAGTCAAAAAAATTATAGATAAATTTTTTCTCTTTTGTTTGTGTGTTTTCTTGTTTCGTGTTTTTGGAGTTTTATACATTAAAAAATATTAATATAGGTGTTCTCCATGTTCAAAAAGGATTATTATATCATAGTGTTAGGATGGGGTCCTAACATTGTTTATTTATGAAAGATCAACTGAGGTATTGGTTTACTAGGAGGAATTTCTAGGTGCCTTGCTTCAATGGTAGAAGAGACAACATGACTAGAAATTCTTAACAACTCATCTATGGAAGTTGTTGGAATTTTATGTCATATAGAAGAGGTAGGATTAAATATTCCTCCTCCCATAGTAATAGTTTAAGGCTTTGATCCTAAGGTATTTTATTCTATTTTTAAGGATCCTTGAACCCCCATGGACATAGAAGCAAAAGGAGTTGAACTAAGTTGTTGGACGAATTCTAAATGAGAAGTCCCTCAAATAGAATGAGATGTTTTATCTAGGTGTTTTGAATTGTTTGCATTGATGATCATCAATAAAACATATTTATTTTTGTAGGTAAAAAACACCAAGTGATCCATGGATCCAAAAATCACTTTACCCTTTTCATAATATATGAGGGAGATATTTCTAGAGGAAGTTGTTCATCTTCCTCTTATACAACGATCTTGAATATTATAGAATTTTCCTGGATTAAGGATAATGGTTCAGTGTTATGCAACATTTTACGTGCTACACTTCTAGTTATGTAATGAGGTGGTTGATCAGTCATACTTGGGAAGAGGGAGTAAATTTTATTAGAGTTTTATTTATAACATTGATTAAATAAAAAAATATGTTTCAAAATCCTCTTATATCACCTTTGGTGATAGGATAGTCCCTATTTATGACTCCCACTAGCCCACCATTTTATACTATCCAAGAGAGATAACCCTCAAGGTTCATCTTGGTCTATGGTCTACCTAGTGGCATTTTTTGTGCCCTAGACCACAACCAAGATTGGATGGATTAGAATTGCTTTTGAGTCATCCTTCGAAGAAATATGATTTATTTCTTGTTCTAAAAAATATATATATATATAACATAACTAAAGACAAAATAGGAAGGGTTAGAGAGAAATGGGAAAGGGATAGAAATTGATCAAATAGTGGTCAAATTTTGGCTAATATTAATACCACTCACTATGCAAATGTCCTAAAACTTATCTAAAATGGGGACTAATAGACTAGCCACTAAGTAAAGCATTATAGAATATTCATTTAGCTCATGTCATTCATTCTATCACTCCAACTACTTTGTAAGAGAAAATCCAAACAAAAATTTAAGCCTAATAGCATTTGCCTAACATAAAACTTTACATCCAAAGAATTAGCATTATATAGATATGAAAAGATCACATACACATTATTATCTATAGCACATTCACTGGTGGTGTCCAAACAACACCTAATTTAATTAAACAAAGGAGACAAAATTGCACAGTTTACAACATGCAAACACTCAAATTGTCGATCTTCATACCAAGGTACTTAAGATATTTATATCTTTTACAATGAGTTAAATCTATATTAATCATTACATGGATGGCCTATCATAGGCCTAATGTGTGTAGACATATCTTGACTCCATATAAGAATTGAGTGTGATCAACATGCTTGAGAAGAGTGGACATTGCTTTCCAACCCTACCATAATCAAAACTACAAGGAAATTAATACTTTTGTAGGTGATAAAAAATTAGCTATCACTTTATTATGCCTATATCTATAGTTTCAATTTAACCATTTCAATACTAATGGAATTGGTTTAGACAATCGTGATCCTTACATCCATGTGTCTTTAGTAGACTCGAGCATCCTCAACACACTCATTTTCTAATCACTGCACTTTATTGGTATGCCAACTATCACATTGTAGGAATATCCATCTATGATTACTGAGGATGATTATTATTTTTATAGGTACTACTTGATTGCATTATTCTATATGGTTTAGGAGTGTTTGGGTGTTCCTGGCTTTGACAAATAATATTTCCACTATAAAGGACCTATTAAGAACCATGAGCCTTTCCCTTTTGTCTTCCTCTATTGGTAGTATTTTAGATTATTTTTGGGGCATTAGAGACCTAGATATGATATTAGAGCATTCTTACTATAGTCACCATTGAAAACCATTAGCAAATATTGCCTTCTATCCACTATTACTTCAACAATTTAATTGGCTAGGAATTTTGGATATCATGCTAATGTCATTATTGAAAATACTTGATCACTCTTGATTTTTGGACACTATTGGTTTGGACTTGGTCAAAAATTTGAAGCACTTTGGATGACATCATCTTTAAGAATCACTAACCACTCTTGCTCTTGGACTTCTAACTAGTCAAAACTTTAGAGGATTTATGTTGATGTTCTCATGGAAAATATTTGGTCACCCTTGCCTTCTAGATATTATTGCTCTTTGACCACTATTACTCTCCAAACCAATTCAACCACTTGGAATCTATACTAGCCAATACTTTTGAGAAATTTGGTCAATATAATGCTTGTAAATCTCCATCCACTCTTAGCACCTTATCTTAATTTTTGATGCTTTAAAGTTTCCTTCATGCCAGATTTATTGGACCCTTCATTTGATGAGTGTGAACAAATCTATTCTCTTTGTCCTATTTAACCATGTTGCTCCATCTATTTTGAATAAAAATATTTGGGCTTATACCATTCAAAAATATTTTCTCTTTTCATGCCATGATTGTGGTGACCTCTTTATGGATCGATAAGGCTATACAATTTGTAGAATTTTTATAGATAGAAACATCCAGGATGCTTGTATTTCTACAAAACTTAAGCTATTTTAGATGATGCCAATATCTTACCTAATCACCTTAGGTCCCCTTCATTCCACCATATTTCTTGACTTTTCTTTTCCAAGATTCCTTGCTAAGTAATTATAAAAGAGCCCATTAGGTGTAGAGTATAACTCAATTTTTGAACCCAACCCTCCTAATGAGGAGTGAAATCAAAACTATTATGTGGTACTAAGTCTGCTCAAGGTAGATCCCTTTTAGCTATCACCAAAAAGGATCAAAGACTCTTACTAAAAGTAGAACCTAGCTTAGGTGTCTTAAAAAATATTGTAAGTAAATTACTATCTCTCCAATTTGATGGATTAGCATCACCTCATGGTGTAGGGAGCTTTGAACTTGCCAATAATATTTTATATAGGTTTTTTCTTGTCGATATATTTGACATATTTGCAATATTAGCAGCTTGATAAGTTGATGTAGCTTCAGATCCTCTCATCTTGTTTAAGCTCCTTGCAACTATTGAGCTCAAAATTCCCCTTCAAGATGGATTTGCCTAATGTATTAAAATTTACTATAGTTTGTATGATGATTTACTCAAGGGATCATTAACCTTTCCTAGTAGGACTAACACTTGGTTATTTTCTTGTTATATTGAATAATTTTAAGTTATACTAGGAAAATAAATTAGATTGTTTGAATTAAAATCATGGTTTATTTTAAGTTGTATTAAGACAAGTGTTTTTGGGCCGAAGGGTTGTTCAAGATATGCATGATATTCATGTCGGGTTCACAAATTTTTTAGACCAAGATTTAGAAACATTGGCCCTCAAGCCTATGATTCACACTGAGAAAAGGATTTGAGTTTGAGTCTTGTCATTATGAAAGTATTTATCTTTGGTGCAAGTCAGGGTTCACCAAGGGTATTTTAGAGATTTACCCTAAATTTATGTTTGATAAGTTAGTTTAGAAATCACTTAGGTTTTGATATCTAGGAGAGAATGCTAAATGCAATACAAAATAAAACCAATATGAAATAGACAGATTCTAGACTATATGCATGTCTATTTTATTGATAACTAGACTAATGTTTTAATATAACAAGAATTTTTTTTTTTATCTTTTCAGCAAGGGAATCAATAGAATAATTCAAACAAACAAATTTGTCCTAGATGCAATGTCAATAATTTTTTAAATTTGATGCCTAAAAGTAAAGCATGAAAACCTAGGTTATTATTTTCAATATTTTTTCTATGTAGTTCTAGAGTTTCAATAAAAGTAAGTCTAAATTCCTTGATTTCCTTTTAAGTGTGTGGCAAACAAGAAAACAAGCAACAAACAAGATGTTTTTAAATTTGAAATGTAGAAACAAAATAAATAAGAATACCTAGGGTTTTATAGTTGATGGATCATGAAATAATGATATAATTTTCCACCTTGAAATTACCATCTACAAACCAAAATCACTACTAGTAAATCCTCTGACCTATGAACTTGTAGATATTATTTGATGCATAAAATCTAGAATCTGAATCGACACTCTGTAACTTAATTGCCTATAAAATAGAATAATTGCTAGTGATTTTGCACTATATCTGGTGAACTTATAAAAAGAGAACAAATGGGGTAAAACAAAAGATCAATTATTTTTAGGGGGTCTGCTATGATCATAGGGAAGATATTTATCTTCTATACTAACAGTCATATCCCCTGTTCTTTTGAAAAAAGTGAATATAACATTTTAAGATGACATTTGCTGAATATATTAAAATCAAAATGATATGAAAGCTAATATTCACTAATAAGGATATGCTAATGATTAATTTCAACTTGAAAAAGGAAATTCTAAGTTGGGTTCATCGCCCTTAGAATAAATTCGTAACTTGGAGAACCCATGACTAATGATTTTGCTTATAGAGGTGTAAAAAGATGGTTAAACCATAAAAATATGTATGATTTAAAAGAATGTGGATAAGAATTCCTCATTATTTCCAACCATCCCCTACCTAGGCATACTTGTATTATATTTGTTCTTTCCACTCTGATATGAGCATTCTTTTTTAACAATATTGAGAAAAGAGATTTCCATAAATTTTCAAGGAGGTCATTTGTGCTAAAAATATGTTAATTCAACCAGGAAAAATACCCCCCAGAGAAACTTCCCATCCTCTCCAACCTTATGTAAATTCATTTCATGTTTCATTCCCTAAGGAGGCCAAGTCATGCTTCTATCAAATAATAGAGGGTGATATTCCTATCAATACCCTTGCAAACGATCATCAAACAAAGCAGGAAGTAAAGGAAAATTTTCAAAAGATAGTAAATAAATCTAGAAACATGGAAAGGCAAATCTTAGATGATAGAAAATATAATCTCAATTGCTATGATTTGGTTACATAACATCTTCATCAACCCAGCTATTGTTAGCTAACAACAGAGGAAAATATAGGTTCAAAAAAGGAGATACAACATGATAGTGATGAAGAGTGGGAGATCAATCAAACTTTGTTTTTAGTTATGCCTCTATTCCACAATGAACCCTAGTTTGAGGAAGGTAGGAACCACTTTGGAAAAATGGGAAGGTTCCCTTTGATGGATAGCATAATAGATTGTAATGCAGTAGAATATTATGAACACTAGGAAGAGATAAGTCTCATAACATTGCAACCTGAGGGATGTGAAGATACACCCTACCTCTACTAGAACAAAGCATTAATGCAAGGGGTCTAGTTTCCTCACAAATTCAATCAGTAAATCAGGAGAGGCTAAAGGTATATAAGGGACTGTATTTTCCTACTGTAACAGTGGAACAAAGAATAGATATGGTGGAATATTTTCATACCCTTTTCAAAAACCTATGCTAGTAGGATTAAGGAGAGAGTTGTTGGTATCAATAAAGTGGACTTATTTGATGTTTCCATTCAAAAATTACCATAGATCAATGATGTGCTTGCATGAGACCCCTTCCTAATACTCCAAAAATCTATTTTTCTCCATTCTATTTTTCTCTCTTTTTGGAAAAGGGTATTTTGCATAATTGTGTAATGGATCCAAAGGCTCAGGTCTCAATCATGCCAATAGAAATCTATAGAAGTTTGGGTTTGATCCTAGATACATATAAGCTAGAGATATTACATTTCAAAGGGAAGCGATATAGGAGGATGGGAACACTGCACAAAGTACCAATGTTGATATGTAGGCATCCAAATTTAGCTATAATACAAGATATAGAAGTAATTAAAATATTGTTGGAATTCTTACCACATTAAAATTTTACCTAAGTATAAAATGATTTTTTCCAGTGAAATCCTTTTCTGGTATTTTCTCCAGTGAAATCCTCTTCTAGCAGTTTTTCCAGCAAAAACATCTTCTAGGCAGTTTCACCCTTGTTTACAAAAAAAATTATTTTCGCCCTATTTCTTGGTGAAATCCCTTCTCAGGTGAAAGAGCGAAGATCCCAACGAAAACCCCTTTTTGGGCAGTAGTTGCAGCGAAATCAATTTTTAAGCGAGCTCCATTTTTGGCAGCGAAATCCCATTCTGGGTGAAGTCATGGTGAGGAGGCACGTTCGGACACAAATCCAAATGAAAATCAATGAAATTATTTTGGGGCAAGCTTCTCAATAAAATCCCATTTTTAGTTCACAACCCGACGCAATTCCATTTTCGCCCATATTTTCAGCAAAATTTCTTTTTGCCCCAATGCTTTGGCAAAATTCATCTTTGCTATTTCCCTCTAGCAAAATATTTTTCATGGGCGCTTTCAATGCAGATCATTTTTGGAAAAGATCAAGGATTGGTAAATTCAATTCTTGGGGTGAAAAAGTTAATATCTCCAGAATTATTGTTGAAGGATTGCCAAGATTAAATGTTGTTCACTCTTGACTCTGGTGTGATCCTATTGATTTTGAGGCACCATCCATTGTGGTGGATGTTCATTTTTGAGGCACCATCATGGAGATTAAAATTTGGTTGATGATTCTTGCTAAGTCCCGATATGCCATGTGATGAAATTGCTTGTTGCTTCCCAATGTACCACCAGATTGGTTCATCATTTTTGCCAAGGAGAAAATTATTGTTGATCAATCTTTGAATGACCAATATTTTATTTAATGATCATTTAATTTTGGAGGTGAAATCCTCTATAAAAACTAGAGAACTTGATGTAAAAAAGGGGGAACATTTTGCTGAAAAACTCTTTGAGTTTAAATTTTTGCATCAATTGAAAGACTTTTGACTCTGGTTCCTGGATCAGTTGTGTATGTGATTGCTTTCTACCTGTCATTTCTGTTATATTCATGCCTTTGTTAGATAGATTGAATTCTACATTTGAATTTAATTTTTGATGAAGAAGTGAATGTTGAAATGTTAATTGGAAGTCATATTTACAATCTGTGATTGGTTCCTATGTTGTTCTTTCTATTAAATGTTGGTTAAAACTTGACTTGGTTATTTAGTTGTTAGTTCATCCCCACTCTATTTTTCTGGCTTACAGCCATATTTCCCATATCTTTCTGTTAATTTCTCTCCCTAAGATTTATACCAATTTTTAGATTAGTAAGGGAACCAACCCTCTCTAGAGATTGGCCCGAAGGACATCTCTTTCCTTCGGCCTTTCAATGTTGGTTGGGTCTAGGGCACATATTTTTATACTTAGGCAGATTCATGACCAACAATTTTTGGTATGCCCAGTGGGACACCAAAAGTTCCACCTTAAGCAGTATTAAGATTTGATGTTCATATTTTACTATTTTATTAGAACATCTGGTGACTCAATTTTACCCAAAAGCCTTCAAACGTGAAGTTGGCGAAAGCTTTACTTCATGATCACAAGATCGAAGGCCAAAAATTTAGAAAATCCTATTGAGTTCTTTGAGCTTGACACCCAAGTCTTAGGAGAGCATCCTAGATTAGTCACTCCGACTATCCCATCAATCGTAACATCTTCACAGGTAGCTGGTGTGTTTTCTATTCCTTCAAGTCCCTCTAGTACTACCACTAGCTTTCCTCCTCGAGCAAATTCTCTGGTCCAAATGGCCCAAAATCCACCACCACCATGATAGTTTCTAGCATGGAATCATTCCAGAGCTTTGAATCTACAAGCTCAAAACCCGATCCCACCAGCAGCATTGAAGGCTTTGCCTACTTATGATGGTACGGGAAAAATAACTTATGAGCATGTTCAAGACATGGCTTCTTTGGTGACTATTCATAGCATCACAGATAAAGATGTCATGGTCAGATTGCTCATGCTCTCTCTCAGAGAGAAGTTGCTTTATTGGTACTAGTCCTTACCACCTACCACTATTACCACATGGGACCAATTGGTTGAGTTAATGATAAAAGGCTTCAATGAGCAAGCAGATCATTTTTTCTCTGTTGCATCAATTTATTAATATTTAGAGGTATCCATAGGAGGAAATCATTGACTTCAATGTTAGGTTCACTCGAACTTGGTAGAGAGTCCTTGATGGTCTCCGACCAACTCCTGAACAAGCTACATTTTATTATCTTCGAGCCTTCAATTTTGACATTAGCATGGCCATCCATCAGTCCAATTTTGATACATTTCTGGCCTTGTACTCCACTATGCAAAAGGCTGAAGTTGATTTAATTACTATTGGTAAGCTCCCATAGAAGATGACGATGCCTATATTCCCTGATCTCCCATAACATTTATATTCCAATGCATCTTCTCAGTATTTACCAATGTCCCCCATGTATTCCGATCCCTTCATGGAATCCTAGTTCATCTCAAACCTCAATAGTTTTTGTCCCACAACTACCTACTCCTTCCATTCCACAATTTCCTTCTCAAGTTCCATTCCTAGCATTATCATCTCTGCTAGTACCACTTCCATTACCAGCTCCTCCAACACCCTCAAATCTTGATCCTCAAGAGAAGTTGTTGCAAGAGATGCAATCAATGAACTCAACAATGAGAGCGATGACAAATGAGATCACAACCATTAAGAAAAGGTAAGTTAAAAGAGATTTCTAGCCTAGGAGATTTCAACCTCCACCAATCACTAGAGAGCAAGTAGCTTTGACCAACAAGATGCCTAAAAGGAATCCAACCGTGTTGACAAATGAAGAAGTTGGCCCATCAAATAAAATGTATTGGTGTTCTACCTGCAATGATCCACATGGTGAAGAAACTTGCATGGTTCATCTGAACTATGTGTAAATATTGGTAGATAACTCTTCTCGATGGTCAGATCAACATGATTAGAGAAGTTGATCATAATTTTATGGTCCCTTCTGTAGAACAAGTTTTAGTTCTCATGAGAGCTAGAAAAAATCTGATCATAGTGGACCCAATTGAGATGGAGCCATTGAAGGTACCTACTGAGCCAAAGGTGTAGAATGAAAAGAGACAAGCACAAGTGAAGGCACCTAGCTCAGCATCTAAGTTAGAAGAACCTATTATTTTAAAATATCTCTTGCTCACACAAGCAAAAGAAAGAATCTCTCAAGTGAAGGCATCAACTTCACAAACACAAGTTGAGATGAAGGAACAAGTAAAAGAATACCTTAAATACCCATATTTGACCAAGCGTCAGAGGGTGGAAGCCATGCAGCAATATCAGAGCAAGTATGAGGTTGTTGATGAAGGAAGAGAATCTAGTTCATCCATGTACAACATTGTTGAAGAATTAAAGAAAATTCTTGCCAAGGTTAGTCTCTATGATGCATTGCAATTGCCTGGATAGGTTGATTTGTTGCAAGAATATTTGAAGTTTGTTAAAGATAAAAATAAAAATCCCACTCAGACTGTGTTAGCTCAGATGCTTACAACTTTGGCTACTAGAAATAATAGACCACCACCATTTTATTTGTCTCTCAGGATGGAGGGTTGGATTATGCATAATTGTATGATTGACTCTGGTGCTGCGACAACTATCATGCTGAAGGTGGTTTGTGAAGTTATGGGTATGGAGTATACTAGGAGTAGCCTAGGAGTTTTGCAGTTGGATGGAACCCCTATGAGAATAGTGGGTGTTATCAAGGATATCCCCATTGTCCTACATAAGATACCTCAAATCATTATGATCTAAGAGGTGGTTGTAGTTGATCTAGAGCCATATTTCAGTATGTGCCTCTCAAGAGAGTTTACTACCAAATTGGGAGGTTATCTCTCCTTGGATTACTCTCACTTGGAAGTTCCTTTCAAAGGAAAAATAATTTGAATCTACAATGAGAAGCCTTCCACGTTTCATGTAGAGAGGATCGAGGAAGAAGAAAAGTCCATGGATTCTATCAATATGGTGACTGAAGAACTAGAAGAATTGAATTTAATGGAAGAAGCTCTTGGATGAGCTTCATACAGAAGATGAATTTTCAATGAATGATTTTAATGCAATGATTGAAACTGAGATTGGTTGCTATGCCATTACCAAGCCTAAAAAGGTGGAAGTGAAGGTAGTCTGATGATCAAGATCCTATCTCAGATCAGTTGTGGAAGCTCTTCTTTGATGGTGCAAGATGCAAAAATGGTGTAGGAGCTGGAATTGTTCTCATCTCCCCTTCTAGCATATAAAAGATATATTCATACCGATTGACCTAGAGCTGTACCAATAATGCTATTGAGTATGAAGCATTGTGCTTAGGTTTGAAGAAAGTAGAGAAACTTAGGATCAAACAACTCCAGATTTTTGGAGATTCAGAGTTGATTGTCAATCAAGTGACTAACAAGTGTATCTCCAAGCAACACTATTTGAAGGTATATCACAACAAAGTTTGGGATCTATTTGAAGCCTACACGACATTAAATGTTCAAGCAATTTCATAGGAACAAAATAAACATGCATATATTTTGGCATCCCTTGGCACCAACTTTTCTCCAGTTGAGCACATGGTGAAAAAACCAAAGATCATGAGGTTGGTTTACAGGCCTTCAGTTCCTGATAAGAATATTTATTGGCAAGTGTTTGAAAGTGATGAGTAGATCATGAACTTCTTGATAAAAGAAGCTAGTAGTGTGGAAGGAAGAACACTCGATGAAGAAGAATCTGAGGGACTGATCCAGTTAAGAAATAATCATATCCCAAAAGGATTGATTTCGCTCAAAAGTCTCTTTGATCAGAATGATAGAGCTGAAAAACATAAGATCAAAGTAGATGAGGAGTACACCAAGCTGTAGTTGGAACCTAAAAAGTCAATCAAGGTTGGAACTGATTGCACTCTAGAAGAACTTGAGCAAATCAAGGAGCTATACCATGAATTTCCAGACATTGTCGCCTGGAGTTATCAGGACCTCAAAGGTTATAACAAGAATGTGATCCAACATACTATTGAACTGCAAGGAGTGAAACCCTTCAGGTAGAAACAAAGACCAATCAATCCCAAAATTGAAGTTCTGATGAAAGCTAAACTGTTGAAAATATTGGAAGCTAAAATTATTTACCCAATCAAGCATTCTACCTGGGTAGCTAATTTGGTCCTTGTGCAAAAAATAATGGAGATATTCACCTGTGTGTTGATTTCCAAAATTTAAATCAGGCTTCTCTGAAGGATCATTATCCTTTGCCACAGATTGATCAGATTCTTCACATAGTTGTAGGAGCTCAAATATTTTCTCTATTAGATGGATTCTCTGGCTACAATCAGATATGGGTCAAGGATGAAGACCAATACAAAATGACATTCACCACAAAATGGGGTACATTTTCTTATCAACGAATGCCTTTTGGTCTCTCAAACGCTGGAGAAAACTTTTAGAGAGTGATGGATGTGGCTTTCGATGAGTTATTAAATCGAGTCATTGTTATTTATTTGGATGATATGACTATCTTCTCTCATAACAGGGAGGAGCACAACTTGCATTTAAGACAAGTGTTTGAAAAATATTGAGAGTTTAGAATATCCATTAACCCAAAGAAGTCTATCTTCATGGTGAAGGAGGGAAAGCTCCTGGGCCATGTAATCTCAGAAAAAGGTTTAGTTGTTGATCTAGCTAGAGCTGAGGCTCTTTTGAAGCTTCCACTACCAGCCAACAAGAAAGGTTTGCAGTCATTTTTTGGTCAGATTAACTTCGTTTGGAAGTTTATTGTAGATTTTGCCCAAGTTGTGAAACCAATGACTGAACTCTTGAAGAAATATGTTGAGTTCAAATGGACTGAGCAAAGGAAGCAAGCATTCAAGGAAATCAAGGAGAGGATTTCTCAAGCTCCCATTTTGGTAAACCCTAACTATTCGAAGGATTTTATCCTTTATGTTGTTGGTGAACAAGAGAGTTATGCAGTTGTCCTTACATAGAAGGGAGAAGATGGAAATGAGTGGCCAATCACATTTTTAAGCCAAGTCATCCAACCGCATGAGGAAAAGTACAATTTCATAGAGAAGCAAGTGTATGCAGTAATGAAGTCCCTAAAGAAGTTTTGGCATTTCATTTCGTAAAGTAAAATAATTGTTTATGTTGTTCATCTGGATGTCCAAAGTTTCATTATCCAGGGTGAGCTTGGAGATAAGAGAGTTGGTTGGGTTTCTAAAATCCAAGAATATGATATCAAAATCCAACCAACCAAGTTGGTTCATGGTCGAGCACTATGTCAAGAGCTTGCGAAGAGCGCTACCCTCAAATCAATGGTTTACTAGTATGAAGATTCAATAAGTGAAAGTAATATTGCTAATCATTCCTCAGTTGATCGTGATTGGATAGAGGACCTTGTCGAATACTTCGATTCAGGAAGGTGTCCTTCACATCTCAATGCTTCACAAAGAAGAAGATTTAGACTATAGGTCCTCAGGTATGTTATGTTACCAAGTGGATTGTTCCATAAGAATATTGATGGAGTGCTTCTGAGATGTGTCAAAGAGTCAGAAAAGCAGAAAATCCTGGAAGAGTTTCATTTTGGATTGTCAGGAGGCCACTATGCGGGAAGACCCATGGCATTAAAAATTATCAAAGTAGGTTATTTCTGGCCCACCCTTTTTTAGATGCATTTAAGGTCAGTCAAAGTTGTGACAAATGCCAAAGGTATGTCGGTAGGAGCAGAAATGCACCTTTGCCTCTTCACCCGATCCAAGTAGAAGCACCATTTCAACAATGGGGTTTAGATTTTATTGGGGTCATTGATCCTAATTCATCTACTGGACATAAATACATTATGACTGCAACTGATTATTTCACCCGATGGGCCGAAGCAGTCCCAACTAAGAAGGTAGACCAGGAGGTAGTCATCACTTTCCTTGAAGGATTGATCACTCACTTTGGCATACCAGATGTGATTGTAATAGACAACAAAACTCCATTCATCGATGCCAAAATCAGTGAGTTTATAGGTAAGTATGGTATTTATTTGAAAACTTCATCAAATTACTATCCATAGGGAAATGGTTTGGCTGAATCTACGAACAAGAATCTGCTTAGGATTTTGAAGAGGACTCTTGGTGACAACAAGCGAAGTTGGCATTTGCTCTTAAACCAAGCTTTATGGGCTGATCACATCTCAATTAAAAAGTCTATCAAGATGTCCCCCTATTCTTTGGTGTATGGTAAGGAAGCAGTCTTGCCCATTCACATTGAGTTGTTGGCTCTTCAATATTTGCAATTGCTTGATGATGAAGATGATGAATTTGATCCCATGAGCGCAAGGTTGGCTCAGCTATTATGGTTGGAAGAAGAAAGGGAGAAAGCATATAATGCTTTCATGGAGCATGCTCAGATGACAAAAAATTGGTTTAGCAAGAAGACTTCAGAGAAGGCATTTAAGGTTGGTGATCTTGTGTTAAAATGGAATGAGAACAAGGCGAAGCCAGGCAAACATCACAAGTTTGAGGTAATTTGGGAGGGCCCATTTCAGATTTCCAGTGTGAATCAATTTAATTCATATTATTTGTAGGATATGGATGGTCGTGTGTTGCCAATTCCAGTGAATGGTCTTCATTTGAAGGTCTACTATCAGTAAAAAATTCAAGATCAAGAATGTAAATATGTACATAGTTTTCTAATGTCGTTTTTGTTTGAAAATATAAAAAAAAAACATGAGTGAAGAGTCATTTTTGCTAGGAGAGGGTATTTTCGCTGGAAAATATCATTTTTGCTAGTGAAAACCCTCTTCAAAGCCAAAGACAAGAATTTCACTTGAAAACATTATTTTTGGCACCCAAGGTAAAAATTTTCACCCTCACACCTTGCTTCTTCAGTAGCGAAGATGTCAAGAGTTATTTTTGGCAATGAAAATACATGCATGGATTAAAATTTTTGCTTATTTGGTGCATGAAGTGAAAACACTTGATAAAAAAAAAGAGAAAAAAAATAAAAAGCAATTTCACCCATGAGCGAAACTCAAGGTGACAAGAGATTCTGCACTTTTACATGCTTTTTTAGTGAACAAATTGGTGAAAGCTATTTTTTGGGGTTTGAGAAAACAAAATTACCTTTTCACCTTGATTTTTTGGTGAACTCCTAGAACACATGCCTTTTCACCAGTGAAATAAAAAAACTTAGTTTTGACACTCCACTTCAGTGAAACAGGCACCCGTCATGCAGTTTAAGGTGAAAAATGGTGAACCACATTTTTTAAAACTAACCGTTAAACATAGGTTGTGCACCCCAAAAAGGAAAAATACAAATCATGGAAAACTATTAGAAATCATGGGAAAGCATTAGATTTAAATTCCATGTTCATCCCAATTCAGCAGGTGCACCGCATGCATTAAATTCGATAGTCGTGGTCAAAAGCTATAAAAAAGGTGAACATTTTAGTTGAACAGAGAAAGAAAATTGCAAAGCTCCTGTGTGTAAAGTTGCTGCTTGAAGTGTGGAATTGCTTTTGCTCGAGGGTTTGTTTTTTTAGAAATATATGTTGTTCGACAGTCGAAGATGGCAAGGAAAAATGCAAAAGTGAAGAAGGAGAAATCTAAGTATGTGCTCCATACCTTTTCACTTTGGTGACATTGAAGTGACTCAATGCAAGAAGAATGAGTTGATTGCTAAAACACTGTATGACTATGGGTTAATTGAGCTTCCCTAACAATGGTGATATGACCCTCTAGGCATTTTTGAGAAGTTTATCAAAGCCATGAATTTTCATTGCTACTCTAGAGAAGATATCTTGCAGCAGAGGAATAATCCCAAGAGACATGATCTTGAATGACATATTGAAAAGATAATATCATTCCCTCCTTGGCATGATTTCTATGAAATAGAATTTTAATATGATCCTACAAATAATCCAAAGCAAGTTCTTTCAAGGAATTTATTCAATCAAATGAAAGAAAAATTACCTGAATGGTTTGATGAGAATATTATCAATTGGTGGATCATGAGGGTACATCGAGGAAAGCTTGGATCATATTATTCATTAACTATGTATGAAATGTTTTTGTAGATTTATGATGAGCACTACGATATGTACCAGCCCATATCTTTCATTGACTTGGTGCCTCGAAGTATTCAAAGCCCTGACAATGAAGAGGTCATGGTGAGAGAGGAGAAGTCATTGATTGAAGAGAAACCAATTGTTGAGAAAGAAGAGGAAGGTGTTCCAGAAGAACAAATTTCATTAAAAAAGAGAAAATTTGGTACAAATTTATTTCTTCCCAATATCATAAAGAAGCCCAGAACTGGTGTAGTTTTTTCTCCTAGTGCAAACCCTCTTTTTTCACTACCAGTTTAGCATACCAGTTCTAAGGAGACACCCTCTTCAGTTTAGAAAGGACAACCCAACCAGATGGTGAGAATAATAAATCTCTAAGAAAAGGAAATTGAAGGTGAGAAATAGAAAAATCTAATAGGGCAATAACCTTCATCATCGACTCAAATAGTGTTAAAGCATGCATGTATGTACTTTATTTCTTCCTCTCTTAATGAAAATAATTTGGTGACCTCTGTCTCCCATATCGTAGTGTTTACTTCCACTTCACTTTTATTTTTTATATCTATTTATTTTACTCTGTCCTCCATTTCATAGTCATAGGTCACCAATGGTTCTCTCACTTCTTAAGTTCCTTCTATTCCCCTATCTTTTAGTTTATTTGCATCCACTCAAAATCCATTTTTCCTTCCATCATCCTCCATTTCATTTTCCACCCCTATCATATCCATTACTACTATAAGTATGAAGACCCCTCCAAGGATAACTGTAATTGCAGTGCCTTCCACTTTCACTCCCTCTACTAAGCCAAACCCCAAGCAGGATCTCATCTTATTTTCTCCTATTTTTGTAGCATAGGAGCCATTGGCTTTAGAGGTGGAACTTATCCTAGAGTGCCTTGAAGTAGAGAATATAATTAGGTCATGTCAAAGTTCCTCTTGATGGTTGAAAAGTTGTAATAGTAAAGATGCGCAAGCCCCAACTAAGATGATGAAGAAGGTGACTTTTGATATGAAGGATATGGAGGTGCACATTGTGAAGATGATCCCACAGGTCTAGAAAATCCAAGGAGAAATGATGCCAAAAGACTATTCATATCAGGTCATCATGAGGACCTCACAAAAATTGATATGACTGAGAATATGGGTAACATACAAGTGGAAATGAACTCGATCTACTTGCATGATGAACATTTCAAAGATCATTTCTTCCAAGTTGAAGAAAAAATTTTAGAGCTAGAATATGCTTTAGTTGAATAGAAGATCCATATGGATACTACACAATTGGAATCACAACAATGGTAGTAGATAGTTAGAAGCTTAGAAGATGATATCGAAGGATACAAACAAGTGGTTGAAAAACATCAGGAAACATGAAAGAAAGCTGAGCAACAGGTTCAAGCTTTGAGAGACTAGATCTAGAATCTACAGGATTAGTTGGTAGAAAAGGTGATGCAATTAGTAACCCTCATGAATGATAAATTCAATGAGGCTCTTAGTCATCTACTTATTCATTTTCCGACCATGGATTCAAAGGTAATGTTGGTTCTTATGTTTCTCCAAGAGGTGTGACAGATTGTTTCATATGGCTTACACATAGTGGAGTATTTGAAGGAGGACTTAGAACCAAAATTGGATATGGCAATGAAGATTGAAGAAATGGCTAATATGGACCTTAGTTTTAGCCCAATGATCAACATGGCTTGAACTTGGTAAAATTCTAAGATCACACTGCATACTTATTTTTCCAGGTTGGATTTGGTCAAGGAAGCTCAAAATCTGCTAGACACGTTTAAACAAGAGAGACACATTTTTCTGGTCTATTTTGAGATGGTGGTGAATAATGGTTTCCCTAGTTTCACTAATGAGGAGGGGAATATTTTGGTAAATAAATACTTGGATGTAGTATGGGCTATTTTTGGAGATGATACTTTATATATTGATGACTCATAAGAGCCCATCACTGAATATCATGTGCTACTATTGATGAATAAACTTACTCACATTGAGTCTGGTTTGCTAGAGATCAGTAGAAGGACCAACTACATTGATCTGGAGCAAATTCAAACCTTTTGGTACCTTGTTGATACACTCCAAACTCATTTGGTGATCAACATTGATGCTTGGGCTAAATTTGTTATGGTATATGAAACCACATGTTCACATCTCAGAGGATAGGAAGAGGCTGGTGCAAGCAGCAGGCAATCAGATGTAGTCAATGGTGGTACCTCTATACCCAATGGACAAAGGCTTAGGAATTATTGCATTCAAGTGAGTTGAATACCCCACGAGCCACCAAAAATGTTGGCATTTTTTCCACATTCAAATTTTGCCAAAATTTTGCCTAAGTATAAAATGAATTTCACCAATGAAATCCTTTTTTGGTAGTTTTTCCAATGAAATCATTTTTTGGCAGTTTCACCTACAAAATCCTTTTCTAGAAGTTTTTCTAGTGAAATCCTTTTATGGAAGTTTCGCCAACAAAATCCTCTTTTGGAAGTTTCACTAGCAAAAACATCTTTCGAGTAGTTTCGCCCTTTTTTGTAACAAAATTTATTTTTGACCTATTTCTTGGTGAAATTCCTTCTCAGGTGAAAGAGTAAGGATCCTAGCGAAAACTCCTTTTTAGGAAATAGTTGTAGTGAAATTAATTTCTAGGTGAGATCCATTTTTGGTAGTGAAGGTCTGTTCCAAGTGAAGTCTTGGTGAGGAGGCACATTCGAGCGGAAATCCAAATGAAAATTAGAAAAATCCTTTTGGGGCGAGCCTCTCAATGAAATTCCATTTTCAGTTCACAACCCAACACAATTCCATTTTTGCTCATATGGTCAACAAAATTTATTTTTGCCCCAATGCTTTGGTGAATTCATATTTTCTATTTCCCTATGGAAAAATATTTTTCATGGGTGCTTTCAATGTAGATCATTTTTGGAAAAAGATCAAGGACTAATAAATTCAATGCTTAGAGTAAAAAAGTTAATATCTCAAAAATTATTGCTGGAGGATTATCAAGATTAAATGTTGTTCACTTCACCCTTGAATCTAGTATGATTTTATTCATTTTTGAGGTACCGTCCAGTGTGGTGGATGCTTATTTTTGAGGCACCATCATGAAGGTGAAAATTCTACCAATGATTCTTGTTGAGTCCCGATATACCATGTGTTGAAATTGCTTGTTGCTTCCCAATGTACCACTGAATTGGTTCATCACTACTACCAAGGAGAAAAATTTTGGTGATCAATCTTTGACTAACTGACATTTTATTTAATGATAATTTAATTTTGAAGGTGAAATTATTTATAAAAACTTGAGAACTCGATGTAAAAATGGGGAACATTTTACTGAAAAACTCTTTAATTTTAAAATTTCACATCGGTTAAAATAATTTTGACTCTAGTTCCTAGATCAATTGTGTATGTGATTGCTTTCTGCCTATCATTTATGTTATATTCATGCCTATTTTAGATAAATCAAATTCTACATTTGAATTTAATTTTCGATGAAGAAGTGAATATTGAAATGTTATTTGGAAGTCATATTTACAATTTGTGATTGGTTTCTATGATATTCTTTCTTTTAAATGTTGTTTAAACTAGACTTGGTTATTTAGTTGTTAGTTCATCCCCACTCTATTTTTCTAGCTTACAACCATATTTCCCATCTCTTTCTATTAATTTCTCTCCTTAAAACTTTATACCGATTTTTAGATTAGTAAGGGAACCAACCCTCTCTAGTGATTATCCCGAAGGACATCTCTTTCCTTTGGCCTTTCAATGTTGGCTGGGTCTAGGGTGCATATTTTATACTTAGGTAGATTCGTGACAAAAAAATACCTCCATTTTCTGGGATGTGTTTACCTCAAAATTTTTTGAAATAGATGGAAGGATGTGTAATCTAGGAGCAAGGTTATATACTAATCCCATTTGTAGAGAAGGTCATCATGGCACCAAATAAAGACTTACACCCTTTTTGTGTTGAGAGATACAAGGAGAAAATTATGAGCCCTATTAAGGATCTTACATACGATGTACGGTTAGAATTAGCCAAACTACCAAAAGCATGGTTGACTCATTCTTATTTTGATTGTCTACCCTCTGGTCATAAACTTTATTATAAACTAATAGCCTATCTTCAAATCCCATGGAGTATAGAGGATTTTAGTTGTCATTGCTTTTAGGGAATGACCCAAAAGGTAAGGATAATAGAAGAAAATAAAATATGGATGAAAAACTAGATGGTATTCTAGGAGAGTGCATACCTGAATGCATTGCACAAAAAACTATCATTTAGCTACAAAGCTAGCAGGGCAAGATCAGATTTTTGGTGTACCACCTAGGACTAGAGTATAATAATTTTAAAGCAAGAGGTAAAATTAGAATGGAATATTAGTAGGTTTGATGGCAATTGGGAACTATTGCAAGGTGATCACAAAGAGAAACTCAAATTTGGTGTTATTTGATCTAGACATTACAGGTTCATGGGGTGAGCCCACAAAAAATTTGAAAGCTAGATGTGGGCGTACATGTCATATTTTGTTGTACATAGTTAATAATTTAATAAAATGACTTATTACATCCATAATGGGTGAGTAATATAGGCCTAAGTGAGAGTTTGTGTCTTGCATCACCATGTACATATGCTTATGATGAATAAGAGGATATAAAGAAGATAAAACAAACAAATTATTATATTTTCTAGAGGAATGGGATTTGGGAAGTGTTGGTCTAGAAATATATCTAGTGGAGATGTTGTGAACCCACTACCTTGACCAACATTGAATGACTGTGAAGTTTTCAATCTTCAATGGTCAATCTCTAGAGGAGGTCAATTCCTTGGTGTTTCAGCTATGTGGGGGGAAAAGGGGCTGAAAGAAGCAAAATAAGGTAAAGTTAGAACTTATTTTGGTGCATATTAAGCAACATCAAGACACATGCACAATAAAATACTATGCAAATAAACAATCAATTACCTAACAGACCAACCAATTTTACTATCAACCATAGAACATTTAGTTTCAATATAATGTAGCTTATCAGACTACAAATTCTAGAACAAGCGAATGAACATAGCATAAATTTAGAAACTGAAGTAAACACCATGAGCATTCAACAAGATAAAATTAGAAATAAGTAGTCATCCATATATATATGTTCTACAAATTAATTAAACCAGAGGCCAAAAAATAGTCACTTTGTATTAAGATGCAAGTTTTTCATTCTTACATATGAATTGTAAAATCCTAAGAGCTTACAAGTTTTCATTTTACATCTTAGTATTTATAGAATTTTTACAATCTTACAGTTATCAAAATATCATTATCTTAAAAACATATTACTATTTTGTCAGAGGGAGTGCCAACTGATTGGACCACTCAGAAGCATGGTTGCTCCAACTACCTAATAGGGACTTGTTGACTTGGCCAAAATCCGTGTCATGTTGAGTCGTGATGAGCTTACTGATTCCATCTGGTTTGTTACTTTTCACTAATCATTTTTAGTTGAGCCATCTTATTGTTGGGAAAAACATTGGTTAGTTTTTCTATGGTTCAATTAATTACCTCCATTTAATTGTCAACCCGAGGTAGCTCGTAGTCTTGTGAGTAGTTGTGCATAATATATGCTTATTTCAAAGATGAGTCCCTCAGATTTATGGTTTGGGTAGGTGTTGGTGTTCATCGAAGTTCTAATTTTAATTTCCAAACCAATAATCTATCCTAAGTTTATGAAAATAGGACTAAAATGCACACAAAAATTAAAATGGTACTTTGCTAGAAATTACAAAAAATAGGAAAGGAATAACAGGAAAATAAATTAATCTATAGAAAATAAAATAACAAAAAATGAGGGAAAGTTAAGGGAAAAACTCTGTTGTAAGTGGATCCACGCTTCTATCAAGTTCTACCCATGTTAAATCTTCACTTGACGCTTAGAAAATTTAATAGGAAATAACTCAGAAGTGTTTTATTAACAATTACAGCAAAGAATTTATAGGAAAAAATCTAGGATCCTCGTATTTAGGGGTGGCATGCATATTTATAAGATATGCGGCCACACCCTATTACAGTTTTGAAAACAAATCAAAATTATGATTCTATTTTACAACTATCTGCATGAATGAAGGAATTGAGCAAAATATCAAGCTTCGTGAGCTATTTCAGAGTATTCTATTTTTAGAATATGTTTGATATTTGCTTTACCCTATTTATATAAATCTTTCATGTAGAAACTAAAAAATATATGACTAGTCATATTTGACATCATCTCTGGTCTGGTTTCAATGCTAAAACTCCATTTATGTTTGTTGCTAAAATTTTGCTATGTTCTACCAACCATAGATTCATGCTAGAATTTGGCTTTAGTGGAAATCAAGTGCCTCACCTGTAGAAGTCAAGAAGCAGGTGCCTTGATTATAGAAGTCAGGAAGCAAGCACCAACACGGAAGTTAGACACCTAACAAGAAGCAGGCACTTAACAGGAAGCAGGTGTCTAATGGGAAACAAGCACCTAACGAGAAGTAGGCACCTAACAATTAAGTGTTGAATGGAAGTTGAGCGCTTCAAAAGAAATTGGGTACCTGACTTCATACTTCACACTAGTGTATCACAGATGTTTTACCTTCATGAAATCACAAGTGCTAGGTCCAAGTGGGACCTCGACGAAAACATGCTAAAATGCAATAATTTCCAAAAATCCTACATAAAATACCCTTAAAGACAAATATTAAATAAATTGTAAAATAAACTGTTAAATTTATATATAATTTTTATAAAACATATACATATATAAAAATAAGTGCCGCTATTTTATAAGAAAAGTGGTACAAAAAATGAGCAATTTCAGGGCTCATCATCCCCCCATGCTTAAGGGGTGGCACATCCCTATGCTACTTTATAATGGTAATTACTAGTTCTATTTACAACATTCCAATAAGCCTTGTTGGTTTATTTCCTTTTATTTTTAGTGGCATTTACTTTTTCCTTATCTTGAGGTTTTCACCCCTTTGGTACTTTTGGAGTCACTGCCTCTTGTTCCTGCTATTTCTGGTGCTTGCTGCGTCAAACTGGCTGACTTGACCTTGCTATTTTCTTTGGAGGTTCCCTTATCGAGGCCACCTTGCCTTTTTAAACATTCAAATAGTAGCCAGAGAAAATGCTAGCATCCTTTTGGAATGTGGGATCAACCATTGGTGAAGGGATAAATCTTCGTCCACAGGTACTACTTCTTCATTGCCATGGGATGCTAGACTTTTTAGCAACCCTAGTTGTGGGTAAATCAGCCCCTGTTGGGTCAAGTTCAGGTTCAACCTTGAAATCTATTTTTGCCACCATATGGGTTCTACTACTTGATGCCTGATCTACAGGTGGCACGAGACCTAGAAATCCCATCCTTATGAAATATGCCTTCATCCTTGAAGGCTGATCACTTATCAACCCATACAAGCTCCAGAACTGATCAGGTTGGACAACTAGAATTCTCTTAGGAGACCTCTTCAATTGATTTTTACCTCTTTTATAGCTTTCTTGAGTGCTTTCTTAGAGGTCTTATTCCAATTATTTTGTCTACTTTAATCTCCTCTTTAAGCTCCTCAAATTTTTTGTTTTGGGCAGAAAATAATTTTTTTTCTACCTCCCATTCCTCATCAAAATCTAGATCTGATTCCTCATCAGATTCTATGCCCAATTCCTTTAATTCTACAACTCTTGCTCTAGTTCTGGGTCTTCACTGAGATGCCCTTACAATTTTTTGTTTTGATCTCAAATTTTTGGGGTGCATATCAAGGTATGTTGGTGCTATTGTTACTCCAGGGTTTTTAGCAAATGCAGGCTACTGAGCCTCTTCTTCTTGTGTAGTGAATTACTAATCGATTGGAATTTCTTCTTCCTCCTGAGGTTGTTCAACCCTTGCATCAGTTGGATAATGCTCTGGCTCTTCCTCTTTTTTTAAAACTTGAGGCTCTTGAGCCTCTACTTCATTCTCCTCTTCATCTCCTTTTTTTGTAGACTATTCTAAATTTTGAGGTTCCTCAACCTCAACTTCATCTTCTTGAATTAACTATTCTACAGAATGAGATGTGGAATAGAACTGCTCTACTTCCATTGCATCATGCAACTCCTACTCTATTTCTATATCAAAAGTGGACACCTCTTTTTCCCCATCAATATGCAATGTTGCATCTACTTTGGTTGGCTGCTCGACTTCAAATAATATGCTTTGTAGTTGCAATTTTCCTATTTACCCCTATAGTTACTAAATTGTCTGATACAATTCATGCATCTTCAATGTAGCCTCTTTCCTGGACTATTGAAATAGGGGTTGTTCTTCTTTTAATTTGGCTTCCCAGGTGGAATATTGTTCTATCAACAACTACAATTGTTGCTACAAATCTTCCTCTTGGCCCTCCTGTGGTAAATATTCTATAGCAAGCTCTTGTTGAGGAGTTTACCCCTTTGAAATATCCTATAAAATTTAGGCTAGGTACTCTTACCTATTTAGCTCATTGATCATTTTTTCATCATCTGATGAGCTCAAAACCACCCTTGATGTTTTTTGCCTTCTGCTTCTAGTTCTAGTGGAAACTTACATGAAAGGAGGGCTTGGAGGATTATATCTTGCCTCATCATCAAATTGAGGACCAGTGGGAGACAAAACCTATCCTACTTCCTCATATAATTGGGGAAAAATAAGGGACGAGATTTGTCTTGCTTCCCATGTAGTTTTTGTAGGCTAGGATGCAAGCACCATTTCTTCTCATTTTGTTACCTCTTGGGTAACCTGATCATCATGTATTAGCACATCCCCCTCTTATTGTACCCATAGAACTACATCAGTGCCCTCAATCTCTTCAATCGTCATATATTTATGTGACTTTGCATATCATACCAGGGCTAAAATTAGGCCATGGTGAGCCAAGGTAGATATTATGCCTTCCTGGTACTGTTTGACCTCATATTTGAGGGTGCATGCAAGGTAATGTAGAATGTTGATTTTGTCCCCATGCAGTATGTGATTAATAAAGTGAAAATAATTTGCATTCAATGTGGAGTACCTACTAGAGCAGGTGAAGAATCGAGTGATCTATTCGAAGATCACCCTCCAAAGATTAGGGATGTGGTGTTTGGGCAAACCAACGCATGTAAGGTACTTAGTAGATCCTCCAAAGAATATATATGTACAAATATCGAGGTTATATTCCTTGTATGTGTGCTCCCTTGTCAGAGGGAGGCCCATCACCATGATGATATAAACCTCGATGACTAGAATCTCTAGTCCCTGCATATGCACAATACCATCCCTCATGGATGCTATGAATTCATTAGCTACTACTGCATCCTAGACCTGATTGACAAGTTGATAGTACTCCATCTATCCTACAATGTCAAATTAGGTTTACACATCTACAAAAATCCCTGAGCAGTTGATAGGTTCACTTTTATTGAGATCATGGTTCTTAGATTTCCCCCCATACTTTAGAGTGCAAGTTACCTTGGTTTACAATTCACTCTGCAATGCTTCTATTTTTTTTTCTGAATTGCTACAACACTTCACACTCTGATTTTTTTTTTAAGACAACTTACGGTAGCTATTTAGTAAGCATTTTTTAAAATATCTACTTTCTTGCATGTAGGCAGTTAATTACCATAATCAAAAGCGATTATAGTTATCTATGGTAAGTTTTATTTGAGCATGTGCTTGATTGTGTGGAGGTGATAACCATACGAAATTAACCAATAAGAGCCATGACATGTAACACAGTGCCAAGTGGAGTTATTCAGATGGCTAAGACAATAATGGGGGTTGTGCTGAAAATTTTCCATAGACACACATGCATATGAAAAATATAGACATAAAACAAAAATTTTGATCATGTACCTAAATTCATTTCATGGGTGTATATGCACATATATATATGGTGCATTGTTATTGGTTAGTGTTTGATGACTAGGTAAACCACAATGGACAATTATAGCCATATTTCCCATACGATGAATTCTCTTCTACGTGATGGGTTCTTGATAGTTGCAATATGATTTATTCGAGACATCCTAAAAAATTCAAAAACAAATGTTAGAAAAAACATGCCTCCATGGGATGACAAACATCCCCACCACGGACATTAGTTGCTCACAATTTTAAATTTCATCCATGACTGATTTGACTTTACGCATGAGTGGGGTACTAATTTGGCTTGGGCCACTTTCCAATGCTGAAATTTATTTTTACAAGGCAAAATGGCTGAAAAAGATGGAAATCAGGTGTCTTCTTTTCAAATTATGGCACGTAGGTGCCTTGGAAATTGGAAGCATGCACCTTAGGAATCGGGCGCTATGCTTAACATGGGAATCAAACACCTTAGAAATTAGGCACTTATGCTTAACATGGGAAGCAAGCACATTAGAAATAGGGAACTTATGCTTAACATGGGAAGTAGGTGCCTTAGAAATCGGGCGCTTATGATTAACATGGGAATAAGATGCCTTAAAAATTGGGTGCTCTACTTAACATGGGAAGTAGGCACCTTTTGCTAACTATTGGGTGCCATACTTTTAAAGCAAACTTTATACAAATCCAAACTTTTTTTTTAACAGAAGATTTGGTGTCAAGCATCCTCCTAGAGAAACCAGGAATTAGGCATTAGTTTTCTATAATATGGGATGCATACACCATATCCATAATATACTAGGTGCCTTGTACTATATAACAGGAATCAAGCACCTCCCTTCCATAGTATGGGAATCAAGTGCCTTCTACCATAATATAGAATCAGGTGCATCTGTCATAAAATGGGAATCAAGCACTTTTCCCATTAGAAAATGGAAAAAATGTGCTTCTCTTTATTCAATGGGTGCTGAATTTTATTTGTATATGCATTGTAAGGTTGATCAAGCCTTTAGTCCTCTAGTTGAAGAACATGGACAAAATCAGCATCTGCTCCTGAACCAGCAGTTGAGTGTTTTATTATCCATAAATACTAATACAAATACTCTTGTGTATATTCAAGTTTAACATTCCCCTTTATAAGTGGGGATAAGCTAATCCTACTACAAATTATTCTTCTAGAAAGCTAGGAAGCTGCAGGTTCATGGATCCTGTGCTTGTTAGACCTAGGTTTCCTATGCTTCCTAACAACTACAAAATAGAAGTACAAATAAAAATATAAGAAACACTTTGAAAGAATAATTGTCTTTGGGACTATGTGGAATAGGTCCACATATTACTAACTCAAGATAAAATTAGAATCAATTGGGGTCTCCCCCATGCCTAATCTAGACTCAATAATTTATGCTTTAGACACATCATATGGATGCAGGTGATGGCCATTGACTATTAAGGTAATGTTGCTACTATCAATTGTTCTAATCCTCATAGCCTCATTGTTTATGACTTCAATCACTTCATATGGCCCCATCTAATGCTGCATGAGCTTATATTTCCTTTATTGGAACTGTGAATCATATAGCAATGCCCATTCTCCCACTTTAATATACTTTGGCCTCGTGTGACGATCATGCTACTTGGCCCTTTATTTCTGAATGATGTCTATTTTCTGTAGAGCATAAATGTGATATTCATATAGCTGATTAAGTTGTTGAATTTGTTCTTTTTTTGCATCATATAGGTTTATATTAAACTCTACTGTAGTCCTAAGTGTTTTGAATTCAAACTCTATAGGCATCATAACACTCTTTCCATAAACTAACTAAAATAGTGTGAAACCAGTAGTAGTCTTCCACGTGGTCCTTTAGGCCCACACTACTTCTGGTAATCTAGTAGCCCAGTCCTTCCTATGTTGTTACACTATCTTTTTCAAGATATTTTCCAAATTTTGGTTGGTTACCTCAACTTTCCCATTCACTTGTGTATGGTAGGGAGTGGTTTTGTTATACCTAATTTTGTATTTTTGCATGAGTTCTTGAATCATCCTTGAAGTAAACTAAGGTCCTTGATCTGTTGTGATCTCTCTTAGAACCCCAAGTCTTGTAAAAATTGTTGAATACAAGAAAACTGCTATAGTTTTCTCCTTTGAGTCACACAAAGCCTGCACTTCAACCCACTTAGTCACATAGTTAGTATAAACTAGGATATACCTCTTACCTCCTAACTACAGATTAATGGGTCCTATGAAGTCCATCCCCCATTTATCAAATGGATTAATGTTAACATGTGGTTGGAGTAGTATCTCACCTCTGAGGGTAGTTCTGCCCATCCTCTAACATTGATCACACTGGCTCACATGCTTGGATGCATATTTAAATAGTGAAGGCCAGTAATAACTAGCCTACAATACTTAATATGCAGTCATTTTTCCTACAAAATGACCACCACAAGGTTCATCATGGAAAGCCTTCAGTATTTCAGTTATTTTATTTCCAGTAACACATATTCTCATGACTTGATTAGACTTTGTTTTAAATAGGCACCCATCAATCCATGAGAAATTTACACTTTTATCATTTAAAGTATATTTTTCATGAGGTAAAAGTGTAGGGGATACTTTAACAGTAGCTAAATAATTAACCATATTTGTGTACCAAGGTATCTGATCATTTAGAGAAAATAAATGCTCATCTAGAAATTGGTCCTCTATAGATGCATAGTTTGGAGGTGTTAATCTGGTTAGGAAATTAGCTACCACATTATCCTTCCATGGCTTGTCCACTATTGTCACATAATATTCCTGCAAAAGCAACAACTCTCTGATAATTCTACCACTAATCCCAGGTTTTTTGTCAAGTATCTAATCACTGAGTGATCAGTGTGTACAAAAACGTGATATCCTATGATGTAATGATGAAATTTGTTAAGATCATGTATTACTACAAGAAACTCTTTCTCTATGATAGTATAATTGAATTAAACACGTGTGAGGTTTTTACTAATATAATATATGGTATAAAAATCATCACCATATTTCTATCCCAGTACTGAGCCTATTACATTATTAGATGCATCAACATATATGTGAAAAGGTATGGTCCAACTTGGACCTTTCAGAACTGGAGCAGTAATTAGTTTTTCCTTTAATATGTTGAATGCTTGTTCACATTCTTTAGTCTAGATAAAATTTGTATCCTTAGTTAACAATGTGGTAAGAGGTTTAGCAGTTTTGCTAAAGTCTAATATAAACCTCCTATAGTAATAAACTGATCCTAGGAAACCGTAGATATCCTTCTTTGTTTTGGGAGTAGGCAAGGTTTGAATAACTTCTATCTTCTTCCTATCCACTTTTATCCCATATGCAGAAATATGATGTCCTAAAACTATCCATTCCTACATTAGCATGTAACATTTCTCATTACTAAGGGACAGGTTAGTTTCCTCACACCTCTCAAGTGTTTTCTCCAAATTTTCTATGGTTATTTCAAAAGTTTCACCATATATAGTGAAATCATCCATGTATACCTCCATATTTTCTCCAACATGTTAGATAATATGCTCAAAAATGCCCTTTGAAATGTGGTAGGTGCATTGCATAGACCAAAAGGTAAAACTTTGTAAGAAAAAGTCCCCTGAGGGTAGGTAAATGCAGTTTTATCTTGATATTCTTCCCCTATTTGGATAATATTGTAGCCACTAAACCCATCCAGGAAATAAAATACTTCTTGCTTGCTAAGGTGTCAAGGACCTGATCTATGAAGGGTAAGGGGAAGTGGTCTTTCTTAGTTGCTTTATTTAGCAAGCTATAATCAACAAACATTATCCACTTTCCATTTTTCTTGGGCACCACCACTAATGGTGATACTCACTCACTATCTGAAGTGGGGTAGATGAATCCAACTTTGAGGAGTTTTTATAATTCTATTTTGACAATTTCTTTCATAATTGGGTTTATTCTTGTAGGCCCAAAAATGGCCACATCCTTAGAAAACATTGGCAAAGCTCTAGTGCTAAATGGAGGTAAAGCTATTTTACACTATGGCAAGTGTATATTGGTGACAAAGGAGATTTACACTTGCTTGAGTGTGGATTTACATTCCATATATTTATAAAGTAAATATGACGTCAACATATTTTATAGTGCAAATTTTTTATCATTGCAAAATTAAAGAAGAAAGACGAAGGTTGACGAGAAGATTTCATCCTGCTTAACTCTTAATGTATTTCATGCTGGATTGGTATTCCACATAATCAAATCCATGGAAGGTGATGTCGTTGATTTAAAATAGTGGAATGGTGCTTTGGTTTTCCCCACCCTTGTATAGAGTATATTCCAAGATCTAATCGAAGTCATTCATAGGGAAGATCAATGATCGATATTTTTCTAACAATTCTGAAGTATTTAGAAGAATTTTCTCACAGGATTTGAACATAGTCAGTTGGGATACAAGAAACCAAATCATCAAAAGGTTTCAAGAACAAGAACCAAGGTATTTGTAGATCAACAATGATGCAAGCTTCCAAGAAGAGTTTGCGGAGCAGATGCGGTCTCTAACGACCTGGACACCAACTATCACCAACCAACCAGTAAGTTACAAAGGCTCTGAGCTACCATAGCAGTCTACTTGCAATGGATTTCCTGGAGGCCAAACCGATAAGAAAATGCCAGCAAGGACTCTTTTTTGAGTTGTAAATAACAAATATTTGTAATGTTCCTTAATAATATTTCATTTAAAAACTATAAATAGAGGCCGAACCCACATTTTTTAGGGTCATCTCTAGTGTGTTTTCTTGCCCTACTATAAATATTCTTGTGAGCTAATGGAAGGAGCATTACTCTGATTATTTGACTCAAATTTATCATCTTCATTATCTTGTGCAAGAGGTTCGAAGTCTTGAGTTGCATTTTTGTTAATACTTGAATGGTTAGTTCATTCCAGCTTTTGGATTACTAGTTGTGAGAGTAGTTGAAATTTGTTCTTGATTAGATCTATGTTGCTAGGAAGTTTATTTCTATAAAATATAACTATTGGTCTATTTTTATATTTGGATTATCAATATTGGATGTTGGAATTGCTTTCTGCAATATTTCTCTATTTATGCTTTAATGTGTGAAGGTTTCATTAATTTGGGTAATGTGCATTTGGGTGATGGGACACTGGAAATAGCTTATGGGAGCCTTTTACTGTATTTTCCTATGATGTTAGCCTATCCGGCCACTATTTTTTGTAACATTTCTAACCCTAAACCTTTTCTAACCCTTTTATCAAAACCCTATTTGAGCTTTAATTGATTCAACACCATTTTAAGTTGACAAGGAACCAACCTACTCTAGAGGTTGGATTGAAGTTGTCTTTGGTACATCCAATGCTTGAGTGTTGAGCTGCAACTATCGGGTGCATGCCTGGATAGAAAATTATAATATAGAAAATTGTAGTGAAAACATGATGTCAATTCGATACCCAATAGTTCTTGGAATTCCTGATGGGACTAGTTCATAAGGAACATGAAAAACCATCATATAAGTTATTATTTTATATCTACCTGGAGGAATCAAGATTTGGTGAATTATCTTGACCTTGCTAAGCAAAGAGTAGAAAATTCACCTGGCGACTCCCTGGTATTTGAACCCAAAAAAGAATTACCCCTGTAGACTAGTATCCTTTCATGTATACTAGGTCTTTCAAAAGAAATAACCTTGACACATTTTTCTATTGCGATTTACCTTACAGAGGGTCTATTGTTATCAGAAGTTTGAATCAATACTTCCTCTCAAAAGAAGAAATTCCTAAGGGAAATCCTGCAGTTAATTCAACAACTCTTGCAAGAGGACCTACACCTAGAAATATGGTAGGAAATGCAATCCCTAATTAGGTAAATGTACCCCCAAATCAACCATTACATAAATACCCCAGCTGGAACACAGCTAGTCTCCTTAGATTAGCCCATATGAATCCCATCCCCTAGGTTGTATCCAAGGCCATTCCCACTTATGATGGGTTTATAAAAATAGCATATGATCATTGTCAGGATATTTTGAATCTGGTAGTAATTCACAACATAAATAAGGAGGACATTATTGTGAGGATCCTAGCCTTCTCCTTTAGAGGGAATATTTTACATTGGTTTAGGACTCTAGAAGATAACATCATTACTTCATGGCAAGCATTGGCTGAGCCTTTTGTGGAGTAATTTAATGAATCTAATGACCCTTTCTCCTTGCTCAATTAGTTTATATCCATGCAAACATCTCAGCAAGATATTTTATCAAATTTCAATTTGAGGTTTAGTAGAACATGGAAAACAATTCCTCTTGTGGCTAGACCAGCTACATGCTTGGCTTATATATATTATATAAGAGCTCTTGGATTAGATATAGGCTTTCAGACACAACAATCTAAAGTAGAAATATTCCCCCAATTTTATAATGCATCAATTCATGCTGAGAATATTCTAATTAATATGGGAATATTACCTTCCAAAACTGTGCTACCTTATAATTCAAAAATCACTACTGGCCAAATCCAAGCTACAAGCTCGTCTTACATGGATCCCATTTCCTTATCGTCCCCATATCCACAAATGAAACCCATTCCTAAGCCAAAATCACCTTCTTTTGCTATCCATTTCCCTCCCCTTCCTTCTCAGACTCCTCAAGAGTTTTTTGTCATTCTTGATATACAAAATACTCTAAAAACTCTGAGTAACAGAATGAATTCAACAAAAAAGAGATCAGGAAAGGTCACAATAGAGGAGATTCCCATATGTGAACAAATATCAAATACCTAGTCCTAGTAATAGTACTAGGGTCAAACTAAACATAGCATATGAAGAGCCTAAGTGTTATTCGGAGATAATTCTAGTTAACATCTGGTGTTTGGTATGTAATGACCCTCATGATTCACAGTCTTGTATCATGTACCAACACCATGTTCAGTAAGCTATGGACCAAGCTAAGAGGAATAAAAAGTAAGTAAATATGTTATGGTAGCCTAACCAAATCATGGTTGGAAAAGAGCTGGATGAAGATGGCCCAATTGTTGTTATAACAAGATCTAGAAGGAAAACCTTGCAAGTGGACCCACAAAAAATGGGACAATTCCAAGTTCCTTCTCAGAAAAGGAATGAACCACCTCCTCAAAGCAGTGATACTTTTCCCATTCCCCAGGCTAAAGGGAAGGAGAAGACATAAAACCTCCCCAAAATATTTGAAAAGGAAACTGAGGAAGATAGAATGAAGTCTAAGGATGAGGCTCAAGAGAGGCTTTGATTCCCTTCTATTACCAAAATATAAAGAACATAAGCCACTCAAAAATATAAAAGAAAATATGGTGAGCTAGAAAGAAGTCCTGAGAGAACCACCTTGGCTAAGTATGAATACAAAATTGTGGAGGAAATGAAGAGGATACCTTTAAAATCTAATTTGTATGATACTATTTTCATTCCTGGCCAGATAGAATTGCTTAAGGCATCTCTCAACAAGTATCCATAGGATAAACAGACCACCACAATCCTTAGTATGCCCTTAGAAAAGAAAGAAATGTCCCCTACTATTTTGAAGAATAAACCCCCTCATTTCTATATTTCATTGAGGATGGAAGGTTGGGTAGTCTAAAATTGTATGATAGATTTAGGAGCCTCAACTACAGTTATGCCTAAAGCAGTCTATGAAGATATGGGTATGGAGTATACTCGATCTTGACCTGGGGCACTACAATTGGATGGAACACCTGTAAAAATAGTGGGAGTAATAAATGATATTTTAATGAGGTTACATAGATCCCCTGATGTGACAATAGTACAAGAAATAGTAGTGGTTGACCTAGAACCCTACTTTGGTTTATGCATCTCAAGGGAGTTCACTACAAAATTAGGTGGATGCATGTACATGGATTATTCCAGCATGGTCATTCCCTTCAAAGGGAAAATAATAAGGATAACACCTAAAAAGCCTGTGTCTTATCACATAGAAAAAATTGAATATGACATGTGCAAACTAAATCCCCTTGAAGAATTTGAAATTATGGATAAATTTGAGAAACTGGAAATGGAAGATGAATTACCTTTTGGATAGGATTACAATCAGTTTGGGACAGACATGGGCACATATAGTATTTCTATAGAATCAAAGATGAAAAATCTTGCTATATATAATTAGTCTCTGAGGGAGATAGAGGTATAAAAAATGCACTTTGACGATGCTAGATGCAGAAATGGAGCTGGTTCTGATGTGATACTACAGTCCCAATCAGAAGGGACAAAGAGTTTCACCTATATATTAACATGGTCATGTACCAATAATACCCATAGAATATGAGGCTCTGTGCCTTAGACTGATGTAAGCAGAAAATATGGGTATTAAGGTCCTAAAAATATATGGTGACTCCAAGTTAATCATCCATTAGGTAAGAGAAATGTGCAACAGTAAGCACCATTACCTAAAAGCATACATAAATAGGGTATGGGATCTGATGGAATCCTTTGATGCCCTAAATATAAATTTTATTCCTAGAGAAAATAATACTTTGGTAGAATCCTTAGCATCAATGGGAGCTAAATTCAACATTCTGTAGACATTGGAGTTAAGAAAGACAAGGGAATCAAAATGATTTTCAGGCTTGTTGTTCCAGATAAGCAGATTTTTTGGTAGGTCTTTGAAAATGATGAATAAATAATTGAATTTTTGGTAAGAGAAGTCTATATCTCCATTGTACAAGAGAAAATTCCAGAGGAAATTGATCAATAGGATGTTATTCAACTTAGGAACAATCACATACCTAGAGGGTTGGTCACCTTAGAAAGCCTATTTTATAATGAAGACAGAAAAAGGACCAGAGCCATGGAAGTCAATTAAAATTTATTAAAGAAGTTTAAGTCGGTACTGAAAAGAAGCTCAATGTTGGAATTCAATGTTCACTAGAAGAAGAAGAGGATATCAAGGCTTTGTACCTAAAGTACCTAGATATTGTAGCTTGGTCATATGAAGACCTCAAGGTATATGAAAAAAGTATTATCCAACACATTATTGAGCTAGATCCTGATTCCAAGCCTTTTAGGCAGAAGCAAAGGCCTATAAACCCAAGTGATGAGCACCAAAAATGCTCATTTTATATACACGGTTAAGGAGAATTATCACTGGTTCAATTAGCATATGAAATGTATTTTATATAACTTATGCATATAATTGATAGAAAATCCGGTATTATGCTTGATTGGTGTTTTTAGTGGGAAATGTGTATAAATGCAGGTATTGGTACTAATATGGTGTTTTCCAGTCTACATCCACTTGGACCCGGCATTTACAGAGACTAAGGCAAGAGAGTAGGCACCTTCCTCTTCAAGGAAGGCGCCCAACAGAAGTAGGCGCCTTCCTACAACCGAAAGGCGCCCACGAAAGACGAGCGCCTCCCTACAACCGGAAGGCGCCAACGGAAGACGAGCGCCTCCCTGCAACCGAAAGGCACCAATGAAAGAAGAGCGCCTCCCTACAACCGAAAGGCACCGATAGAAAACGAGCGCCTCCCTACAACCGAAAGGCACCCACAGAAGACGAGCGCCTCCCTACAACCGGAAGGCACCAATGGAAGACGAGCGCCTCCCTACAACCGGAAGGCGCCAACGGAAGAAGAGCGCCTCCCTACAACCGGAAGGCGCCTCCATGCCTTCATACTTTGCAAGATTTACCAAGTCAACTTTGATTGGTTGACCAAGGACTATGGAGGAGGTTGCACGTGAAGACAAAGGAGATCTATTTTAATCATGCATTTATTAAATAGAATAAAGTGTTTGTTATTATCAACCGATTGGCCGGTTGACCTTGTAAAGCTCTTAAAGCATATTATTATTTTTAGGATGCATTAGTTTAGGATTTGTTGTTACGTACACCTAAGGATATTTATATTTATCCTTCTGGTGAACGAACATACTTTAAAATAGAAGAATAAAATATGTGTAGAATCAATTGTAACTAAATCACATCACGTGATTAAAATAGACCGATTTGTTATTGTAATGAGATCTGGCTACGCTTTATATAAAGACGCAGGCCAGATGAACAAAGGGGATCGGAGATCAATGATTAATTTTACACAACTTATTTTATTTTATTGTTTAATTAATTAAGAGTGCAACTCCTCTTATTCGAGCAAGCTCTACGTAGCTAGCCGAGCGGACTATCTATGGGAGCTTGGGCCCACTCCCTGCAGTAGTCCTCCCCTATTTATTTATGTTCTTTATCTTCTGTAGATTATTTTATTGCTTTAGTTCTTGCTTTATTTAATTTAGGTGTGTGCTTTTATTTTCAGCATTTTATTTCCAGCATTGTATTTTATTTATTTAAATTCTCTACACTCAGTTTATTTGGTTTGGCTGGAATCCAATTACACAAACCTCCCCACCAAACTAAATAAGGTACAACCAGATTTGTTCCCCAACACTGCAGGCATATACTGTGCGTGACACTCATAAGTTTACGAACTTACCGGATTGATAATTTATGGAAGAGAAATGAATGTTTTTCGGGACATGAATTTCTGCTCACCATTTTGGCACCGTTGTCGGGGAGTGTCTAAACTGTAGTGTTCTAATTTACAAGTCAGATAAAAAGCTTATTTGAAATTACCTGTAAATATTTTATCTGAGAAGCATGAGTCCACAAAGGAGCTTTTTATAAAAAGGCCAAAAATAGTTGCCGGCACAGTCAGAGCCAAATCCCATAGGCAATTATTTATATTTTTTAGCTTCTCAGGTAAACGCGGGAATGAACTTGATGTACCATAATTAAGTGTAGAAGTAGAAATAAAATGTGTTGTTGAAAAAAATTAGAAAAAAATCTGGCATTGAAGGATTTCCATCATGTTCTAAATGGTTTCAAGAAATCAAAAGAAAAAGCACAACCCAAGTCTGATTGAAAATTTTTAGGGACATGTTTTTATACGGAAACCATTGAAAAATTG